>CM040433.1:22302938-22582671 GCA_022702705.1 Papilionanthe hookeriana x Papilionanthe teres
GGGACTCAATTTGGAATGAACCAACCTCAATTTACTCCTCGTAAGTGAGGAAAGTACATTAAAATAAAGTGTGATCGATTATAACTTATCATATGATGCTTTAAATACCATAAATAAACTTATTTGAATTTTACAACCCGTATCAGAGAACCATCCTAAAATTTAACTGGAATCATACTACTACTGTGGTGGAAACCCAAAATGGGAAAATAATCATGCAAATCATAATGGAAGTTGGAATAATCGTGGAACACAAACTATAGACCTTCATATCCACCGACTCTAACAATGATAAAAATTTTAGGATAAGAAAATGTCTATGAAGGTAAAGGGTATTGCAAATGGGAAACCAGTTACAAAGTCAAAAAGCTGTGATTAGAAACATAGAGAATCAACTGGGACACTTACAATTTACTTAGCAATAGACACGAAGGAACACTTCCCAAGAACATCAAGATCAACCCTAAAGAGAACACTAATTAAAAATAGAAGTTGTCCAATTAAAAATTGGAAGAGATATAGAGGATGTGGTTAGAAAAGAGAAAGATGTTGTGAGAGAAACAAAAGTGAAAATAAAAGACCTGGAAGAACATGTTTCTAAGGATTCGAAAATTAATATCTCCAACTAAAATTAGTTTCCTGAAAATCCACCACCTCTATTTCCTCAAAGACTTACGCACGAGTTGATAAAAATTTTCAAAGTTCATGAAAGTACTTAAGAAGTTAACGATAAATATTTCTTTCACTGAAGCTTTGAAGCAGATGCCAAGTTATGCAAAGTTTATAAAGGATATATTAAATAAGAAAAGGAAATTGGGATTATGAGACAAGCTTGCACTAAGGAAAGATGTACACATATTTCGTAAAAATTTTCCCTCGGAAACTTAAAGATCCTTGTAGCTTTCATAATTCCTTGTGTAATTGGAGAAAAATTATGTGGAAAAGCTTTCTTTATGGGATTTAGGAGTTAGCATTAATGTGATGCCTCTATCTATATTTAGAAGATTAGGTTTAATCGATATATTTCTCCTACTACCGTAACCCTTCTCAAGTACCCTCGATCGATCTATCATTTATCCAAAAGGAGTTATAGAAGACATGATTGTTAAAGTGGATAATTTTATCTTTCCTTTGGACTTTATTGTATTAGATATAGAGAGATAAAGAAATTCCAATTATTTTAGGGAGACCTTTCCTTGTTACCGGGAAAAGCTATGATGATGGCAAAAGGAGAGTCGGGGTTATAAATATTAATGACCACGGTCATTTTGATGTATTAAAGACTATGAAATATCCAGCTGAGAGAAAAGATGATGATTGTTTTTGGATGGATGAAATTGATTATCTAAGTAATGACCATTTCAAAGAAAGCTTGAAAGAGTAAGTTAAAAGATGAGATTGAAATAGATTTTCATGATGATTCAAAACATTACCTAAAGAAGATTGCATGTATGTTCAGGAGAGGTGTGAAATGATGGATGCTAACAAAATAGTAAACTTTTAATTCCATCTGTTGAAAAATCTCATGAACTTAAGATGGATGTACCTCATACAATTTTAAAGCATATCTATTTAGTGGAATTCATCTCGCAAACCAGTTTTTATATCTTTAGATACGACTCAATCACAAGAAAAACCTAAATTAAATGATGAACAAGATAAAATTATTGAACTAGAACTTGGAAGAGTTGAGGATAAATTTCAAAAGAACTTTGAGTTGAGAAAAGAGGATATGATATTGGAAGAACATTGGAAGAAATTCGTAGAGAATTAGAAAAAACTATTTCCTCAACTAAGATAGATCCTCAATCATTTAATAATTATAAAAAGGGAAGACTGAAGATAACTTGAATCATAAGAGTGAAATAAGAGAATTTGATCCAGAATCTGAATTATCTAGATTGAATCTAATCCAAAATTTGGGAGATATTGAAGTATCTTATAAAGAACATTTCTTATAAATTTCAAAGATGATATTAATATGCAGATTGAAAAAATCACGTAAGAATATTGGATCTCGAAAGAAATATGAGGAATTATGATATAAATCAAACTGAAAATGAAGAGCTGAATGAAAAATTAAAATTTGAGGATTTTATAGGAATCTCTGATCCGGAAATGATTAGGCGATTGATCGAGTATTACATAATTGGAATTTGATCCAGATGGAATATTCTTTTGTCGCTGAATACGTTAAACTAAACACTTTATGTGGAGGTGTAACCCATAGTTATTAGTATGCTTTGATTTAGTGTGCTTGAGAGTCATGATTGTTAGTGTTGTTTGGTGTTTGCATTAGAGTGGATTGAATTGATGTTTATGTGTCATTATGATCGATCAACATCGATGATCGTTAGATGTCGAATGATTAGCAGTCGATTCGATTCGTGTGTCATGGGAGGAGGTGATTCCTTAACTTCTTACTGTGGTTAGACTTTTATGTTCTCTTTTAGTAGTTGGATTGACGAGTTCACTACAACTCGGGTCTCACCTGCACTTGAGTTTTATAAGAGATACCATGAATTTAAATTGTAACATTTATCTCCAATTGACATTTTCTCTAACATTACTTTCATTAGGTAGGAGTCATGAACCTATTTGATGAATACCATGTGGTGGGTCTTACACTATCTTTATAACTATTAAAGGTGATTAATTATAAGGATTAGGGATGCCCGAGATTGGTGCCTAGCAAAATCCGTACCCTCCACGTGACAGCCATCACAAACTTCGGGGATTTCCTTCCCGCTCGCGGAAGCCGGGTAGGTGCAGATGACTAGACTGGTGGGGGTAGAGACGACGCTCCTCCTATGAACAAGAGCTCTTCTCAAATTTCGGGACCCTTTAAGGGGAGGGAATTTTCGATTCACTTCGTATCAACTTAATCACTCGCTCTTCGCTCTAACACTTTGTCCATTAATGTGAAGAGAGTGACATCAGCAAACTTGATATCTGTGTTGCTGAATCTCATCTGAAACGGATGATCCCATTGTCGGGCAGCTCATCCTTGTAAACGACAAAGTCCATTCCATCGGTGAAGGAGAAGATTACCAAGGGCCATTGGCAAGTGGGAGATTCCGAATGCCGTCCCGGAATTATGCTTCTTTACGTCATAAAGTTTAGACGAAAAAGAAAGAGTCCGAACACATTTTCGTTTATCTTAGTGTATTTGTGATTTTTAAAAGAGATTGTTTATTATATAATTCATTTAGCCAGGAAACAAAACGTTTAAAGGAAAAAGGGTTGTAAAAAGGTAAAGGGCCCGATTTAGAATTAAAAGGAAGAGAAAGTCTTATGCAGGACTTCTCAACTCGAAGGACCGCTCCTAAACTAACACCTATTGGGGGTCCACCCCACCTCGAAAGAGGTAAAAGGATCTCGGACCTCTCGCTAGTGGGTACCTAAACAAAGGGTTTCTAAATCCGAGAGAAGTTGGCTATACTCGTTCAAGACAGAAATGAACGGGGTATTCCATGGAAGAAATAGGCTTAGTCCACTAGGGTACGGACTCACTGCCATCGATTTAAGAAAGCAAAACAATCTGATCACCCGAGAGAAGAACTAATCCCCGCCGGAGTCAGCTCGTAAATTGTACGGATTATTTTTAGGTTGTGTGTTGTATTTTAAAAAAAGAGGGGTCTCCTACAGAAATTGCCGGCGAATTTTTTAGATTTTAAATTTAATTTAAATATATATATATATAATTTAGAAAGTGCATTTTATTTTAAAAATAATTCTACTGAAAGTTTTAAGATATGAAATCGTCGATCTCACATCCCAAATAGTTTATATAAACGAGCACCGCACCACAAATCGTATTTCTATCCCGGAGGGTAGACACATTGCTTCGATGATGGGGCTCGTTTAAATAAACTAAAAGATTCAGGATATCCGTTTGTCCGTGAACCAATTTTATAAGCGATAAGTTCCCCCGTTTAATATAAAGAAATTAAACAGGGTTTATATTACCTGGGTTCTTAAAGTTCCCTATAAGGGCAAGCCCCTATAGTTAATTACATCCTAAGTGCTAGAATCACTTAAGAAAACTCTCGATAATGATCAAAGGGTTTTGCTCTCAAGAATTCTAAAGTTTAAGGTTTCAAAGGATTGAATTTTGGGATTTCAATAGGAATGGATCAAGTTTGAACAAGTTTGTTTCAAGAATCCAAAAAGAGAAGTAGGAGAGCCGAGGATCCAAGAAGAATTCGCAACTTCCCAAACTATCCATTATTGGCTTCCTCTTTAGTTTAAGAAAATTATTTAATGTTGCAATCCTGCCAATTTTATTTATTTAGGTCTTATATTTGTATGATATAATCACAAAAATAGCCTCGAAGATGTGAGGGTTTATGTCATACTAAACGACTACTCTCGGAGTCCTAAGACCGGTTAGGGCTTAATTCGCATAACATGATTATGCAAATGCCTAACTAAAAGGTTGAGGATTTATGTTGCACTAGGCAAACCACCTCGAAGTCCTATGGCTTGGTTATTTAAAACTAAATAATAGTTTAGCTGGAGTAGATCCGAGTTTTCCCCGATGACGATGGCCGTGCCGCCCACCATGCTCCGAGCCCTCCTCGTCGTCACAGAGGTTTAACAGAAGGTGAAAATCAAGAGATGAGAAAAGTGTTTTGGCTTAGAGAAAATCTTAAATCCAAGTGTTTTTTAATATTTTAATTAAAACAAATCTTAAAGTTAATTAAACAGAACCGATTAAGATCCCACTGCTCCGTCATCCCGCACCGTTATTTCTAATAACGCCTTACCCGTATGAATTTGGTTAAACTCAACTGAATGAGTTCCACACTTACGAGGACCGTGGGAAATCCCGTTAGAAACACGTGGTTACATCATTCGAGGTATTCTCGATCATTCAACGAGACGTTTTAATTTAGTCGCAATCGTAGTTTCGTTGTTTCGTTTCAGACAAATTTCGAGTCGTTTTATATTTTGAAATGTTGTGGTGGTGTGAATTTTATTCTGCAATGCTTTTAAGTTAGTTTTGGTTTCAGTTCAGGGACTAACCTAAAGGTTTTGGTTTTCATGCAACATTGTTTAACATGCAGTTATAAAGTACAATGCATGTAAGTAACCGCAATAAAGTAAATTGTAATAAAATAAAAGCATACCTGGAGGGTCTTTCCCATCATCCCAAGCTGCACTTAAAACACATGCCAAAGTATTTAAATATTTCAACAAGTACCTAGGTAAAGCTAAGGGAAGGGTTTTGGTTGTCTACCAAATTCCTAACTTGGTAACTAGTCATCTCCTATGACGTCTAGGTTCTTTGTACCATGAAGGATGATTTTATTCATCAAAGAGTAATTAAATTTAGTTAGCCTTCTAAAACATCCCACATATTGAGGAAGTGCTTAGGACAAGTCCCTAAACACTTTTCAATATTTCTGGATTGTTTCGAGTCCAAGTAAATTTTCATTGCATTCGTGAATTAATCATCCAAGAATTTAGTTAAACTTTGTTCTTGCTCGCTGAACTTAGGTATTTGATTACCTGATGAATGAAGTGACATTTCACTTAATACACTATTTAAGAGTTATAACAATTGAAGCCTTTAAGGGCAAGTTGGTTTATCGATATTTTTATCATTCTTAATTAAAAGTTCGAATTAATTCGCTTTAAAGTGTTTTAATTTAATTATGAAGTTTTAATTAATAATTTTAAGTTTAGAATAGTGTTCAAATTATTTTGGATTTAATTCTAATAATTTCATTTAGGTTTTGTTGCTAAATGATTTAATTCAATTCGATTTTAATTTAATTTTTGACTTTAATTGATTTTAATTTAATTTAATTTAATTTAATTTAAATTTATTTAATTTTTAATTCAATTTAATTAATGCTTAATTTAATTTTAATTTAATTTAATTTAATTTAATTTAATTTAATTTAATTTAATTTAATTTAATTTAATTTTTTAATTTTAGTTTTAATTGTTAATTTTAATTATCAATTTGTATTATTATTTTAATTTTTAATTAAGAATTACATTGTTAAAGTGACTTATTTAGGATTTTTAGATTAAAGAATAAATATCCTCTTAATAATATCCCTATTTTAATGATCCAAATTTAAATATATTCTTTCCAAATTTAAATTATTTAATTAATTAAAGTTTCATTTTATATTCTCAAATTTTTAGTGGGTTTCTACCCCTTAATTTTCCTAAGTTTCAATCATCCAAGAGAAAGTTAAATCAAATATTTTACCCCCCCCATTTTGATTAAAACCTAAAGTTTTAATTAAGGGTTAAAATTTTTAATTAATTATGCCCTTTAAATTTATTTATTTCATAACTCACTAAATTGAGTTCAAATGAATTAAATTTTAATGTCACCTCACACACATGTCTATTAAGACATTAGAGGAGAAAATGTGATTTTTCTGAATTTAATTTATTTATATAATTATTTTTAGTAGAAAATAAGGGTTTTTCAAAGAAAATTCAACAACAGGACCAAGGAAAAGTTTCTATCCTTAAGAAAAATTATGAGATGTTTCTAATGACTAGAGGACCACTTGGACCAATTTTGGTGATTTTTTGAATTATATTTTATTTATTATAATTATTTTGAGTTTTAGAGTATTAATTAATTATAAAAATAAAACAAAGTTGAAAAATAGATTTTATATTTTTCTTAAATCTCTGACCTCAAGGAGTTCAGATAAATAAAGATTATAATTTTCTTGATTTTTCTTTGATTTATTGGAATTATTTTAGTGTAAAAGGTTTAAAACTCATTTTTTTAATATTAAAAATTAGCATTAAGCCTAAAAATCTGACATTCTTACCCCGGGGACTTAGTGGAAATATTTGGTTTTTCCTAAGTGATTAGGAATCAAAATGTGACATTTTTATGATTTTTAATAGTTTTTATGATTTTTATTATTTTTTAATTATTAAAATATTAAAATAATATGAAAAATCAACTTTTTTTAGAAAATTCCACTTTAATTTTGAACTCCCTGATATCGTGAAGCCCTGAAAACCATTTTTAAAATTTTTGAAAAGTATTTTTGGAGTTCTGAATTTTTAAAGTTCTATTTTGCTTGTGAGGCTTAATTAATCCATTTGATAGGGTTAATCAAAACCAATTGGATTTTAAATTTTTATGTGAGGTCTCTCTCAATCTTCTCTAAAGATTAAGGGAGAATGTTTTCAAGTCAATTGATGGGTGGTTAAACTTTAATTAATTCAAATTCAATTTTAGGGGTTTAGGCCAACATGTTATTATGGATGAATTAACTCAAAATATATTTTTCATAGGGTCCTGGTCCCTAGGAACATCTTCCTAGAATTTATTTCACAACATGCTAATTATTGGAATTAAATTACCTAAACAATGACATGAAATTGAAAATCTAATAACTTTTCACAGAGATGGCCTCTCGACCTGGAAAATCTCGTGAATGTTCTCAAGATCGAGGCTTCAAAAGCCCTATGGTCTCATGCCATATGGTGAATTTTCTATGCAAATAGAGAATCAAAACATTGGGATCAAGAATAAATTATTAAAAATAAAATATTCATCAAATTAAATTGATTTCTTTTTCATATTTGGGCCTCCTCCCCGTTCACCGAGCAAGAGGGTATTTTTATTTTATTTTTGTGATTTTCTTTGCAAAGATATGGATTTTTGAAGTTCTACATTTAAATAAGCAGAAAATAACCCTATTTTCTACTTATCCACGCGGCGCCACGCAATCCTGGCATCCTCGGCCACGCCAAGTGAGTTTCTGCTCCGCGCCGCCTATCCGAATCGCCGCTACGGGGGCCCGCCATTCACTTACCATTACGCCGTCCGTTCTTGATCTCGACTGTCCGCTCGGATACACGCCCGATCCAACGTGCTCCTGGTCATCGTCTCCGACCGGTGTGCACCCGTGACCGTCCACACTAAAACCCTAAGATCCCACTCGATTCTCACCCGGATTTTTGTGTTCTCATGCTCCCACATTCGTCAAGCAGGGTTTTAACACATCCATATGGTAAACATGCATTGAAATCGACTTAAACAAAATGGAGAATCTCCGCAGCTCGGGAGGAAGAGTGAGTTCATACCTTTTCTCGCAGAAGTGAAGCTCAACTTCGAGGGTTGTGTCACCTTCGATTGAGTCCAAGCAAGCCCAGATGAAGTCTCTTGCTCTAGGAAAATGCATAGGTACAAAGGTGACTAAGGCCGATCACAAAGCTTGGAGGCTGAAGCAAAGGCTGGCCCGGTGAGGGGCTTTCGTCGGGGAACCTCTCCTCTTGGTCTCAGGATGTAGAGCCAATCACTGGATTGGCTCACCGTGGTGAAGTGTCCTAGTTGTGGGTGGATGACTCCAAAACGGGCCTCACAGATTAGCACCACACTGGGACTGACCACTGGCATGGGAGAAGGTCCTAAGGCCCCGCACTGCTGCTCTTGCCCAGCCTTCTGCGCCCAGAGGAGTGGTGTTTAAATGTGGCATGGTCATGAGGGTTTGCCGGTGGGGATTTAGGGCTCGGGATCAGCCACTCCATGCAAGAGGAGAACAACCATGGTGTTCAGTTAGCTGGGACAACTCAAGAAGGTAATTGAAAAGCTCGCTCACATGGAGCTCTCGCTGTGGTCGTCACTGTTGTCATCGTGGAGGCCGCGTTCGAGGTTTGTGAGTTCAATCGACAAATCCCAAGTGTAAAGGAGTTTAATCAAAGTGGAAGGGGGAAGGGCTCATTTTGGGCTTGGTTTGGTCAAATGCATGGATTGGGGTTTGTTGCACCCTTCCAAGCTCGATTTAGCCGAGGGAATCATTTAGGTCACTCGAATCTGGAGTGGTGAAGTCTCATTCATGGTGAGGTGGCTAAACTGCTTAGTGTGTGACATGGTTATGGTTAAAAAGGCTTAATGAAGGATTAAGAAAGGGGCCCTCCTTTTGCCATTAATGGCTCGCTCGCTGTCAAACCTTCCATGGCTTCATATGGCTTCAGAATGGTTTACTCATGGCTCCATGTGTCGTGACAAAGCTCGGGTCATTTTAATGAAAGAAGGTTTTGAATTTTGGATTTATGGGTGATTTTGGCATGAGGCCTAATTTAGGATTATTTAATGATTGATTTAGGACTTAAGGATGATATCAATTAATGAAGCGATGAAAAGAATGCTATACTAAGCGAGTACGAAGTTCGTCTTCGAAATTCTGCTGAAGACGGGCTTTTAAATGGTTTAGGGAAGTGGGCTTTTGGATTTTAAAATGTATTTTAGGGATGAAATTTTGTAAAGGCTTGGGCCAAACAAGTGTCGGGTTTAGTTTGTGGATGTGTCATGAATGATTTGTAATTGTCTGAATAATTGTGAGTCGAATCGGGGTTTAATTCTTTGATTTTTGGTAAAGGGGCCAAAGTGGGGTCACTGGGGTTAACTTGGGCTAATGTTGGATTTGATGTAAAATTAATGTTGAAAAAATTTTTTATGGGAGGTCACAAAGAGTTTTCAACTTTGGTTAGGCTCTTAATTTTGGGATTCGGGACCATTCGGGTTAGGTTCTAGCTTAGGTCAATTTGGGGAATTTTGGTTTTAGGTTCAGCTCAGGTGGAGTTTAGGTTCAAATTTTTGGCAAATCAAGTTAGTGTTTTGTTTATGGGGGTGTTAGGAAGGCTTTAGAAAAGATTTGGGGCCAATTGGAGTTGAATTGGATGGGTTCGAGTTAGGTTTGAAGTCATAGCCAAAATCGAGCCTGCTTCAAATTGAAATTGGGCTCAAATGTCAATCAAATTGGACTTGAATTTGGTCTAAATTGATATTGGGGATGTTTAATTGAAAGCTAATTGAATTGGACCAAAATTGAGGTCAATTGGGGTGGTTTGGTTTGACATTGGGTTCACTTCTGTTTAAAATGGGTCAAATTGGGGTTTTGGTAAAAGCTGGGTAAATTGGGCCAAATTGGCCCATATGTAGTTGAACAAAATGACATAAGAAATATTTTGGATTTTTTGGAATTTTTGGGAATTTCTGAATTTTTGGATTTTTGGGCTAAGAAGGGCATTTTCGGGTATTTCCGAGGGTATCAGTACTTTTGGAATTTTTGGTATTTTTGGTCAAAGATGATCACTTTGAGGGGGGGAATGTTTAGGATTGATTTTGAGGAATTTTGGGTAATTTAGGTGATTTTTGTAAATTTTTGGTAGTTTCACAAGTTTTTGGTGAGTGCTTACAGGCAGGGGTCTCTTGGGTCAAAAATTGAAATTTTGGAAAAATGAAGATTGATCAAATTTGAGTAAATGGAATCACTTTTGTTGAGCCATGAACCCATATTAATCTCATATGAGCCATGAGAGGATTCATTTTATGTTGTTCCTAACCCTCTTAGCCGTGGGCTTGGGGGTTAAGGACCATCCATGTGAATTACCTACGAGTCACTAAGTCAAGTTGGGTGAGAGTGTGATTTTAGGACTTGGAATGTGTGTGAGAGTGTAGTGTATGTGCAAGTCAACCCTCACCAGACCAGGCCATCCAGGGTATTCCTAAGGCCAAGAAGTCCTATGGGAACTCATCCTTGGGCCTCCACATTTGAGCTTCAAACCTCTAGTGATTAGTGGTCTACCATCAAGCTTGTGGGGTTTGCAGGGAGTTAAGAGGTTGAATTTGGGGGTGGGTTCCATTTCTATTCCTCTAAGATTAGTTAAAGGAAATCCTAAGGCTAGATCCTAAGTACTAAGGAGAGAGAAGAGAAAAGACCTCATCAAAAGAGAGGTCAACAAGTGATTCCGTTAGAAATTGAAGGTAACGTAGTGAGATTGGCTTCGAGTTAAAGGATGAATTAACCTTATTTATCATATGTGTGTTTATGTTTGTGTTACAACTTTATTTAGGTATTGAAGAACAATTTTATATTCCCTTACCGATACCTACAATGCTAGTTAGACTTTGGGTTTGGGCTTAATTTCATACTGACATGATTAGTTTAGATTTACTTTCTCTGGCCCTAATGAATACTTGCGAATGATTTTGATAGACATTTGTAAAGATAGAATTTCTAAATTTTTTTTCTTCTTCCTTATATTTTCTGTACTGAATGCTATATATGTTAAAAATTAAGTTTGGGGGTAGGAAGAAAAATAAAATTTAATGTGAAAATACTTCCTTTTTAGTGTAATTTTATTACATAAGCATGTTTAAAGTTAGTTTTACTTTCTCCAATCTTTCTATCCTGATTATGCATGTATATGAATTTGATAGGATGTTGTAGTAGCAAGTAGATTCAACCTTACTTTTTCTTCCTGCTACATTTTATGGAATTAATTGCAAAATATTTTTGAAATTTAAGTTTGGGGGAAGAAAAATATTAACTCTTATTTGTTCTCAATTATTATATTTTCAATAATTATTAAGATAACTTCGGCAACAACTTCTATTGAGATAACTAATACTTTTATTTTAGTTGAATATTATGGAAGGGTTGGATGAAAGTTTTTAGTAATAAAAGTTAATTTTATAAGGATAAGATATTTGGAATAAAAGAATTTGATTATGGTAAACTATTTAAAGTGAAGAAAATTGTATTTTTGAAATGTTAAGAGACTTAAAGTATTGTTTGTTAAGAAGAGATTGTGACTTTATGATGAATAATAAGGCTTATACCTAATTAGAAAGTAAGGATGTGTTTCAAGTTTGAACTTTAGAAAGAGAGGAGAGTGAAGATCAAAATCATTACAGTTCTCTAGATAGTAATCCTCATTTAAAAAAAGAGAGAAAAAGAGAAAAAGAAAAGAGAGTGAAAAAAAGGGATTGAAAATGATCTCAAAAGAAAAGAAAAAAAGAGAAAGAAAAATATTTATGAGGAGAAGCTTGAGGAGATGCCTAATCAAAAATTGGCTTCACTTAAGTCACCATAAAGGGAGAACTTACTCATTTCTAAATTTTTATTTAAAGTATCGTCACATTTCTCCCGATGAAGTTTCGCATGAACTACTTTTTCACATAATCATTCATGGCATTCTTAATGTAACAAATTATGGTTTATCTTGAAATAAATAGAAGACTAGAACCTCTTAGACTTTATTGCTGAATATTCTTATACTTGTAGTGTTAACTCGTGTTAACAATTCTCTTCTAAAAGTCTAACCAATATATTCTTCCGAATGAAAAACTTTAGTGTCTTACAAATGAAAAGTACGTTGCCTTTAGTTATATTTTATAGTAAAAGGTTACTTAAGGACCAGTAACAGTTAAGTTTGGGGGATTTTGACACGCCTAAAATATATAATTTTTTTTCCAATATCATTTTATCATTTCGATGATATTACTCTTTAAAGGAAGGTATTTGTATGTTTTTTAGTTTTAGGTACAATAAATGGTGATTGAGCAAAAGGAAGCAAAACTTGCAGAATTTGGAGCAAAAAATGAGCAAGAAAATGAAATTTACAATCGACACCTCGATAAGCCTTTTGATGCTTAATCTCTTTACACTTATCGCATATTTTTGAATGAGATTACACTTTAAAGAAATGTCAGCTTTTTATTATTTTAGTGGCTATCGCTTACGAACGTTAAACGGAATCGAAACGGGGTAATCAAAGCTAAAACGGAGCCAAATGGAGGGAATGGCGGAGCTGCGGCGAGCTCCGCTCACCGACGGCATGGCCTCGATCTCACCGACGCATTTTAACAAGAGCACCAAAAAATGGCTGAAAAGCTCGCCGACTCAGCTCAACCCGTCGACAGCGCCCCCGTACGAGTATGAACCGACGGCGGCTTCGGGGCCGAAGTTCGATGTATTTCAATCTTTTCGAAGGGGTGCTTTGCGGAAACTCTTCAAAATTCATCCATACTCTTTAAATGGCAAATATATGTTAGAAAAGTGAGGATTTTAGAAGAGAAAAGCGGAAAAAAAAACTTTTATAATGTTTATGGATTTTGTATCAGAGTAGAAATGATTTCTACCCCGAGAGAGATCGAGAGAATATTTCGAGAGAATTTGTAAGGGATTTCGCTAGCATTACATGGATCGCTGAGAGACTTTATGGGAGAGATCTTCGTCTATCTTTCAAAGGGAAAAAGCATAGTATTATTCTTCATTATCTTATGATTTTGTAAACACTTACCTAGTGGATTTACTTCGGTTACATGCAGTTTTCGTGTTTTCTTCACGTTTCGCGACGTATCTCTCTTACTTTTTCTTCTTTTTGGAAATAGCGGCATGAGAAGATTATGCCATTATTTTCCTTTACTTTTCTTTTGTAATGAGTAGAAACTTGTGTTTAGGATTTTGTGATGCATGGTAGAAGTAAATTTAATTATAACCGTAATGGTTTTTACTCGTACCCTAATTTACCGCAATTAAGGCTCGTTGTGGTCAAAGTTAAAATTTGTTGTGAAAACATAACTGGAGAGGGTTATGCTTTCTACAATCAAGTACGAACCACATTCAAATTCTATGGATGGTGAAGTCAATAGGATCGAATGCAAATAAATAAGGAAATAATATTAATCGGGCGTAGAATTGGAGATTTTAGAGTGAGTTAAAATCCTCACCCGGGTCCTATTGTTTGGGTGCTAAAGTGTAGGTTGTTAGCCCTCAGGCGAGGGAACATGGGAGCTCTGAAGTGAGAGCCGCATCCTCCCGCACTTAACCTGCATTCAAGAAAAAGCATGATTGGCCAATGCTCTTTATGCCTCGACCAAAGGGTAAAAGAATAGGATTGCTCTTATTTGGCACATAAAATATTAAATGCATCTCATTCCTATACATTATTTATTTCATTACACAAGAATAGTAGTTTTTAATATCTAAAAATTCTCCAAACCAACTCATCCAAAAAGTGGTTATCTTTAGAATTATTATTTCTATTTAGTTATAGTTACTATTACATTTAACTCTTGTATTTAGAGTAGTTGCTAGATAAAACACAATTTTAATCGATATTCTAAATTAAGGACTATTAGTAGTAGATTAGAATTCCGACTAAAGACCTCTTACTTCACTTCCTCGCGGGATCGATACCGGGGTTTTTAAAGAAAACTCTATATTACTCTGAAACGATACATATACTTGCGTAGTACTCCTAGTGTGTAAAAATATTTAATTCTTTTTATATCATTTTAAGATTTTGCACACTAGCCGCTATTTATAAATCGGGTCAAGTTTTTGGGCCATCTTTTGGAAGTTAATTTATTTACAGACCGCGGGTCGGGTCGTGTGGCAAGAAGAAAAAAATAAGAAATAAAAGAGAGCAAAACTTCCATACTTAGGTTTTATTTTTAAGAGACTTAGAGAGATTCTTCTTTAAGAGTTGTAAGAGGAGACCTGAAAAGACAGGATTTCTTCTTCATTGCAATCCTTCGAGAGGGGCACATATCATTGTAAGTAGAAGGAAGTGATTCAAAGAATCTTCCGTGGATTTTCGTGAGGAGGAGAGCAAGATAAGTGTTTTACTTAATTTTAGTGTTGTGTAAACTTGTTTTGATATATATATATATATAAATCAATGTTTTGTTAACTCTTCTCCATGTATTCTGAGTTGTTGCTTTTTCTTTCCCATTACAATAAGAAATAATGACGTGATAAATGAATAGTTGTTTGAAAATTATTTCAATTTCTTAAATCGTGATGATTCAATATTGATCTTAATTTACTTTTAAATCTGACTAATTTATTTGTTAAAATATATGTGAAAACATATGAGCCCGTAGGCCATGCTTTCAAGATTCATGTAGGGATAATACTTTGATGTCATGGAAGAGTGAAGTCTCCATTGGATTGAGTGCAAATAAATAAGGAAACCTTTCGTTAAAAACATTTTGCTTTGCATACATTAGATTTAACTTTCTAATTTGTAAAATTAACATAGTAAATTTAGTTTTGTTAGACCCACATTAAAAAAATTTACCTTTAGTTATCGTACTCATAGTTGTTGTATTTCTTATACAATCTTTTTAGATATCTTAAATTAAGCAAGAGTTCATTAGAGCCCTATATTACTTCGAGTGATATGTATTTGCATTTACGACCTAGTGAATATTAAATAATAGAAATACATTTGGGGATTATAAAGTTAATTTTACTAGCAAATTAAGCACAAATGTTTGACTCCCCGATTATATACAAAAGTTGCAAACACTAGGCCCACATCACTTACCAAGGAAAACCTCAATAGCAAGGATTATCTACTTTTAATATCCCAGCAATAGATATAGAAAGCAAAGGTAAAACCATCGTGGCTTGAGGATTTATTAGGATTAATAGATTTAAAAGGAAAGAGGATTTCCGCTCGCAGATGTACTGAGAGAGGGGGAGAGGGAGGAAATAAATTCCTTCTACATCAAAAGCCTATGGTCAAACTGTAATCACCCGTAAACTAGAGGACACGTATCAATAAAATGACTTACAAATGGCACAATTTCCTTAGCATCAACATTAATGTCACCACAAGAATTTATAATCCTCATAATATTATTAATATTCCTTTTATGCTTAAGGGTAAAGCATGAAAGAATTTAGTATTTCTATCCCCGCTAAGAAACAAAATCATCGGCCTTCGTTGCAAGAAACCTTCCTCCAAGCAGATAGCATGAAGGAGTGCTAAGTGAGCATTAGCAACTTCAGTCACCAAAGCAGGTGAACCAAAAACCCGAGATTCTAAAGAATCAAACTTCTGTTGATCCCCTACAACTTTTGAATGCAATATCGCTAAAAGACCCGAAAATTTCATTTTCTCACAGCAGCCACTCAAGGTGAAGCTGCCATAATATGAACAAGGGTGTCAATACCATCAAATTTCCACACCTATTGCACAACGCTTAAAAAGTGACATGAGAAATCCATATGTTAAGGAATTTAAAATCGGAAAAGGAAGGTCTTATATTAAAAAGCCAAATTAAGCAAAAAGGGGTTATGATCGTACGATGCATGATTTAAATGTGTGACGGAAAGGGATAGAGAAATAATTCAAAGGGGAAGATGGCTTTAAGAAAACGTATCAAGTCTTTGGGAAAGTAAACCCTTCTCCATGGAAGGGAAGCAAGAAAATCTTAAATCAAACAACCCAATCAGAAATGTAATCACAAAATTGGTTAATAAGTGTCGTGTCACACCTAACACCTCCTCCTCTCGTATGGTTTCATAATTATATTAAAATCTCCCCTAACAATCCAATTTTCATGGATAGCGCTGCTCATCATTGTCAAATATGCCACAACAAATATTTATCCCGCAAGTGTGAGCTTACATAGACTAAATTAGCCCAATCATGAAAATACTCCATCCTGAAATGAGTTAAGACAAATTGCTCCTCATCATCTATAATTTTTAGAATAACAAATAATGGCTCCAAAAAAATCCAAATCTTATTGTTTTTGTTGTAAAAATATTGATAGTGTTTAAAACACCTCAAAATTCTATTTCATTGAATGATAGGCTCCAAGATAGTAAAAATAAAAAGTTTGTTGATCCCACAGATTTTTAAGCCTACTAAGGAGGAAGAGTCGGCCTTTCTCCTAATATCACATATCATAGTTAAACATGGTATTTAAGCGTACATCCTAGAAATTCTAGAAGAATGGCTTAAATGCTCTTCGTCGAGTGATAAAATCCTTCTTGCAAACTACTACCTTCATTTATTCGAGAGTTCACTTTTCCACTTACCCTCTTTATGATTTTCGAACAGCCACTTTTTACTGTTGCTCAAACTCAATAATATTACATGGCAGAAGATAGGATTTAAATTTTAAGTAGGAGGAGGGGTTTGTATTTTCAATTGAGGGAGAGATTGCAGATGGCATTTTCTTATGTTATAGGATCAGGAGAGCAGCTTCCTACTGTGTCAGGACTTCCTTCTCCATCCCAAGATTGTTCAAAGTTGCTAATTCAGCTCTAAAATAGCCTCAGGATAATATTTCTCTGATCGTTGTTGTGCAAAGCATTCTCAAAACTAAGTCCAATGCAGTATTTTGCCGATCAAGTTAAAGTGCCAACCATCAAAAATGGGAGAATTATGGAGATTTGTATCACTTTGAACGTGTAGTTCATTCGGAGGGGCATGTATTATTTCATTCCCGACTGAATTAATTATAAATGTGATCAGATTATCCCCGCTTGACCAACATCAGGGGAACTCTTCAGCGTAAGGTGCATTCATATTAGAGACAGGCCTAACAACAAATTTTTCACATTTTAATTTAGGATGAAGGTGATCGCATAGAGAGCAGAGTGACCAAACATTCTTCAATGTGAGCAGTATGGAGAGTGCTGCCCAATTTCAACGTGCTGCCAATACCCATTATGTGCCGAGCCTATTCAAATAGCCTCTAGAAATGGGAGGGTTATATCACGTTCTACAAGAATTTTGGCTTATGTGGGTCGAGTGGGAGTGAAGGTGGAGTTATCCATTTTTAGAGGTACCATATGTGCAATGGCCAATGAGTAAAGTGTCTCATAGTTAAACAGGTGAATCTTAAGACCCGGGAATCTAGTCCACACAAAATAATTGGAAGTTCAGATTTAGGATCGAAATCAACTATCCACTTATGGATTTTCATAGTCCTCGAAATCAATTGAGTATAATCATCATCATTAGATAATTGTATACGATTACGTTCGTCGTCCAAAGTGCCAATCTTTCACTTACCCAAACATTTCATAGCATCAAACCTTCGACTAGTTTCCAAATTGGGTGATCATAGAGAAATTTCCAAACCAAAGTTAACCGACAAGCAGAAGCTAAAATATTGGTTACAACATTAGAAAGAAAAATGGCAGGCATTCCATTTTTCTTACCAAGTTTACGAATAAAAAAAGTGTAATCCCCACCACTAAGCAAGTATTATGAAAGGATTGTGAAAATAGACAAGAAGTGCAAGGCTTTGTAGTACCCTCATCAACTACAGCTGCAGCAAAGCTACGGTCAAGCGGCATAACTGTATAAATAAAATGCCAGAGGAGAAAGGGAGATCTTACCAAAGTAACAAAGAAAGCGGAAACAAAGAAGGAACCCTATTGGTGCGGCGCCAAGCTGCAAATCGCCATGAAACCCCAAACCCAACACAGCACTTGCTGCTATATTTAAATTATATATATATATATATATATATATATATATATATATATATATATATATATATATATATATAACTCTAATTTGGATAAGAAACGTATATGCACATTGTCATGGAATTTTTTCCCCAATACATTTTGTATAAGAATATTATTTTGTGGTTGTATGCCTGACCTGTTACTTGCAAGCAAGCCCTTTCTCTCTTCGTCCCGCAAACGGAGACGTAGGCGTTGTCTTAGCAGAATTTTAAAGGGAAACGTCCAAGTTGATCTCCGTTCTTTCTAGTTTTAAAATTTTCTTGTTCCAGGCATATTCGTAAGGTAATCTAATGATTAAATCCAAATATCCATATATTTCCGTCGATCTATGGCCCATAAATTTAAAAGAAAATTATATTTTTAATATATGAATTTAAATCATATAATTTAGCTATGGCTCATTATTAAAAAATAATGGCAAGTCTGGCTGCTTTCTATTCATTATTTCATATTTAAATTAATAATTTTTTAAGTAGTGGATGCTAATATCATTTAAAATTTAAAAATTTCAACTTTTATAACGTATAATATGTTATAAAATTTATTAACTTTTAATTATGATTTAATATTCATTTAAATTTATAATAATCATAATTATATTAAATTCAAATTTTAGGGAAAAGATTTTTAAATTGTGAATTCCCATCTTTTATAAAGCGTTGATCCTATGTTCATTTCAATATAAAGCATATATGCACCTGTCAAAAAAACATTAAAAAAAAATTCCTTCCTTCTTTATCAGTCCGCATAAATTATAAGATAAAGAATAGTGATATTTTAGCTTAAACTGTATGAAATATCTTGATCTTGTCAAATTTTTATCGGGGTGAATATTTTAAAAGAAAGTCTAAACTTTGAATATTTTAACAGAGTCTAAACTTTGAATGACTTGCATAAAAAGCCGTTCACTTCAAACAGGACACTTAGCTTATTTTAGGCGCATAACCTTGTGATATTGTCTAAGAGTGAATAAATATATATTCATTTATGTTGACTTTTGTATAATATATATTTATTTCCCAAATAAATATATATTATACAAAAGTCAACTGGTAACATAAATTTCATGATCTGCGGTGCCCGAACTACATGGAGAAAATTACAATATTTCCTGATTTTCATTAACTAATTAATTAAAATTGAATTTTTTGCAAACTAATATTTGTTTCTCAATTAAATTTAAACTTGATTAAATGGTTTTTAAGTCTTCATAACCACATTGAGTGATTTTTTATTATTGTTAAGTTGGCTAATGCTAACCAACAACAATAAAAAATATATTATTATGTTGATACCTTAATTAATATTAAAAAATTAGATATAAAACATAATTATACAAATTCTTAGTGCTATATATTAGTCTTTTTTTATTTTAGAATAAGATAATGTATGACAAAAATCCATAGGCAGATTCAAAGAAAGTATGAAGTGTGAAAAAGAGTTGCCAAACTTGTTAGATAGTCTGACTGGAAAAGTTTGAAAGATTTATATCAACTCAATTTGAAAGTTAAACCTGTAGTTCTAGGTGATTTGCACATATGTCTAATCAAAATATGGCAGCTCTAAATCTAGCAAAGGAATCCTAACTCATCCTATGGCCAATTTAGCCAAGTCCCTATGAGAAAAAATTGCCTAGCAAGACTAACTCAAATTATGGCTCAGTTAAGTGAGAAGTGTCCCAGTAAGTTGAGCTGAGAAAATTTTCTTTTTTATAAATAATGATTATCTGTGATGGGGGACCATGATAATATTAAATATAACATCTTTGTCAAAAAAAAGAAGAGAAATAGAGCAATGATCTCTCGAGATTTAGCTGTAATGAGTAGACTTATAATACATAAGCTAATCACTGAGTAAAATAAGGATAACCATTGTAATAAAAGGAGAAATTCATTTATTAAATATTATCATATTTCTTATCTTGTTCACTATTTTCTTTAACAAAACATTCCCTTATTTTAGTTATTTCCTTGGTTTTATGAATTAAAGACAAATAATGATCCAAAATTTTGAAAGGGGCGATAAGGATAAATCATTTTATAAACAATCACGAGGTTATAACACAAAAAATGAATGAGTTGAAAGAGTAGATGATGGCAACAAAAATAAGAGAGATTCTAGAGTAAGTGTCAGGGTTTTCCATAAGAGATTGATTACTCCATCTTTAGTTAAAATCAGAGCATATGTAACATCATCAAGTAGTGGGAGAAGCTCAAAAGGACCTCATCCTCTCGCTTTAGCAAAAATAGTGATATGTATCTTTTCAAACAGCATTGTTATGCCCTCAAGTGTAAAGAAGGTAAAAGAAAAACCCTCCAATAATAAAAAATATAGAATGAATTCTCTATTGAACTCAGTGAGGTGGACACATAAAAGAAATTTAAGATTCCATCCTTATAACCATATTGGGGAAGATTCAACCTCTTTGATCACATCACATCAATTTAATTGATGGTTAACCTTCTTATAATAAATATTACTTTGAAACATATTTTCTATCCTTCATGAATTAAAAAAGGAGATGGAACCTGCGTGGTTAATAAGTTTCCACTAAAAGCATTGTGTCTTTACAGCCTCAAGCACATGTTTGTTATGTTGTTTGCAAGTGCAAAGCAGCCACATAAGAATTCATATTATATATTTTGAAATTTTTAAGATCCATGGGAATCTATGTTGGTCTTTGTTACTCATTTTTATGGGAAAAGCTAGAAGTTAGAGACCCTGAAGTTACAATAACAAATTTGGTGCTCACCTATATGCTGAGAGCATGCCCATTATGTTATATCATTAGTCTGTAACAAGCATGAGCATCAATCAAGTCATTGAAACTAACATTACATTTCTAATAAGAGTATAAACCTCGCCCTCCAATTCCACTTTTGTGTGTCATGTCAGAAGTTTTGTCTACCAAAAAGGAGTTTTTGTCAAGGAGAATAACCCACCTCATTGTGCCTTAAAAAGAGAATTAACTTTAAGAAGTGTCATCTCCATCCCTTTTGGGACAAAGTTCATTTCGGTAACATTAAAGTCATAATGTGGAAGGAAAATTCAATTGGAGGAGAGGCCAGTAGATTGCTTAAAGTGGAAAAGTAATATTACACCAATTACGTGTATATATTTTGCAACAAATCTCAATGATTAAAATATTAATTTTTACACTCCTATAACAAAAATATTTATTAAAAATATTAACGTCGATGAATGCCTGGACTATTCGTGTCAACCACAAAGATATTGTGTGTACTAAATTGACCATGATTACAGTAATGAGGAGCGTTGACATTTTTGTAATATTAGTGAATAACCGATCAAGACTGAGAATATGATGTTCATCACACTAAGGGCGAATAACTAGAGAAAAGGGAAGGCACCTATTAGTTATAAATCTTGCAAAAAACCATATTGACTCCTGGGCTAAACCACAGAAAGCATGTGTGTAGTCCAAGCCACTTTGATGGGGACTAAGTAGTAGCCTCTCAACAATCAAGCCTTAAGAGACTTCGCTCAAGAGAGGTTTTCTGCACGAGTTCATCCCAATGTCTTACTAATCTCCAACTAGCTATTGAAATTCAAAAATAACTTGGGTGAACCCTTTTTAAGGTTGCATTTTGGTCACTATGCTGATTTCAAACAACTACATTGACAATCTTTTCATTAATGTGGTCATCATGGACACACGAGGTGTAACTAGCACAAAATCGTATGGAGATGTGATCATCATATGATCATGATCTTCCTCAAAGGTGGATCATAATTGTCAAAGGATTGTGATTGGTATATCCATTTCACCATAACCTAATTCTGGGTTTTTTCCAATTTACAAGCTTTATCAGCTTATTATCTCTCCATTTTTGTAGAATTAAGTTTCTTGTATGTGAAGAATGTAAGTATTCTATTTTTGAGAGTTCTGTAGACTTTGGTTTTTGCTTAATGCATTAAAGGTCATTTCTTTGCTGAGTTTTTTTTTATGATGTTGTTTTATCCTTAGATCTTTCTGCAAGTGGTACTTAGTTGTTTTTATTTTTTTTTTCTAGATTTATAGTAACTAACTTTTCTAATCTTAGCTCTAATATCTCATTTTCCAAAGAACCATCATACTTGAAGCATTAGAACTGTCCAGAGAAGAGGAGGGATCAGAAAAGTGAGAAATAAGACAAAAAGTAGATATAAAATTCTAAAAAGAATAATGGAGAGCTTATGTTCAATAAACCTCATGTGTTAAGTCAAAATTGTATGTCAAAAGATCATTCAAGGAACATTGAACCAAATATCCATGGTAGAATATCTACATAAGCTACCCAAAACTAGAGAACCAAATTTGTATGTTTATTCTATGGTTCAAGAGCAATCTCATAGGGTCGTATCTCATTTTGTTAATTACATCTTGGGGGATGCCTAAGAATACTCTCGATTAAAGGATTTTTGCTTAAAATAAAGGACAACTAGTGGAGGTGTCACAAAGGATTGTTATCTCACAGGACTCACACTAAGCCACACGAGTAGAGAGTGAGTCTCTCACAATTCCATGTGGATGGTGGGCTATCATGATGAGGGCCTATGAAAAAAATCATATTCTTGTAGTGTGAGAACCATGATTTCAAGTCAATCTCGTCATAAGGGTAAAGGGTAATCCATCGTATCCTAAATTAACAGCGGCATCTCCTCAATCAAGTTTAATGAGAAGAAATTAATGAATCGTCAAAGGACAGCAATTGTTTCAAAGTAGACAAGCAAAGGAATAATAAAGTAAATCTAATCGGCAGAGAGAGCCGAACAAGATACCACAAATCCATTATCCTAAGCTATTAGGACCCTAAATCTAAACCTGGTTGTAATGGTAGTCAACCCAACTGCACTGCAGGCCCCTTGTCGCCAATCCATGAATTACATCGTCTAAGGGGAATTCCGTATTCTAAGGTCAAAAGAAGGAAAGTCTAAAGCTTTTCGAACATCTAAGGTAGAAAGTAGAGAGGGACGTATACCGCCAAAGTTTTGAGGAAGCCGCTGGAGGAATGAGAAGGGAGGTATGTTTATGAGGCCCAGGACTCCACAAAGTGTCTTATACCTTATCTAGATTGGGGATGTGCCCGACCCGCAATTACATGTATTTTCAATATCCAAAACTTGCCAAAAATATGTCCCAAATTATGTTTAGCGGCTAGTGTCAATAAATGTAACATTTTAGGCAATATTTAATAAATTCTCACACTAAGGTTGCTACACAAGTATACGTATCGTTTCAAGTAAAATAGGATTTTTCTTAAAAACCCCAGTATCGATCCCACAGGGAAAGCTGTAACTTTTAAATTAACTTGCAAAATTTCTACCTAAATTGCAAATCAAACTTTTTAAAACTCAAACTCTCCAAAAGTCACTAAAAATTCTCTAAAAGTCCTATTTTGGCCAAATTGTTCTCTTTTCATAGAACACCAAAGATAACCAAGGGTTGCTTCAGGCACCTCTTCAAAATTCGGTTAAATATTGAATCATCGAGAAAGTTCGTTACGGGCACTATAGTGACATGATGCATCGCTATAGCGCCAGATTTTCCTATAGGGTGGTGCTATAGCGCCACACAAAGTAGCCTTAGTTTGTTCCATTTTTTCCTTATTTTGTCTAAATGTCCATTCCATGTACCTAAAACCATATATATGCAAAATTCCTTCCTTTAAAGTGCAATATCATAAAAAATATACATAAAATGCTTATAAAATAGGCACTAAACTCAAGTAAATTTAAAGTTGATCAATTCTCCCAAACTTAAACATTATTTGTCCTCAAGTAACTCCCTCTACTATATAAAATTTTATAACTTTAGATAGCAAATTTAACTTAATGACTTATATTTTTTTTTTCTTTATAAATTTTACAGTGAAAATTTCGGTATCAATTTCTAATAACTCAAGTAAAAAATCAAAATACAAAAATATCTAGCAATCAAGTCTAAAAGTTCTGATTTTTTATTTATTTCAAAAATAACTGTAATTTGTCATACTCAGGATACTTAGAAGAATTACTAGAAAAGAATTGTATGATAACTTTATTAGTAAATACAAGCAATACTTTATGTCTAAGTTTATAATGTAATTAAATTCATTTCAAGATGATTCAAGTGGAACCACTTAATTAGGCATCTCCCTGTTTCTTCCTTATAATGTTTTTCATTTTTTTCTTTTGATTATTATTTTTCTGTTTATTTTAGGATCCTTTTTCAATCCTTTATTTTTTTCTTTTCATGTCATGTAAGGATATTACATTCGATAGCCTTTAATAATTTTAACCACTATCCTCTTCTTAAAGTTAAGAACATCCCATGTTTCCTTAATTTAACAAATGTGTTAGCTTTTTAAAAACGTATTACAATTTGCCAATTCTTTCTTTTCATGTATAAATCAAAGATCTTTTTTTATTTCCAAAAAATACAAATTTCCTTATTTTAAATAGCAAAAGCATACCATAAACTCTTCATACTAGATATCATAATTCTATAATTAACCTTTATCATTAAAAACTTTTACTTCGGTTTTCTACAACTTTCATAAAATCAAAAATATAGTTTTCTATAGTTAACTCTACATAGCACGTATCGTTAAAAATAATTTTGAAAATATTGTTTCTTATGGACAAATAAAGTTTAGTTCTAAAAAGATTTTTCTCTCAGCTCCCCCAAACTTAAACTTTTAATTAATTTGGGAAGCAGACAGCCGATGAAGAAAGAATAATTTTTAAAAATTTAAATCAGGGAAATTTTTGAAAATACAAGTAGTAAAGACAAGTACTAAGTAGTAATAAAAATAAGCAACTATAACCATAAAAACCTAAAGTATATTACTACTATAACAAATAAATTGGAGCAAATGGTAAATAATTGAACTAAAAGTTTAATAGTAACTATTACATAGAAACTAAATTCAAGCACACTCCAACACAAATACAACTAATGACCTGACAAAATAAAGTCCAAATATTCAAACATATCAAAAGAAAGAAAAAAAAAACAAAAAACAACGCATCCTTTTTTATCATCACCAACATCATCATCATCATCATCATCATCATCATCATCATCATCATCACCACCACCACCATCACCACCCAAACCTATATACTCATCTATCTTATAAGGCCAAAATGGTGTGAAAATGGGGCAAGTAGGTAATTCTATAAAATGACTCATGTATCTCATCATAGTCTCATTGGATATAAAATTGCACTGCTCTTCCTATTATAAGAATGAGTCACAGCAGTCATGAGTTTAATGCTTTTACTCATTTCATAAGAGGAGACTTGTTGTATATAATACACAGCCTCAAAATAGTAGTAACAGATATATCAAGAAGGAGTCAGGCAGAAGGCAGTAGCCATTCCATTTAGAGTCAGTTATGAATTGTTATTATTAAAAATTAATTGCAGGCAAAGTTAAATGAGGACCTGGCACATCTGAAGGTATAAATGAGTGTCAATGACTCACGACAATAAGACAATAAGTCCCCATTTGTTATTTAGTCATAGTACGCAGATTATTGCTCTTTTAAATATATGTTTATAGGAAAATATAATTTTAAAGGAAAATATTTTATATACTTTTTGGGTACTACGCAAGTATACGTATCGTTTCAACTAATAAACTGGAAGATTTATCCGACGGAAAAAGGGTAATAAATTTTTAAATGTTGTATTTCAAAATCTTTTGAATTTTAATCTAAAATATAAATTACTTAATTTACTAGATGCAAATAAAGAAAACAATAATAAGAAAATGATTTTGTGAAAACAATATAAAACAAACAACTTTCTCCTTTCAATTAATCTAAGATTTTAAAGATAATTTAATATTCGTTTGAGAATCTATTTTTATGTATCGTGTCAATAAGCATTCCTATTCTTAACCCTTTGATCCGTGCGCAAAGAACATCGTCAATCTACGCATCGTGTCCGGATGTATTGTTAGTGTATCAGTTAATCTAGGCTCACACTACTAGATGTCTAAGGGTGGCTATGGTCGGCCCAACTAGTGACCCTTCTCATCTATAAATCAAATTATAAGAATTTAGGTCTATTACTCTAAAAACTTATCAATTCTATGCCCTTTAAATCTGATTCTCCTATTTATTTGCACTTCACCTCGAATAGCCCGCGCATGGCCTTCAACTACCCAAGGATTCATGTGACATCTACAAGTTAAGATTTCTTCTCCTTCTAAGTCTCAAAACCTTCAATCGGTTTTAACAATTTAAATGGCCAATTTAAAAGTGCTAAGACTGTGTATTAATATCACTACAATGTTTCAAAATATTTTGATTAATTCTCCATCAAATTTTATATTATCTTTTTATCTTTTCATAATTGAAGGAAGAAAGTAAACTAACTACTCATAACACATTGAATATAAACAAGAAACATAATAAATAAACTTTCAATCAAAATAAAATACTTATCTCAAATATTCCTTCTACAAACATCTTCTCGATTCCCACCGACTCCACAAAGCAATGAACTCCGTATGCAACAATTCCGAATATAAACTCACTAAACTAAATAAAAGTGGCCCTCCTCTATTTATCTCTCTATTTCTCTCTAAGGATGAGAGATCCTAAAGTGGCTAAGAGATAAAGGGATGCAATGGGGGCACACTTTTTCCTCAAGGAGTTAGACTCCTATTTATAGGCTTCAAGGGTCAGCTTGAGGCACCTCTTCAAAACATGTCCAAATTCAATGAATCTTCTAGAAGGTCTGTCTGGCGCCTAGGCACCGGACACTGCCCAGTTCTTCGCACCTCTTCACTTTCGCTTGCACCTCTTTGCGATTAAAACCGTTTTTGGAGCATCCAAATGCAGCTTATCACATGTCCTATTATCATGAAAATCGCTGCCTTCTAATGTCAAATAACCGCTCACTCCGTCAAAATAACTGTCCAAAAGTCATCAAAAACTTGACGCTGAGACGAGTCCTGCGCTAGTTAACTTTGCGCTAGGCTGTGCCATACTTTTTGATAATTTTGTGGCTTGCTCCATTTTCCCTCCTTTTTGCTCCTTTTACCATTTTTCCTTTTTGACCTTTTTACATCACCTACATCCAAAAACACAAAAATACCTTTCATTAAAGCATAAGATCTCAGAAATTGATAAAAATCAAGGCATAAAAATAAAGTATTTTTTTCATGGATCAAGCAAGTGTGAAATGAAGTAGATGGTATATCGATCTTCTAGTCCTATGTCTTATCCTCAAAAGTTTTCCATATTTTTCTAAGTTGGTTTTCCCAATAAGCTTATGTGCTGGTAGAATTTCCTCCCAAGTCTCGCACTTAACACCAGATTGAACACAAAGAGTGGTAATGAGTGAAGGGTAACCCAAACCTCCTGTAGTTCCTCTCTTTGAAGAAATAGTCATATTCTTGTAAATTCGAGAGCCAACATCAATAGGTTTTTTCATTTGAATACAATAGTATAAAGTGGCTCTCTCACGAGTTACCTCACAGAAATGGTTAGTTTGAATAGTCCAACAGATATAAAATAATGCTAGGCACGAGAATGACTATTAAGCTTAGAAAATAAAAAGTTTACCTGGTCTCCATTTTTAATCTTCCAAACTCCATTTCCATCAGTTAAAAATTTCAAAATCTCATCTAATTCATCATCAGAAGGATGGAACTTAGTAAAGAAGCATGTAGAGACACTTCGTAAACTTTATAAATGTGATTATTGCGAAAAGGATTAATATCTACATACCACGTCTTTTTACAAGCACCAAATCATCCCACTCAATTCAGTTATTGCATTAGCATAGAATTCTCTAAATAATGCAATTACAGCCAATGACAAGGAAATATCAAAAAGTTTTGCCTCTTTCATTGTGTAATTAAATATTTAATTGTTCCTCCAAGATGAAGAAAACTGTGTTATGCAATCAATTTCTTTGATTCCTGATACACTTAAAATATATAGTGTTTTTATGCACATTTTTATACCTATTTTTGATGATATTGCACTTTAATGGAAGGTATTTTGTGTTTTCTGCAGGTATGATGAAAATGAGTGATTATGATGAAGGAGCAAAATTAGATCAAATTTAGAGCAAAAAAAAAGAAAAAATGAAAAATTGGACAGTGATGGCTAAGCACCGCCCGGTTGGCGCTTAGCACCAATAGCTATAAAAATCAATTTAACTCCAAATTCCGCGCCATTTCCAAGGGGTGTTTCGAGTGATCTCATGATAAGGTTTGTGGATACATTGAATCAGAGAACATTTTAAGAGACACCAAGGCACCTTTTAGATTATTATTAAAATTATGTCATGTAATTCTGTATGAGAGCCTTGAAGAAGGAAAGACTTTTTAGAGTTATTACAAAGTTGAGAGAGTGTGTGAGGGAGGAGGAACTACTGCAGAGTAGGAGCAGAGAGTAAGAAAGGAGAAATTGGCTGTAGTGAAGCCTTCATCTCGCCACTCCTTTCCTTCCTTTTTTATTTAGTTTTCATTGAAGTCTAAAGTCTGCTTGAGTCATCAGAGTTGGGACACCACTCGAGGAGTATTTTACCGGAAAGTCAAGTTTCAAAGGAACTTTCGCAGTCTCAGGAGACGATTTTCATATAAGTGTTTACCTCTATTTTTATATTTAGTTTTTAATTAAAACTTGTTGTGTTTTCATTATGATTTCTATTTTCAAATCAATTTGTGCTTGTGTTTTCTCCATGAGTTCTGAGTAGTTTTCTTATAATTTTCTTTCTTAAATGAAGAAGTAATTAAATTATGTAGAATCGAGTATAGGAATGTATAAGTGTTTAAAGTTTGGAATAAGTCAGAAGATTTAATTCCATGAACTTAATTTACTTAATTTGGTTAGTTAAGAAGTTAGAACTTGTTGTGAGATTATGGAAGATCCAATGCAGTATTGTCTCAAATAACAATTGGTAAAAATCACATGTAATTATATGAGTGAGAATTGTAGTCAATATAATTGAATGCAAATATATTAGGAGATTTGTTTTTAATGGGGAGTAAAATTGGAGGACTTTAGAGTGACAGGTTAAAACCCCTAATTTTGTTAGATATTTTAAATTTTAAGGCGAGAAGTTAGGCCCCCAGGTGGAGGGAATCAAGGAACTCTAGAGTGAGAGCCGGTATCTTCCGTGCCTAACCATTTTCTGTAATTTTTTAAAATTTCAATTAACCAATGTTCTTTATAGAACCAAGTAAGGGTAAACAATAAATTTGCTCCTATTTGTCACAACACGTTTAAATATTTCCACAACAATACTTTCATAATTATTACTGTTTTATAAGAGAAAGAAAGGATATTTTATTTCCTAGTGTTTTATATCGTGTTTTAAAGTTCGAAGATAATTTTCTACTTCTCGCTAGCTTTTCATCAAAATACAAAAATAACTTTCAAACATTAAAAATTAAAAACATACTTTCAAAAGTCATTTAAAAAGTAAAAATAATTTTCTTATTTCCTTAAAAACTTTTACATTTCCCCTGTGGGTTCGATATCTCGTGGTTTAATCGAAAGTCCTATATTACTTGATAAACGATACATATACTTGCGTAGTATCTCGTATTATAAAATGATAATTTTCATATCTAAATTGTAAGCACATATATTTATCAGGGATCAAGTTTTTGGCGTCGTTGCTAGGGAAATTAATTAAAACTACATTTTTAAAGAAAATTAAGAAAAATTTAAATTTTTACTTTTCTTTATTTTTGTTAGTGTGTTGTGTTTTGTTTTTTTATTATTGTATGCGTAGTTTAGGTTCTGAGGGACTTGTGCCTTACGAGTGCAGAGTTGCGACGAAGAGTTTTGGAGTAGAGTTACGAAAAAGTGTTGTGGAAATGGCGACAACTTGAGAACCTCGTTCTGCTGAGAATCAAAGGAAAGGTCGGAACCAAGAGAATGCGTCATCAATCTTGACGGAGAGCGACTTTATCTTTTTTCGGAAAAAGTATTACTACTCAAATAATATGGTAGTGAAATTGTCGACCTCAACTGATCAAGTGTATTCCGCTCCGTCTAGGTATGTCGTCATACATGAGGCAGCCTTGAGAGCTGGCCTACAATTTCCGCCGGCACCTGAGTTTATGAAAATTATGAATGTGTGCAGGTGTTGCATTGCTTAGTTGTCTTGCTAGGTGGTGACAGTCATTATTGGGTTGACTGTTTTGTTCAGGAGTCGCGGGTTGACGTTAACACCAGCAATTTTGGCACGGTTATGCGAGTTCTTTGGTGATACGCAAGGTCGTGTGATGTTTAAGCTAAAGACATTGGATTTTCACCTAAAGGAATCAATAAGACAATGGTCCGTGAGATTATTTTTTGCACAGAATGATTAGGGGCTCCGTGAGAGGCGAGGAAGGTTCCAACATCTGCCTGTCTCTCTTCAGACTACCGATGAGGGAATATTGCAGATGCTGGGATTTCGTAATTTTGAGAGGTTGTTCGAGACACAATATATTTATAAATTTGTGAGTGAGGAATAATTGTTCAAGGTCAAGATTTCTTTTCACCCAGAACGGTCTACGACTATAGTATTAAAGAAATCTAAGAAGGGACCTTCAGAGTCAACCCTCACAGAATCCATAAAACAGCTCCCAACGAGTAATGATTGTGAAGTACTGCCTCAAAAACATCAAAATAAAGTTAAAGCATCGCAGGAGTCTCTGTCGAGTCCCTCGACTATTCATGTTCCTGAGAAAGTCTTGTCTCATGAATCTACTGAGCTCTTAGAAGCTGAGTTTTGTAAGTTTCATTTATCTTCAGTTACTGACCCAAGCTGCGCTTAACGCAGTAATGTTTGCTTCCAAAAGATAGCCAAAAACTTTGACTTAATTTATAAATAGCGGCTAGAATATAAAATTAATATTATATAATTTAGTAAATATTTTTACACACTAAGGTACTTAAGAAAGTATACATATTGTTTCGAAGTAATATAGGGTTTTTAAACAAAGATCCCAGTATCGATCCCACGAGGAAGATTTATAGAAATAAATTTTCTATGAAGTGAAAGCGAAATAAAATAGTAAAAATATTTTTATTTTATCTTTTAATTTGATTATAAATTACTATTAATTTACTTAGATGCAATAAAGAAAACAATAATAAGAAAATAATTTAATGAATTCTATATAAAATAAACAACTTTCTTTCCTTCAATTAATCTAAGATTTTTAAGATAATTTAATATTCGTTGGAGAATTTGATTTATGGTATTGTGCCAAATAGAAGTATTCCTATTATTTACCCTTTGATCCAGGCACAAAGAACATTGACTAATTTATAGAATAGGTCTGGATGTATTGTTAGTAGAATGGGTTAATCTAGACTCACACTTCTTGATGTCCAAGGGTGGCTATGGTCGGCCCTACTAGTGACCCTTTCCTAGTCTATAAATCAATCTATAAGAATTTAGTCTGTCACTCTAAAAACTTATCAATTCTATGCCCTTTAAATATTATCTTCCTATTTATTTACACTTCACCATGAATAGCTCGCACATGGCCTTCGACTACCCAAGGATTCATGTGACATTTACAAGTTAAGAGTTATTCTCCTTCAAGGTCTCAAAACTCTTCAACAGGTTTTAACAATTCAAATGACCAATTTTAAAAGTAAAGTAAGATCAGGTATTAATGTCATCATAATATTTTGAAAATATTTTGAATTTTAATTCTCCATCGAATCTTTATATTATCTTATCTATCTCTTCATAATCGAAGTAAGAAAGTAACTAACTACTCGGAACACATTGAAAATAAATAACAAAACATGATAATTAAACTTTGAATCAAATATAAAAATATACTTATCTCAAATATTTCTTCTACGGATCTTCCGATTCATACCGACTCCATAGTAGTAATGAACTCCGGATGCAATAACTTGAAAATAAACTCACTAAACTAAACAAAAGTGGCCCTAAATTTCTCTCTCTAATTCTCTCTCTAAGGATGAGAGATCCTAAAGTAGATAAGAGAAAGGGGTACAATGGGAGGGGCACGTTTTCTGAAGAAATGGACCTCTATTTATAGGCTTCAAGAGTTGCCTTGAGGCACCTGTTTAAAATATGTCCAAATTCAATGAATCTTTTAGAAGGTCGGTCTGGCGCCTAGGCGCTGGACACCGCATCCAGTTCTTTGCACCTCTTCACTTTGGCTTGCACCTCTTCGCGATTAAAACCATTTTGGAGCATCCAAATGCAATGTATCACATGTCCTATTATCAAGGAACAACTGTCAACCTTCTAGAATGTTCAATAACCGCTCACTCCGTCAAAATAACTGATCAAACGTTGTTAAAAACTTGACTGTTTTCGTATCGAGTCTGGCGCCTGTTGTGCAATTTAGGGCGAACAAAACGCAAATCCAGAAGAAGAACACAGAGATTTAACGAGGTTCGGCAAAGATGCCTACATCCTCGGGAGCAGAGCGACGAATTCACTATTTCAGAGGAGTTACAAGTTCGGTTCAAACATACCCATAGGATTACACATCTATTTATAGATAAACACCCACGGATAAATTACCAACTCGCCCTCGCTCCCCCCAACCCACTATGAAGAGACACACCTCTTCACCAAGAAAGCTCCAACTGCCGGTATATGAGCCACATACCTAACAAATCTCCACCTTGGCGAATATTCAGCCCCTTAGGAGAAATACACATGGACTTTCTTAAACCAAGTGAGTTGAGCAACCAAGCCAACTAGCAACACACCTGCTAACATTCAACAAGTTCAAGTCACCCAAGAACTTGTTGAGAATACCTGGCTTGGTCAACCGTGCCATCTAGCACCCAAAGCACCTTCATGTTCGCACAAAAATTCAGCCAAACTACTGCGAACACCTTGCCCGAAGCCTTTTCCTGTTCGCGTCAACGCCTTAGCCGAACTCCACCTGTCGCAACTCCTAATGAGACGAACTTGCGAACTGTGCTTTGCATCGCGATCCACCTGTCGCGAATCACCTGTTGCAAAACACATGCAACAAACCTGCTAACACCAGCTGTCGAACACCACCTGTCGCAGCTGAACTTGCCGCAACTCTTGCGACAAACTTGCGAACTTCTGCCGCAACTGCCCCTGCCGCAACTCCTGCGATAAACTTGCAAACTCCTGCCGCAATTGCACATGCCGCAACTCCTCGTGCGACAAACCTGCGAACTCATCTGTTCGCAAAACTAAGTTCCTATTCACCGGAACCAAACTCCACCTCGCGAAAAATCCTTCGCGAAATTCTGTCGCGCGTCCACCACTAAGGCTATTGCGCCAACCGTCTGTCGACAAGTCTGCCGCCCAAACTGGCAGCAACTGCAGGAACCTCCGGCCGTCACCCGACCTGCTTCGCTCAATCTGCGAATTCCTTCCTGCGTTTCCACCTCGCAAGTCCTCCGCAGAACCAACTGTTCGCGGATCCTTCCACCTGCGCAGTCGCTTTCTTGTCGCTGACGATAACTGCCCTCAAGTCCTCCGCAAAACCAGAAGTTCACGGTGACTGAACATCCACCTGGACTTTCGTGGATCTTTCTACCTGGCATATGCAGTAACTTCTGCGTCTCTACTGCTAGCGCAATCCGGTCAATCTGCCGAAGCCGAAACTGCTCCGCGACCGAACTGCTCCACCTCGATCGCTACCCACGAATTCTTTTTGCGCCAAAATGCTGCGAGCCTTCCAGCGCCCAATCTGCGCCTTCATCCACTCTCCAAAATTTGTGCCAAACTGGTGCGAGCCTTCCAGCGCCCTCCGCGCCTTCATCCACTCTCCGCAATCTGTGCCAACTGTTGTGAGCCTTCCAGCGCCCTCTGCGCCTTCATCCGCTCTCCGCTACGAGCCAATCGCGAATTGTGAATGCTTCCCTTGCCGAACTCCTCGGCAAACTTCTCCGCGCCTGCTGAATTCCTCAGTTGTCAAATTTTCAAACTTGCTGAGGCCAAAATTTCTTGCTCAAAATCTTTCCAAAAAATTTCTTTTTTTTAGCAATATTCACTTAATTAAAATTTCCCTTAATTAAGACGGAACAGAAATTTCCTTTTCGAGGGGACAGACCCGAAATTTTTTTTTACTGGCGCCGAAATTTCCTCTCCCCTGAATCTTTCCGAAATTAATTTCCTGATTAGATTTTGATTTCTCTTTCCAAGCTTACCCTCAGCATGCCTTTCCTGCTACCGCATCCAAATTAATTTCCTGATCCAAAATTAATCTCTAATTAAGGAATAATTTTGATTTTCCTTGCCGCAAACGGAACCTTCTTCCTCCGCGTCCAGAATGCCTGAATTAGGGAGGAATATTCCTCCTAGATTCTGATTAATCTCTCCACCTCCTGATTAGGAAAATCCAAGATTCTGTCTCGCAGCCGAAGCCTGGGAGAACCCTCGCGTGAATCTGAAGCCGAAAGGACGTCGCGCGATGCCTTCCTCCTCCTCGCGTGCAAGGCAGAGCCTCTCTGCGAATCTGAACCTGCTCGCGCGAACTGCCAAGAATCCTTATCGCGAACCCTCTGTCGAACAATGCCGCGAACTCCTGATATCGCGAACTTGCTCGCCTTTGTCACTCCCTGGGCCGCGCACCACGATCCAACTGCTTTGCCTCGATCGTCGAACCTCGCTGCGAACTCCACCGGCGAGTCTGCCCAACCGCCGTTCAACTGCACCTACAACCCGAACCTGCTCCTGTCTGGATCTGAAATTCTTTCTGCGGCACCGGAACCGAACTCTCTCCTCTGCCGCAAACCAAATCTCAAAATCTTTCCTTCTTCGATCTTCCTGCGCTGTTTTCCTCCGCCCTCAAACCAGACTCTGATACCAATTGTTGTGCAATTTAGGGCGAACAAAACACAAATCCAGAAGAAGAACACAGAGATTTAACGAGGTTCGGCAAAGATGCCAACATTCTCGGGAGCAGAGCGACGAATTCACTATTTCAGAGGAGTTACAAGTTCGGTTCAAACATACCCATAGGATTACACATCTATTTATAGATAAACACCCACGGATAAATTACCAACTCGCCCTCGCTCCCCCCAACCCACTATGAAGAGACACACCTCTTCACCAAGAAAGCTCCAACTGCCGGTATATGAGCCACATACCTAACAGCGCCTAGGCGCCAGGCCATATTTTTTTATACTTTTTACATTTTGCTCCATTTTTGCTTCTTTTTGCTCCTTTTTCCTTCTTAGACATTTTTACATTACCTACATCCAAAAACACAAAAAATACCTTTCATTAAAGCATAATATCCTTAGAAATTTATAAGAATTAAGACATAAAGAAATAGGTATTTTTTTATAGATCAAAATCCCCCAAACTTAAATGTTAGTTGTCCTCAAGTAACTCTTTTTACTACATAAAATATAACTTTTAGAAATAAAAGATAAATATTTAAGATTCCTTATAATTTTTTATTTTATAAAGTCTTTACTAAATTATTAACCCAATTTCACTAACTAGGTTTAATTTTAAGAATTTAAAGAATATTTAACTACCAAATCATAAGATTTCAAATTTTTCATTCTTTTTGAAAATAATAGAAGTCTATTATATTAAGCTTTCATAGATTATTTACAAGAAAAAGATCTTCTTGAAAAATCTTTTCCAAATAAATACTTATATATAAAAATCAAGTAAAATATGTAACTAGTTTTCTTCCTATAAGATAATTCAAGTGAAGCCAATTTTTGATTAGACATTTCCTCAAGCTTCTCCTCTCTATCTCTTTTTTATTATATATATATATATATATATATATATATATATATATATATATATATATATATAGATTACTTATATCTGGATAACTTGTTAATTGGTTTTAAACTTCACTATCCTTAACTTATATTTTCAAAACTTATAAATTTCCACTTAATTATTATAACATAAATAAAAATTCAAAAAGAATTCCAATCTTTTCTTTTTCAAGTGATAATTTTTTATTACTTAATAATTTTAAAATTCTATTATTTCTACCATGAATAAAAAAATTCTTTATCTCATTCTTCTTTAAGTTAAATAATTCTATTCTTAAAATCAATCAAAGTTAGTAAAATTTTGATTAATTTTACTAAATTGTTTATAATTTCAAAAATAAAAGTGATCTCAAATAAATTTTTCATTCCTTAAGTTATGTTAAAAAGTTTTTTTTTTATTTTTAAGAAAATATTAGTTCTTTAAGGACAAATAAAATTTAATTTTGAATGGATTTTCCCTTCCCCCAAACTTAAGTTTTAGTATACTATGATAATTTGAAAGTATGAGAGAAAGAAAATCATCAGAATTTTTAATAAGTATGTAAAAACAATCTTAAAAAGAAAAATTAACTTTCTAAACATGCTTTTATGAATAATTAAGATAAAATTGAAGCATGTATAAAAAAGTAAGCAGGCTAATTTTTTATTATACTAAATTTGAAACAAAATTAAATCAGAGCAAAATTACTAAGTATTAAACAGTAGACTAAAACAAACATATAAATTAACTCTAAAATCAGTCTCAACATAATATACTAAAAATGTTTTAACCACAAAATCCATCCACACAAGTACATAAACTAAACAACACACATCAAACATAAAACTAATAAACAATCCAAACAAAACAAACTAACAACAGAGTAGCACTACATAAAGATCTCTCTACTACTAATCACTAACTGTCGCCTCATCGTCATCTTCATCACCAAAGGAAAATTCTACGTCCTTAGGATCTACAAATGGTGTGAAACTAGGAAAAGTAGGAAAGCTAACATCATGTTCACCCTTCGTAAATCCGACTAGGGATTCATCATACTCAAGCATCGTAATTACTCTTCCTCCGGGTATAATCAGATAAATGATCTAGTTTTCTATCAATAGTATCAATCCTGCAGTGAGTTTGAAATAACTCATGCTGTTGCTCTAAAAATTGATCATGCATTGATTCCTAGAAATCTGATGGTGGCTCAGCAGAAGTAGAGGGTCTAGAAGTAGAAGGTCTAACTGAAGTATGTGTAGGAGTAGAAGGAGCGGTTGATCTCTTCCCTCGAAGACGATCATAGATACTAACACTCTCCTGCCCAATTGGCTTAGTAGATTTCAGCTTCTCCTCAGAAATATCAGCAGTGACTCCATTACTAACACATAGTGAGTAGATCAGAAATTGATCATGCATTCTTTCTGGAGTAAATCCTACTTCGATACCTCTGACAAAGACTTCAGAATCTTCAGCATCCAGAAAATTTGCATAAAATTCTCGAATAACCGGGATAACAACAATAGCAGTAAAGTAACAAAATCGTTGCCAGTTGTGCGCAACGATAGTGTTTTCAATCATCTCCCCAGGATGATAAAAACTTCGTTCTGAGATGAACTTTCTCGGCGACGCAAGTTCGTGGAAGCGAAAATGCGCAGCCGCATTTGGAAATTTGCTGCTATCAAAATTTTCTCGTCCCTTCCAGCGCTTAGATTTTGGAGCCATCTAAACGTGAAAGAAAACAAGAACTAATTTAGGAATCAAAAATTTAAACTCTTTTTAAGTTTATAAAACTTAAAATAAGTTTAGAAATCTAAAGAAATCACTAAAAATTGAATATTTTTTTCAAATTTTCGGTTCTTAGCTAAACTTAGGGAAATCTATGGTGAAATTCGAAAATAAATGGTTTAAAGTGTAGTTCTGACCTTGAGACGAAGAAATCCAGTGGTTTCGCGCTCAAATCCTTGATGTTTTGACCTCAAAATGGATATAGAGGATGTATTTTCGCGAAAATGGGGAAGAAGATGAAGCTTAGGCGTCAAAAATGGCTTTTGGGGGTTATAAATGGTAATTTTTGGGTAGCAGGCCGAACTGGCGCTTAGGCGCCAAATTCTGGCGCCTAGGCGCCAGACTCGCCTTTCACAAAAAATTATTTTTTAAATTTAATTTTCCACCAAAATTCATAAATTCAACTTCCAATTACTCATATCAGAGTAGAACTTCAGTTTCTAACTTCCACAACATTTTTCAAAAATTTATAAAAATTAAATATTAAATCTACCAATCAAACATAAGGTTTTCAATAAAACTCACTAATTTCCATTTAAAATCTTCAATTTTGACTCAATACATTCCAGATAAGTACTACATTTGATTCAAGTTCCTAATACACACTCAAACACAACAATTTCAAAGAAAAAACAACACACATTGAACGTGAAAGCAAATACACAAACAAACACAATCGATTCTCTAAATCGATAAAACGACTCAACAAACCATAATAACTAACTCATTACCAGAATAGTCTAATCTTCACAAGGGAAATTGTGTATTCCACTTGGAGAGAATACTAACACTCTCGGGAAATTCGTAGCCGTCTTTTCATCAATCCACTTGTTCTTCACATACATTTCAACTTGAGCATCTTGATAAGCCGCAAAATGATTAAATTGAAGTTTCATTTGCCATTCTAGATGTTCAACTTGATGAAACATCTCATGAAGGCGATCTCTAATCCTTTTAAAATCTTCTTCAAACTTATCCAAACAACTAGAAATTTTCTCTAAACTTACAGTGATGAAACCATTGAAGTAGGGTTGAGGATCCCTTAAGACCTTGTCCCTAGCCTCTTCTTCATGATTTCTCCTTTCCATTTCTTTAAAAATTTCTCAAATCTCTCAAGAAGAAAGTGTATGGGACGTAATTTTGATTGCTTGATGGTTAGGGAAGAAGATGGGTTGATTTAAAGGGTTGCCTCCCACAAAGCGCTTGGTTTAACGTCGTCAGCCCGACTTAAGTAAATCTTTAATCAGGTTGACTCAATTCATAAGCCTCTTTATAAATCTTCTTAATATCTCCCAAATAAGGCTTCAATCTTAATCCATTTACTTTAAAAAATTTTCCAGTTTTGGGATCTTTAATATCCACAGCTCCATAATGGTATACTTTCTCAACTAAATAAGGTCCAATCCATTTAGATCTTAATTTTCCAGGAAAAAGTCTTAAACGAGAATTAAACAGTAATACTTTATGTCCAGGCTCAAAATTTTTTCCTGAAATTTTCTTATCATGCAACATCTTCATTTTCTCTTTATAAATTCTTGCATTGTCATACGATTCATTTCTAATTTCTTCCATCTCTTTTAGTTGCAATAATCGTTTTTCTGCTGCTTTACTCAAATTAGAATTAAACTCCTTTATCGCCCAATAAGCTTTATGTTCAAGTTCTACAGGTAAGTGACAATGTTTACCATAAATTAGCCGGTAAGGTGACATTCCGATTGGTGTCTTATAAGTTGTTCTATAAGCCCAAAATGCAGAATCAAGTCTATCAACCCAATCAGTTCTTTTAGGATTAACAGCTCTTTTCTAAAATTCTTTTAATTTCTCTCGTTTGATACTTCACCATTCCACTAGTTTGAGGGTGATAAGCGAGTTACAATTCTATGTTTGATTCTAAATTTTTGTAGTAATGATTGAATTCTTATATTTCGAAATGACTTCCACCATCGCTGATAATTATCTTAGGCATTCCAAATCTTGAAAATATCATTTTCTTTAAAAATTTTGAAACACTTTTGGAATCACAGTTTGGTAAAGCAATAGCTTCAATCCACTTGGAAACATAATCAACTGCTAATAAAATATAAATTTTTCCAGATGATGGAACAAATGGTCCCATAAAGTCTAATTCCCATATATAAAAAATTTTAACTTCCAATATATAGTTTAAAGGCATTTCATCTTTCCTAGATATATTTCCCATCCTTTGATATCGATCACTTGTTTTCACATATTGTCTCACATCTTTAAATAAGGCGAGCCAATAAAATCCGAATTTAAAATTTTAAATACAGCTTTATCTATGCCAAAGTGTCCTCCAAAATCAGAATCATGACATTTTTGAATAATAGCAAAAGTTTCCTCATAAGGTACACATCTTCGAATCATATAATCTTTACCAATTTTAAATAAATGAGGTTCTTCCCAAATGTATGATTTAGCATCATATTTAAATTTCTTAATAAATTTGTTATCCAAGTCATAAGGCAAAATATTGCTAACTAAATAATTAACAATATTAGCATACCACAAGATGTTTTGTATCTTTCGAATAACATATAAAGATTCATCAGGGAATTTCTCATTTATATTTTCTTCCAAAATAATATCATTTTTAATTCTAGACAAATGATCGACAATTTGGTTTTCAGCTTCTTTTCTATCTACTATTTGAAAATCAAATTCTCGTAGAAGTAAAACCCATCTTATAAGTCTAGGTTTAGAATCCTTCTTAGATATTAGATATTTAATAAAAGAATGATCAGTATGAACTATGCATTTAGTACCAAGAAGATAAGGTCTAAATTTATCAAAGACATATACTATAGCTAGAAGCTCTTTCTCAGTGGTAGTGTAATTTCTTTGTGTTTCAGATGATGAGTTTACTAGCATAATATACAACTTTAAAAATTTTCTCATATTTTTGTCCTAATACAGCTCTAATTGCAAAATCACTTGCATCACACATTAATTCAAAAGATTTATTCCAGTCAGGTGCAACAATAATAGGTGTAGTTATTAATTTTTCTTTTAGAATATTAAAAGCATTAATACATTCTTCATTAAATTCAAATTGTGCATCTTTTTCTAATAAATGACAAAGAGGTTTAGAAATTTTAGGAAAATCCTTTATATATCTTCTATAAAATCCAAGCATGACCTAGAAAACTTCTCACATCGATAATGATAGTAGGTGGTTGCAATTCAAGCAATAATTTTCACTTTTGCTTGATCTACTTCCATCCCTTTTCGTGATACTTTGTGTCTAAGTACAATGCTTTCTATGACCATGAATCGACATTTTTCCCGCTTAAGAACTAAATTTGTTTCTTCGCATCTTTTCGTAACTTTGGCTATGTTTTTCAAACAAGATTCAAAAGAAGTTCCAAAGACTGAAAAATCATCCATGATATTTCAATTCCTTTGCCAATCAAATCACAAAATATTGACATCATTCATCTTTGAAAAGTTGCAGGTGCATTACATAAACCAAAAGGCATTCTTCTAAAAGTAAATGTTCCATAAGGACTTGTAAAAGTTGTCTTTTCTGGTCCTCGTGAGCAATAAGTAATTAATGATAACCAGAATATCCATCCAGAAAACAGAAATATGAGTGTCCAACTAATTTATCGAGCATTTGATCCAAGAAAGGTAAAGGAAAATGATCCTTTCTAGTGGCTTTATTTAATTTCCTATAGTCAATATAAATTCGCCATCCAAGAATCTTGTCTTGTAGGAATAAGTTCATTTTTATCATTAACAATGACAGCTTACACCTCCTTTCTTCGAACACAATGAATAGGACTTACCTATCGACTATCCGAAATAGGATAAATAATACCAGCATCTAACCACTTAATAATTTCTTTTTTAACAATCTCTTTCATGATAGGATTTAATCTTCTTTGCGATTCTATAGTAGGTTTAAAATTTTCTTCCATTAAAATTCTATGCATGCAAATGGAAGGGCTTATTCCTCTTATATAAGCAATAGTCCAACCAAAAGCTTTCTTATAATTCTTTAATACACCTAGTAATTTTTCTTCTTGATCTTTACTCAATTCAGAAGAAATAATAACAGGTAAAGTTAACGAATTTCCAAGAAACGCATATTTTAAATGTGAAGGTAACATTTTTAATTCCAGTTCAGGTGATTTTTTAATTGAGGGTAAATGTATATCATTTTGGGTTATGTCTAAAGTTTCCCAATTATCTTTAATAAAATGAGTCTCTTCTTCTACTACTACTTCTTCTTCATCGCTTAAAAATTCAAATTTTTCTTCGAAATAACTTTACATTTTTCTTGATAATGTTTTTCAATTAAATAATCAATTATATCCATTCGATAACACTTCTCTTTATCGGGGTACTTCATCGATTTAAGAACATTGAATTTAATTTCTTGATCATCGACTCTCATGGTTAATTCTCCTTTTTGCACATCAATCATAGCTCGTCCGGTAGCTAGAAAAGGTCTTCCTAAAATAATACGTATTTCTTTATCTTCTTCCATGTCAAGTACTATGAAATCTACAGGGAAGATAAATTTATCCACTTTAACAAAGACATCCTCTATAACTCTTTTAGGATAAGTGATAGATCTATCAGCTAACTGAAGAGTTACAGTGGTGGGAGTAATATCTTCTAAATCCAATCTTCGAAAGATAGAAAATGACATGAGATTAATATTTGCTCCTAAATCACATAAAGATTTTCCGCAAAATTTTTCTCCAATAGCACAGGGTATAGTGAAACTTCCAGGATCCTTAAGCTTTTCGGGTAATTTCTTTTGAATTATTGCACTGCATTCTTCACTTAATGCAACAGTTTCAAAAGCTGCAAATTTTTATTTTTTGCTTAAAATATCCTTCATAAATTTTACGTAAGTTGGCATTTATTCCAAAGCTTCAGCAAAAGGTATGTTAATAGTAAGTTTCTTAAAAATTTCAAAGAACTTAGAAAATTGATTATCAAGTTTCTACTGTTTAAGTCTTTGAGGAAAAGGTGGTGGTGGTTTTCAACTTCCACATTAACAGTATAATGATCCGATCTCGACTAGGAGAGAGAGTTTCTTTAGGTTTTTCAATCTCTTCAACCTCAATCTCTTTTTCAATTTCATTCTCGCAATTTTTCTTTTAATTCCTTTCCACTTCTAAGTTGCACAGCTTTAACTTGTTCATGTTCTTTTCCAGTTTCCTTTAGATTGATTTCAACATTACTAGGAAGTGTTCCTACATGACTGTTATTAATTAAAGTAGCAATTTGCCCCATTTGATTTTCTATATTACGAATAGGAGTATTTTGATTTTGTAATTGATTATTCATTTGCATAATTAATTCTTCTATTGATAACTTTTTCCGTTGATTATTAAATCCAGGAGGTTTATAATTTGAATTAACTTGATTATTCCAATTTCCAGTGGGATGAGATTGATTATTACCCCATTGTTGTTGTGAATTATTCCAGTTAAAATTAGGATGATTTTTCCACCCAGGATTATAATAATTTGAATAAGGATTATTTTTACTTGTAATAGCTTGTAAAGTTTCAATAGTTTAAGAATCTTCAATATTAGCAGAGTTATTATGGGAAATATTAATTACAAAATTATCTAATTTCTTAGACATTGCTGCAACTTGTGAAGCTAAGATAGAAAATGCTTCATTATCTTGAATACTGGCCATCTTTTTAGGGTTAATCCTTTCGGAAGGCCATTGAAAATTATTATTAGCCATTTCTTTAATTAAAGTGTAAGCTTCTTCAAATGATTTAGACATTAAAGAACCTCCAGCAACAACATCAATAATTGATTTTAAAGATGTAGTTAATCCATTATAAAATGTTTGATCAATCAACCAATCAGGTAAAGCATGATGAGGACATTTTCTTAATAGTTTTTTAAATCTTTCCCAAGTTTCATATATTGTCTCCCCATCAAATTGACTAAATGAAGTAATATCATTTCTTAATTTAGCAGTTTTAGAAGGAGGGAAATATTTAGCAAGGAATTTTTGTGCCATTTCAGCCCATGTTTTAATAGAACCAGCTGCTAATGAGTTTAACCACATCTTTGCTTTATCTTTTAAGGAAAAAGGAAAGAGTCTAAGTCTAATAGCATCATCAGAAATATTGTTATATTTAAAGGTAGCACAAAGTTCTAAAAAACTAACAAGATGTAAATTTGGGTCCTCATTTGGTGATCCACCAAATTGATTGTTTTGCACAATTTGAATAATAGACGGTTTAAGTTCAAAAGAATTAGCATCTACAAGTTGGTATTCGAATACTACTATGAAGTTCATCAACTCGTAGGGTTAGCATAATCTCTTAATGGTTTATAAACATTTTGATCATTAAGTTCAATTTGATTTTGTAAAGTAGCCATTTCTTGAAATTTTTGAATTTGTTTTCCATTTTTTTATTTTTCTAATTGTTCTTTCCAATTCAGAATCTAAAGGTATTAATCCTTCAGAACCAAATCTTCGCATAAAATAAGCAATAAATATAAAATTTAACTATTCTATTTCTTTCTTCCTTACTTCCTTTCGTTCCCGGCAACGACGCCAAAAACTTCGACCCAAGCCGCGCTTAACGCAGTAATGTTCGCTTCCAAAAGATAGCCAAAAAATTCGACTTAATTTATAAATAGCGGCTAGTGTATAAAATTAATATTATATAATTTAGTAAATATTTTTACACACTAGGGGTACTACGCAAGTATACGTATCGTTTCAAGTAATATAGGGTTTTTAAACAAAGACCCCAGTATCGATCCCACAGGGAAGATTTATAGAAATAAATTTTCTATGAAGTGAAAGCGAAATAAAATAGTAAAAATATTTTTATTTTATCTTTTAATTTGATTATAAATTACTATTAATTTACTAGATGCAATAAAGAAAACAATAATAAGAAAATGATTTAATGAATTCTATATAAAATAAACAACTTTCTTTCCTTCAATTAATCTAAGATTTTTAAGATAATTTAATATTCGTTGGAGAATTTGATTTATGGTATTGTGCCAAATAGAAGCATTCCTATTCTTTACCCTTTCGATCCGAGCACAAAGAACATTGACTAATTTACAGAATAGGTCCGGATGTATTGTTAGTAGAATGGGTTAATTTAGGCTCACACTTCTAGATGTCCAAGGGTGGATATGGTCGGCCCTACTAGTGACCCTTTCGTAGTCTATAAATCAAATTATAAGAATTTAATCTATCACTCTAAAAACTTATCAATTCTACGCCCTTTAAATATTATCTTCCTATTTATTTGCACTTCACCATGAATAGCCCGCACATGGCCTTCGACTACCCAAGGATTCATGTGACATTTACAAGTTAAGAGTTCTTCTCCTTCAAGGTCTCAAAACTCTTCAACAGGTTTTAGCAATTCAAATGGCCAATTTAAAAAGTGAAGTAAGATCAGGTATTAATGTCATCACAATATTTTGAAAATATTTTGAATTTTAATTCTCCATCGAATCTTTATATTATCTTAGCTATCTCTTCATAATTGAAGTAAGAAAGTAACTAACTACTCAGAACACATTGAAATTAAATAACAAAACATGATAATTAAACTTTGAATCAAATATAAAAATATACTTATCTCAAATATTTCTTCTACAGTGTCTTCGATTCCTACCGACTCCACGAGTGTAATGAACTCCGTATGCAATAACTTAAAAATAAACTCACTAAACTAAACAAAAGTGGCCCTAAATTTCTCTCTCTAATTCTCTCTCTAAGGATGAGAGATCCTAAAGTAGATAAGAGAAAGGGGTACAATGGGAGGGTCACGTTTTCTGAAGAAATGGACCTCTATTTATAGGCTTCAAGAGTTGTCTTGAGGCACCTCTTCAAAACATGTCCACATTCAATGAATCTTCTAGAAGGTCAGTCTGGCGCCTAGGCGCCAGACACCGCGTCCAGTTCTTTGCACCTCTTCACTTTGTCTCACACCTCTTTGCGATTAAAACCGTTTTGGAGCGTCCAAATGCAATGTATCACATGTCCTATTATCAAGGAACAACTGCCAGCCTTCTAGAATGTCCAATAACCGCTCACTCCGTCAAAATAACTGATTAAACGTTGTCAAAAACTTAACAGTTTTCGTATCGAGTCTGCGCCTAGGCGCCAGTTTCTGGCACCTAGGCGCCAGGCCATATTTTTTTTTACTTTTGGTATTTTGCTCCATTTTTGCTCCTTTTTGCTCCTTTTTCCTTCTTAGACCTTTTTACATTACCTACATCCAAAAACACAAAAAATACTTTTCATTAAAGCATAATATCCTTAGAAATTGATAAGAATTAAGACATAAAGAAATATGTATTTTTTTATAGATCAGTTACTGTATAATTATTTCATCATTCTAACCTAGATTTTTTTTCTTCTAGGTGGGTAACATGGTGGAAATCCAATAAGGGGCTAGGACTTTCACTTAAAAACTGGAATTCCAAGTTTTTTAAAATTAAATATTTCCAAGGCGGGTACAAGCTTCAGTATGAATATGAGGTTGAAAAAATTACATCTCTGGAATCACAATTGATAAAGTGTAGGACATAACTCTCACAACGACAACCCCCCTCTCGTTGTAGCTTTTGGATCTGAAGAGAACTCGGGAAGGGTTTATGGAAGTATGAGTTAGCCTTCGTGAAAGTAATAAGAGCGTGAAAGCCTTTAAGTCGATGGTGTCAGCCCAAGAAGAAGATATCTGACTTTTGAGGTCCGTAAAAGATGTTGATGTTGTAGAAGTTATGCGTAAACCGGTCGAGGACTTTAAGAACTCACTTAAGTTTAAGACTATCATTCGAGACGATGTTCAAGAGGCTTGTGATCGAGTACTTGATGTTGAGGTAAAGGAGCATAAAAAGTGATTCACCAAGGAAGGATTCATCCTAGGTTTCTGAAGGAGAGTCAAGCAGTGCAACGTCAAACCAGGAGTGTCATGGAGGGGCTCATTCCTAGCCAAGCTTTGAAGGATTCTTCCTTAGATTTCGATGGAGATGACATTGAAAGTGAATTGAAGAAGGTGTTCTTTAACGACAACGAGAGGGCAAATGAAAATGTTAACGTTGACTAGTGTTATACTCCTCATTTTATGCATGTGAATCATCTTGTTTAATTATTTGATTCTATTAGTTATTTACCCCCGAGTATCTTCTCTTTCTTTTTATTTATTTTTGATGATAAAGTTGAAACATGTTTTTTTTTTCATTCCATAATGGTTACGAGATATCTTTGAAGTTCTAGTACGTGAGAAAGTTGTCGTGGGGATAAATCTCCAGCGGCCTTTGACTTGGTTGAGTTTATGCATCAGAGTATTACTTGATGATGGTAACTTGTATGAGAGGAGCCAACGGAAGTCCACTAAGGACCTATTAACCCATCCGAGGTTGTTTGCCGGAGCATTGCTTCCTTGTCAACCTGTGTAAAAGAGATCAAGTGTACTCTACCAAAGACAATTAACCAATTCAGGGTTGTTTATCAGAGTAAAAACTCAACGATGTTAACCCATATGGAAGAGGTCAGATCAAATCCCCCTGGGATCGATTGTGCTCTGACTAAGATACAACCAGAGTTTTATATTTCTTGGGCTGAGAGCATAAAGTAACTAGTGAATGAGTCGTTACACTTTCTAAAGATAATCTTTTTTGTAGAAGAAATCAAGCAAATAATATTTAATAAGTTTGAGATACATTGACATTGTATGCAATATGACATATATGATATGAGTGAAGTGTTACTGATAGTATTTTCAAAGATTTTTGGTATTCCAAGTCCGCGGTAGGATTTTCCCATCTAAATCTTTGAGCTTGAAAGTTCCAGGTTTGATCATGGTAGCCATGATATATGAGCCTGCCTAGAGAGAGGATAATTTTTGCGTTGGGGACCATGGCCAACGGCTTTGATACTACGTAAGACCAGGTCACCGATGGAGACTAGTAAAGGCTTGACTCTTCGGTTGAAGTGGCGAGCAACTCTTTGGCGATAAGAAGCAGCTCTACGATATGTCACATCACATATTTCTAGGAGAAGATCTAACTGTTGCTGGACCTTTACTTCGTTGCTATCTGAGTCAAAAGTTTTAACTCGTGGGCTCGGAAATCCAATATCAATGAGGATGACAGCATCAGTGTTGAAACACAAGTTATATGGAGTTTCCTCAGTTGGAGTTCGTGCGGTGGTGAGATAGGCCCAGAGGATGTGTGCAGCTCTTCTACCACTGCCCCCCTCCCCCATTTTCTCAGAATGAGTATTCAACCCCTTAAGCACAGTTCGATTTGTCACCTCTGTTTATCCATTTGTTTGGGGATGTGCAACGACAGTGTGCACTAACTAAATGTGAAGATCTTTGCAAAATGATGTGAAATCCCTTGTTGACCTCACTTTTGTGAGGATCGCTTATAAATCATTTTGAAAAATGAAGTCTACCAATATTGACCTCATAAATCTTATCAATGCTCACTAAACCCTAATGTCTATGGTATGAAGCCATTTTAACCTAAACCCTAATGACATCCTAAAATGTTCAAATTAGCAATGCCAAACCCTGATCTGATCAGCTATTGACCAAACTGGTTAAACTTTGACCTAAATGGTCAAACTAGGTCAAAATGGTTAATCCTTGACCCAATGACCACCCATTGACCAAACTAGTCAACCTTCGACCCAAATGGTCAAACTAGGTCAAAATGGTAATTTGATCACAGAAAAATTCATTAAGAAATTCATATCTATTTTTGATGAAATTGCACTTTAAAGAAAGATATTTTCTTTATTTTATTGCAGGAATGAAGATTTATAAGTGATGGAAGCAAAAAGCATGAAATGGAGCGAATTTGGATAAAAAAGGAGGAAATTCATGCAAATATAACTACTTCGCTGACGGTGAGATAGAGGCCGCCGACGGCGAGATCGTGAAGAGAATTTCTGAAGGAATTATAACTACCTCGCCGACAGTGAGCCCGACCCCGCTGACAGCGAGATCGCGCGGTTTGAAGACCTTCTAGAAGCCTCGTTGACGGCGAGGTCGTTTCTTGCCGACGGCGAGCGAGTTCAAAATATAAATACATTGAACCTGGACACTTTTTGAAGAGATGTTTAACCACCCCTTGGACCTTTGCTTACCTCTATAAATAGAGGCCGAATTTTAGTGTCTTAGTGTGTTTTTCGAGTCTTAAAAAGTTTCTCTGAGTCTTTTATGTGTCTAATTTAGTAAGTCCGAGTGTGTTTAGTGAGTTTCTTTAGTTTATTTGAGTGCTATTTAGAAGTTGTCGTACTAGAAGGAAAAGTCAAAGGAACTTCAAGGAGTCCAGCTTGGGAGGAAATTAAGATAAGTATATTTGTTTATTGTTGTTAACTTTAAATGAAATCCATGCTTTACTTTATTCCCATGCATTCTGAGTAGTTTTCTTAGTCTTTCTCCTTGTTCATGAAAATTATGCGGATTGATGAAATTAAATAGAAGCACCTATTATATAATAAATTGTGATAATTTTTACTTAAAACTTAATTTACTTTCAATCTGGCCAATTGAGTTGTTAAAATATGTTGAATTATCAACTATAGTAAAAATTACATCCAATATTCGTGGAAGTCAAAAGCCTTGGAAGGCGGGTGCAAATAAATAATGAAATATTAATTATCGGACGTAGAATTGGACATTTTAGTGTGACAGAATAAAATATTCAATTCGGTCCTACTGTTTCGAGAGCTGAAGTGTTGATGTTAGCCCTCAGGTGAGGGGAACATAGGAGCTTTAAAGTGGCAGCCAGTATCCTCCCAGCCTAGCCGCAGATTTAGTAATCAAACATAGGATTAGTCAATGTTTTTTGCACTTTGACCAAAGGGTAAAGAATAGGAATGCTCCTATTTATGACAATACAATTTAAAAATTCTATTTAAATTCATCATTCACTTAATTTTCTAGAAACAAGGAGAAGGATACTTTTTCTGAATTATTTAAATCAACTTATTTCAAGCATTAGTTTACTTTAATTTACAATAGTTACTTTTAATTACCGTTTACTATATTAGTAAGTAATTCCTTTAAATTTAGTCGATAACAAATCCGTTAAAAACTTCCCCGTGGGATCGATAACCGAGACTCCACTAGAGCTAATCGTATTACTTGATACGATACGTATACTTGCGTAGAATCCACATTATACATTAAATCATATATCTATATTTAAAGCGGGATCAAGTTTTTGGTGCCGTTGCTATAAACATAAATTGCATACATATTAAAAGTGGGTCAAGTTTTTGGCGCCATTGCCAGGGATCGAACCCGGGTCACCCGCGTGACAGGCGGGAATACTCACCACTATACTACAATGACTAATTCAACATAAAAAAGATAAACAATTTGCTAAATTCCTTGAAATTTAAAAAAAAATAATGATAAATATTCCTTTCGTAGAAGCTTTAGAACAAATGCCAAACTATGTAAAATTCATGAAAGATATTTTAATAAAAAAATAAAATTTACCGATAATGAAATGGTCGCACTTAGTGAAGAGTGTAGTGCTATTATTCAGAAAAAACTTCCTGAAAAATTAAAAGATCCTGGTAGTTTCACTATACCCTGCGCTACTGGAGAAAAATTCTATGGAAAAACTTTGTGTGAGTTAGGAGCGAGCATCAATCTAATGCCTCTATCAATTTTTAAAAGGTTAGGATTGGGAGAAATTTCACCTACTTCAAGAACTCTTCGCTTAGTCGATCGTTCATTACATATCCTAAGGGAGTTATCGAAGATGTATTGGTAAAAGTGGACAAATTTATCTTCCTCGTAGATTTTATTGTTCTAGATATGGAAGAAGATAAAGAAATTCCTATCATTTTAGGAAGACCATTTTTAGCCACAGGAAAAGCTATGATTGATGTTCAGAAAGGAGAATTAACTATGAGAGTAAATGACCAAAAAGTTACTTTTAATATTGCTAAATCAATGAAATATCCTGCGCTAGAAAAAGATGATGAGTGTTTTCGAATGGAAGTACTTGATCATTTACAAAAAGAACATTTTAAAGATTATTATGAAGAAAAATTAGAAAAATAAATTATTGAATTAATTGAAAAAGCTGATATAAAGGAAGAACTAGATTATATTCAAGAAAAATTTGAATTTTTGGATAACACAGAAAACACTGAAAAAAAATATAGTTCCATCGATTATTAAACCTCCTGAACTTGAGTTAAAAATGTTGCTTAATCATTTAAAGTATTCTTACTTAGGTAATTATTCAACTCTACCAGTTATTATTTCATCTGAATTAAATGAATCTCAAGAACAAAAACTCTTAGATATATTAAAAAAATATAAAAAATTTTTTTTGGACTTTAACAGATATTAAAGGAATTAGTCCTTCAATTTGTATGCACAGAATTATTTTAGATTATGAACATAAACCTAGAGCAGATCCACAAAGGAGATTAAATCTAATAATGAAAGAAGTAGTCAAGAAAGAAATTTTAAATTGGTAAGATAATGGTCTCATATATCCTATTTCTTACAGTGCTTGGGTAAGCGCAATTCATCGTGTACCTAAAAAAGGAGGGGTGACTGTCAAAGCTAATGAAAATAATGATCTTATCCCTATAGGACAAGTTACTGGATGACGAATATGTATTGATTATAGAAAATTAAACACAGCCACCATAAAAGATCACTTCCCTTTACCATTTCTAGACCAGATGTTAGATAGATTAGCCGGACATAAGTATTTTTGTTTCTTAGATGTATATACCAGTTATCATCAAATACAAATTGCTCCTGAGGATCAAGATAAAACAACATTTACTAGTCCTTATGGAACTTTCATTTTTCGAAGAATGCTTTTTGGATTATGTAATGCACCTGCAACATTCCAAAGATGTATGATGTCTATATTTAGTAAATTTATTGATAATGGAATAGAAGTATTTATGGATGATTTCTCTGTATTTGGAACAACATTCGACACAAGCTTAAATCATCTGGAAAAAGTATTTGAAGTATGTGAGAAAACTAATTTTGTTCTTAATTGGGAGAAATGTCAATTTTTGGTTACGAGCGGCATTGTATTAGAGGCATAAAATTTTAGAAAAAGGCATGGAAGTAGACCTCGCAAAAATTCAAGTTATAGCTAAATTACCACCTCCAACTACGGTGAAAGGGGTAAGAAGTTTTCTTGGACATGCTGGATTCTACGGACGTTATATTAAAGATTTTTCAAAAATTACTAAACCTCTATGCCAACTTCGAAACGGACAAGAAATTTGAATTTACAACCGAATGCCCGAATGCTTTCGAATTATTAAAAGATAAATTAATTACAACATCTATAATAGTTTCACCTAATTGGGAGAAACCATTTGAGCTTATGTGTGATGCTAGTGATTATGCTATAGGAGCAGTTCTTGGGCAAAGATATGATAAGATTTTTAAAGTTATATACTATGCTAGTAAAACTCTAAATGATGCTGAAATAAATTATACAGTTACTGAAAGAGAATTATTAGCAGTTGTATATGCTTTTAATAAATTTCGACATTATCTAATAGGAACTAAATGTATTGTACATACTGATCACTCTGCCATTAAATATTTAATGCAAAAGAAAGATTCTAAACCAAGATTAATTAGATGGATATTATTAATGCAAGAATTTGATTTTGAAATCATTAACAAAAGAGGAACTCGATAATCAAATTGTTGATCATTTATCAAGATTAGAAAATCATGAATTATCTAATATTGATAATGAAATTTTAGACAGCTTTTCGATGAACAACTTTATAATATTAATGAGTTGAAAATACCTTTGTATGTTGATATAGTAAATTATATTGTAAGTGACATTATACCACCTATGTTAACTTTGCAACAACAGAAAAAATTCATTCACGATACTAAAACATACTTATATAAGCAATGTAAGGATCTAATCATTAGAAGATGTGTGCCTTATGAAGAAACTGAACAAATTATTCAAAAATGTCATGATTCTGATTTTGGAGGACATTTTGGGACATATAAAACTGCATATAAAATTCTACAATCTAGATTCTACTGGCCTACTCTATTTAGAGATGTATATAGATATATAAAAACCTGCGATAAATGCCAAAGAGTAGGAAACATATCAAGGAAAAATGAAATGCCTCTGAATTTTATATTAGAAGTTGAAATTTTTGATGTTTGGGGATTAGACTTCATGGGACCTTTATTCCTTCATTTGGAAACTCATATATATTAGTAGCTGTTTGTCGGCATATTTTTAGGTCGTGTTTTATTTTGAAGAGGGGTCGCCTAACAGAAATCTGTCGGCGAATTTTTAATTTAATTAAAATAAATAATTTGAAAAGTAGTATTTGATTTTGAAAATAATTTTAAATTTGAAGGTTTTAAGATATGAAATTAAACCGATCTCACATCCCAAATAGTTTATATAAACGAGCACCGCACCACAAACCGTGTATCTATCCCTAAGGATAGACACACCGCTCGATGGTGGGCTCGATTAGATAAACTAGAAGATTAGTGATATCCGTTCGGTCCGCGAACCAATTTTATAAGCCGACAAGTTTCCCCGCTTAATATGAAAACATTAAACAGAGGTTTATATTACTCGGGTTCTTTAAAATTCCCTATAAGGGCAAGCCCCTATAGTTAATTACATCTTAAGTGACGGAATCACCTAAGAAAACTCTCGATAATAATCAATGATTCTCGCTCTCAAGAATTTCAAAGTTTAAGGTTTTCAAAGATTGAATTTTGGAGTTTCAATAGTGGAATGGATCAAATTTTTGGAACATTTTGTTTTGTGAATCCAAAGGAAGAAAGGTAGGAGAAATCACCGATTCGAAGTGAACTTCGATAATTTCCCGACTATCCTATCGTTCGTCTTGAATTTAGGAAAGTCCTAATGTTTATTCGATATTTCAATCTCGCCAATTTCAATTAATTAGGGCTTATATTTGTATGATAAAATCAAACAAATAGACTTAGAAGATGTGAGGGTTTATTGTCGTATCGGACGACTACCTCGGAATCCTAAGACCGGTTAGGGCTTAATTTGCAATGCAAATGCCTAACGAAGAGTCGAGGATTTATGTCGCACTAGTGCAAGCTACCTCGAAGCCCTATGGCTTGGTTGTTTTAATTCTAGGAAAGTTTTGCTGAAGTAGACTCGTGTTTTGCTGATGACGATGGTCGTGCCGCCCACCATGCTCCGAGCTCCTTGTTGTCGCAGAGGTTTAGTTTTAGAAATCATAAATCGGAGTTGAGAAAAGTGTTTTGGTTTAGAGAAAATCTTAATTTCCAGGTGTTTTTTATGTTTTATTTAAAACAAATCTTAAAGTTGATTATAACGACACCTGTTAAGATCCCACTGCTCCATCCTTCCGCATCATTATTTTTATCGGATTCACTTAGTCCGTATGAATTTCGCTAAACTCAACCGAATGAGTTCCACACTTTCATTTAGACCGTGGGAAATCCCGTTAGCAACACGTAGGTTACATCATCCGAGGTATTCCCGATCATCCAACAGGACGTTTTAGTTTAGTTGCAATTGTAGTTTTGTGTTCCGTTTGTGATTAAATTTCGAGTTGTTTTATACTTTGAAATGTCGTGGCGGTGAATTTTATCTTGCAATGACTTTTAACTTAGTTTTGGTTTCAGCTTTAGGGTCTATCCTAAAGGTGTGGGTTTTCATGCAACGAGTTGTTTTATCATGCAAGAAAAGTAAAATGCATTTGCAATAAAGTAAATTGCAATAATGTAAATTGCAAGAAAGTAAATTGCAATAAAATAAAAGCGTACCCGGAGGGTCTTCCCGTCATCCCAAGCTGCACTTAAAACACAATTAGAATATTTAAGCAAGTTCCTAGGTAAAGCTAAGGGAAAGGTTATGGTTTTCTACCAAATTCCTAATCCTATAGCTAGTCATCTCCTATGACGTCTAGGTTCTTTGGGTTTTGGTTTAAGGACGATTTTCTTCATCAAAGAATAATCAAATTCAATTGTTCTTATAAATATCCTATCATATCGAGGAAGTGCTTAAGAAGGATCTTAAACATCTTTTCAATATTTCTAGGATTGTTTTAAGTCCAAATGAATTTAATTATATAAATGAATCGATCGTCCGAGGTTTTCAAGTCTTGTTAACTCGCTCGAATGAACTAGGACATTTGAATATCCTATGAGTGAGTAACATTTCATTTGATGTTCCATTTAGGAGTTATAATAATCAAAGCTTTCAAGGGTAAATTAGTATTCAAATGATTTGATTTAAGTTAAAGGGTTTAAATTTGGAATAAATGTTCAAGTTGTTTTATATTTAGTTTAATTTAATTTAATTTGATTTGATGTTTAATTAATTTGATTTCGATTTAATTTAATTTAATTATTTAATTTAATTTAATTTAATTTAATTTAATTTAATTATTTAATTTAATTTAATTTTTTAATTTAATTTAATTTAATTATTTAATTTAATTTAATTTAATTGTTTAATTTAATTTAATTTAATTATTTAATTTAATTTAATTTAATTGTTTAATTTAATTTAATTTAATTGTTTAATTTAATTTAATTTAATTATTAAATTTAATTTAATCTTAATTTAATTTATCTTTAATTTACTTTATTTTTAATTTTAATTGAAATTTCAAAAGAGTTTAATAATTTAATTAAGTCTTTTAATATTTTAAATTTGAGTTATCATTTTAATTAAAAATTGAGTATTAGTTGATATAATTGATTTAGGGATTTTTAAATTAAAGAATAAATCTCTTCCTAATAAAGATCCCTTATTTTAATAATTCCAATTTTATTATTCTTCCAAATTTAATCTATTATTTAATTAAAGTTTAATCATTTTAAAATTATTTAATGGGTTTCTACCCTTTAATTATTTAAATTTCAATCATCCAAATCAGATTAAGATCAAATATTTTACTTGTTGACTTTTTATTAAACCTAAAGTTTTAATTAAGGGTTAAAAGTTTAATTACCATTTTACCCTTTAAGCTTAATAATTTCATAACTCATTAAATTGAATTCAAATGAACTTGAAATTTTTATGTGACTTCACTCATATGTCAATAAAGACATGAGAGGAGAAAATGTGATTTTTCTGTATTTAATTTATTTATATAATTATTTTTGGTGGAAAATAGAGATTTTCAAGGAAAATTTGATAACATGACCAAAAGAAAGTTTCTGTCCTTAAGAAAATTAGGGGACATTCCTAATGACCAGAGAAGCACTTGGACCAATTTTGGTGATTTTTTGAATTATATTATTTTTATTATAATTATTTTGAGTTTTGGAGTGTTAATTAATTTAAAAATAAAATAAATGTTGAAAAATGGATTTTATATTTTTCAAAAATCTCTCTGATATCAAGGAAACCAGAGAAGCAAATTTTGCAATTTTCTGATTTTTTTATGATTTATTGTAATTATTTTAGTGAAAATGCTAGAAAATACATTTTTTTAATTTTAAAATTACCCTAGGGCTTTAAAATTTAATATCTCACTAAATAGACTTAGGAAAAATGTGGGATTTGTTCCTAAGTGATTAAAATTCAAAATGTGACATTTTGGTGAATTTTATTATTTTTGTGATTTTTATTATTTTTTAATTATTAAAAATATTAAAATATTATTAAAAATCAACTTTTTTAGAAAATTGAAATTTTAATTTTCTTAGGTTCCCCTGATATCAGAGAGGCTCCAAAACCAATTTGGTGAATTTTTAAAAAGTATTTTAAAAGTTATGAATTTTTAAAGTTTAAAATGGCTAAGTGGCTTAATTAACCCAATTAGTGGGGTTAACCAAGTCCAATTGACCTCAAATTTTTATGGTGGATTCCTCTGATCCTAAAGGTCAGTGGAGAATTGATTTCAAGTCAATTTGATACCCGGTTAACTCTAATTAATTAAAGACCTATTTTGGGTGTTTAAGCCAATTAGGGTTAATCTGAGTGAATTAACTCAAGTCCTATTTTTCCTAGGGTTCTCTCGGTCATAAGGAACATCACCAAATATTTCTAGAATTTATTTCACAATATGCTAATTTTTGGAATTAAAATACTCAAGACAAGCAACATGCATTTGAAAAATAAATAACTTTTAATCGAGATGGCCTCCGACCTTGGAAAATTCAGTGGAATGTTCCCAAGTTCGCAGGCTTCAAAAGTCCTATGGTCTCATGCCATGGTGAATTGTATACATGCATGGAGAATTAAATGTATGCAGAGAGTAAATAAATCATAAAAAATAAAATACTTAATGAAATTAAATGATTTCTTTTCCACATTATTCTCCTCTCGTTCACTCGAGCAAGAGGGTATTTTTATTTTATTTTTGTGATTTTTCTACACAAAGATATGGATTTTTGAAGTTTAGGGAATTAAATAAATAAGAAAATACCCTAATTATCTATTTATCCACGCGGCGCCGCCGAAACCTCTGCAGCCTCCGAACGCACACGCGTCGCGCTCCCATTCGACGCCGCCACCCGAGTCGGCAGCCCGGCCCCGCGGTTCTCGTACCGTCTCCCGGTCCGACGCAATCCCGGCCGTCCGTGCGCGCGTGTATCGAATGGACGCGCATCCGTTCATCGTCCCCAAGTGTTCTCACCCGAGAGCCGTCCACACTAAATCCCTAAGATCTCACTCGATTCTCAATGGATTTTCATGTTCTTATACTCTATGGATTCGTCTCGAAGAGACGAACACATCTATATGGTTAACATGCATTGGAACTAAGGCATTTGAAATAGAGAATCTTCGAAGCTCGGGATGAAGAGTTAGCTCATACCTTGGCTCGTAGAAGTGTGGCTTCAATCCGAGAGTTGTTGCACCTTCGATCGGGTCCTAAGCAAGCTCCGCATGAAGTCTCCCGGTCCGGTGAATTGTCCGAATATGATTTCGACCAAGCCCGATCACAAAGCTTGGAGGCCGGAGCAACCGGGTGGCCCGGAGATGGGGCTTTTAGTGGTGGACACCTTCCCTCGGTCCGGTGAAGGTGTAGAGCCAATCAATTTGGGAATTGGCTCACCGTGGAGAAGTGTCCCGGTTTTCGGCTAAAGTTCGAGCTCAAAATCGGGCTCGCCTAGAAGGAATTGAGGCTGGAATTCGGCTGGGATCAGGTGCTCTATGTGTAGAGAGTGATCTGGAGTGATTTTGGCAGAGTTTCCTTAAGGTTTTGTTTTCAGCCCTCTCATGGCCGAGAGGGGTGGAGTTTAAATAGGAGAGGGTGGAAGGCCTCTCAGAGGGAGTTAGGGCTTGGGATCAGCTGCTCTGGTGAGGAGAAGATCGACCATGGTGACCACTAGGCATGGGGCGCCTCGGCAAGTGAGAATTTCAATGTTGGCTCACATGTGAGCTCTCGGCCATGGTGTTTTCCGGCGGCTCGGTGGCCGGCGGCCGAGCAATGGTCACCATCTTGGTCAGGTGGGTCGTAGTTGGGGTTTAGTGTAGCAATCGAGGTTTGACATGTGTAAAGGAGTTTGATTTAAATGGAATGGGAGAAGGCTCACTTTGGCTTGGTTTGGGTCAACCCACCATTTTGGGCTTGGTGCACCCTTCCAAGCTCGATTTTGAGCCGAGGGAATCATTTAGGTCGGCCTTAGAAGGAGTGGTGAAGTCTCCATCCATGATGAGGTGGCTAAACATGGTTTAGTGTGTGACATGATTAAGGTAAAAAAGGTTAAAGGAGGTTTAAGAAAGAACCCCTCTTCTTGCCATAAATGGACTAATGACAAGTCAAAGCCCTCATGGCTTCATGTGGCTTGAGAATGGCTTGTTCATGGCTTCATTTGGCTTGGGAAAAGGTCGATTTGTTTCATGAAAAGTGGTTTTAAGAATTTTGGATGTTTTGATGGAAATTTGTATGAAACTTGATTTGGAATAATTTGATGGTGACTTTAGGACTTAGGTAATGGATTTAATTAAATGGATGACAAATGGAGATGTCATGTGGGCTTTAGGGTAGATTTGGGCTTTTGAATTTTGAAGGAAATGGGCTTTTAAGAAGGTTTAAGGGAAGTGGGCTTTTAAGTTAGGGGTGTGTTCATGGATGGGAATTTTTGTAGAAGTTTGGGCCAAATAGTTGTTGGTTTTGGTTTAGGGATGTTTCATGAATAATTTGAAATAGATTTAAGGTGGTTTGGGTTTGAATTGGGTTGAATTTGGGTTTATTTGGTAAATGGGCCAATGTAGGTCAAATTGGGCTAACTTGGGCCAATGTTGGGCTAGGGTTGAAATTGATGTAAAATAAATATTAAGAAATGTTTATGGGAGTGTTTCAAAGAGGTTTTGGCTTTGGTTGGGTTTTAATTTTGAGGTTTGGGCCTATTTGGGTTAGATTTGGGTTTAGGTCAAAATTGGGCTTTTTGATTTTGGGTTGAATTTGAGTGGGGTTTGGGTCAAAATCTTGGGCAAATCATGTTAGTGTTTTGTTTATGAGGATGTTAAGGAAGGTTTAAAAAAGATTTGGGGTTAATTGGAGTTGAATTGGGTTAGTTTGGGCTAAGTTTGGGTCATGGGTCCAAATTTGGGCTTTAAGGCCCAAAGTGAAATTGGATCCAAATGTCAATCAAATTGGACTTGGATTTGGTCTAAATTGGTATTGGGAATGTTGAATTGAAGTTTAGAATTGAATTGGACCAGAATTTGGGTCAATTGGATAGGTTTGGTTTAACATTGGATTCACTTTGGGTTAAAATGGGTCAATTTGGGGGTTTTGACAAAAGTAGGGTAAATTGACAAAATTGGCCCATGGTGTAGTTGGACAAAATGTAATTGGGAATATTTGGGATTTTCTGGAATTTTCTGGGAATTTTCTGAATTTTTGGATTTTTAGGCCAAGAAGGGTATTTTGGGTATTTGGAGGGTATTGGGAGGTTTTCTTGGAATTTTTGGTATTTTTGGGTATGGATAGTCAATTTGAGTGATGTGGAGGTGTTTGGGATTGATTTTGGAAAATTTTAGGTAATTTGGAGATTTTGCGAAAATTTGGGTAATTTCGAGGGTTTTGGGTAGGTTTAGTAGGTGTAGGGTCCTGGGGTCGAAAATTGAAAATTTGGGAAATTGGAGATTGGGTGAATTTAGGTGGGGTGAAATCATTTTGGTTGAGCCATGAAGCCATTTCAAGCCCATATGAGCCATAAAAGGACTCATTTGAGGCATTCACTATGTTGTTCCTAACCCTCTTAGCCAAGGGCTTAGGGGTTAAGGACCATCCATGTGAATCACCTACATGAGTCAGGAGGTCAAGTTGGGTATGGGTGTGGTTTTAGGAAGTGTGTGGAAATGTAGTGTGTAAGTGTAGTGTATGTCAGCCCCTTCACTGCACTCGAGCCACCAGGGACGATCCCTAAGGCCAAAGAGTCCCATAGGAACTCATCCTTTAAACTTCCACATTTGATTTCAACCCTCCAGGTGATTAGGGGTCTATAGTCAAGTTTGTGGAGTTTGCAGGGAGTTTAGAAGTGGTTTGAATTTCTAAAAGGCGGGTCCCAATTCTAGTCCTCTAAGATAGTCAAAGGAAAAGCCTAAGGCTAGATCCTAAGCACTAAAAAGAAGAAAGGAAGACCTCATCAAAAATGAGGTCAACACTGTTGATTATGTTTCCAAATGGATTGAAGCACAAGCTTTACCTAGGTCTGATGCTAAAAGTGTTTCGAAATTTTTAATGAAAAATATTTTTACTAGATTTGGAATGCCGAGAGTGATTATCACTGACGGAGGAACTCATTTTAGAAACAAATATATTCACAAACTAGTAGAAAAATATAATATTATGCATAAGATATCAACTACTTATCATCCACAAACTAGTGGATTAGTCGAAGTTTCTAATCGAGAGATTAAGCATATATTAGAAAAATCAGTAAACCATAATAGATTAGATCGGTCTATAAGACTAGATACTCGCATTATGGGCATACGGAATCGCTTATAAAACTCCGATTGGAATGACTCCTTACGAGCTTATATATGGAAAAACTTGCCACTTACCGAGTTGAATTAGAACATAAAGCATATTGGGTGATTAAAGAATTTAATTATAATATGAAAGAAGCTGGTGAGAAGAGATTGTTGCAATTAAATGAATTGAAAGAATTAAGAAACAAATCGTATAATAATGATAGGATTTATAAAGAAAGAATGAAATTATGGCATGATCGGAAGATTAATCAGAGAAATTTTGAACCAGGACAAGAAGTTTTGCTTTATAATACTAGATTAAAATTATTTCCTGGGAAATTGAAATCTCGATGGTTAGGACGTTTCACCATAACTCAAATATTTTCATATGGAACTATAGAAATTGAAGATCCAAAAACAGGACATAGATTTAAGGTAAACGGACATAGATTAAAACCATATTTTGAAGGTAGAAGACCAAATTTTAAAGAGGTTTTAATGCTTAGTCAACCTGATTACTAACTAAATTAGGTCGGGCTGACGACGTTAAACCAAGCGCTTTATGGGAGGCAACCCATAGTAGTCTTTTATTTTAATTATCTGCGAATTAGTGAGTCTATATTATTAAAACAAATCTTACTACTCAAATTTTTAATTAGAATCATCACAAAGTTGAACTTATATGATGAGATCAGAAAATATTCGGACCAAAGCGAAATTGGACAATTTTACGAAATCTCGCCGACGGCGAGGTCGATTCTCGCCGACAGCGAGATCTCGTGTTAAATTGAGTCAGTTCCATAACTAAGTTGCCGACGGTGAGGCAGTTAAAAATATGGTTTCTTAAAAATTTTTCGTGCGATTTTTGACGGATCTAAGCCATTCCTTCGTAAGAAATTATTCCAAATCCAATTTTACACCATTTTCTTCCTTAGAAACGACTAGAGACCAATCCTTTCCATCCAAAATGGCCACCAAATTCTTAGAAACCACAAAAACTGAAGTTTTCAACCGAAGAAAATTCGTCAGTTCGGAGGCACAGCGTATCTTCAACAAAGGCTTGATGAAGAAAAGACTTATTAAAGATAGAGGATTTGTCAACAGAGGAGTAGAGAATTCTACTTCAAAAATCGAAGAAATGATCGCACAGCGGCATTGGGAGGTATTTTGTTATACGACATCCGCTGTAGTTATTCCAGTAGTTAAGGAGTTGTACTCTAATTTACATGCGATCAACAATGGAAATGTGTGCGTCAGAGGAAGATGGGTAACATTTACTCCTTCAAGGGTAAATGAATTATTTTCTATAGAGAATACCTCTGTTTGTCATTATTCTAACTTTGTGCCTTCAAGATACAATATGAACTAGATCTACAGATACCTGACTGACGAACCAGATGATTGGGAGTTACGAGAAGACAGGTATGTCAATTTTTCTGCATCACTTCTAAACCCTTCTCGAAGCACTGGCATTTCTTTATATCATCAAAATTATTACCTATCATGAGAGTAAATAAAGTTTCAAAGGAATGCACCATATTAAACTATTGTATTCAAATTGGATTACCTATCGATGTTGGATCAATAATAGTAAAGTCTGCGTTGGGATTAATGTTGCATGGGTCAGTGCATGGACTTGGACACCCATCTACTATATTTGCTTTATGCGATCGTACCAAGTTTCTTATGAGGCTTGGAAAAAGTACTTTTACCATGGAAACTACTCGGATCCCACTGATATGTTTCCCACTTTGGATAACAATGATGAAAGTATTTCTGACAGAGCATCACAGAACAATCCTTTAGCAAGGCCCTTTACTGATAAAACTAACTTCATTCTGAAGAAGATTAAAGGATTAGAAAAAGAGTTGCAAAATGTGATGAATTCCATAGACAATATCTCTGATATGTTTGATCATATTGATTGGAGAATGAAGGAGCACTTTGATCATACTGGACATCTGGAGGCCAATTTTATTCATCTACTAAGACGGAAAGGATGGATTAATGAAGAATCTACTTGCGGAATTCCCTTTCAGGCCTTTCTACAATTTATTTGTGCACCTGCGTTGCATCGAAAATATCAGAGAAGATGTTAGTACAGACACTGAAGAGTAGGAAAGATTTCTATATTTATGTTATATTTGTATGCATATATGTGTGTGTTTTGGAGTTAGATTTTATTATTAGTCGATGTTTGATTTGATCATCTCAGATTTAATGAGATTTTATGTAAATTGTTATGTCTCAGCATTTAGAGTGTTATGGTGTGGATTGCGATGCTGAGTATTATGGATTTGAACATTTAGGTTAATTATGTGTTAAAGTTGTTAGTGTGAAAATTGTAAGTTTCATGGATTTCATATATAAAGTTATATTGTTTGTGTTGTGTGACTTTTTGTGAGTATAAGTATCTAATCTTCGTATTATTATTAAATTAAGTGATCAGAAGATTGATTAAAGGCAAATCGAAGTTAAAAATGATTGACAAATTTCAAAAATTTAAAATTTTTGGAACCTCGCCGACAGCGAGAAAACCCACTTACAGCGAGACCGAGCTCGCCGATGGCGGATTTTTCCCGAAACTTTTGCCTTATGAAATTAATTAGCTAGCCGATGGCGAGAAAAATCTCGCCGACAGTGAGATCGTGAAAAGACCTATATTTGACCAGTCAACCGACACTATTCATCATCCCCTTCCTCAAAACTTTGAAAAAACCGACCTAGGGCTTGCGAGATCTCGGATTTGAAGTGATTTCAAGACTTTTTGGCACAGGATTTCAACTTCCCCTCGTAAGAGCTTCACTCCTATGCAAAAATTTTTGATTTTCACCATGGATTTTTCTACATTGGGGAATTTTAAAAATATCCGAAATGTGGAGAAAATATTTGGAAGAATTTCATGAAAATTGATTTAAATGGATTTTAGATGTTCTTGGAAGCCTTCTTAGTAATATTTTAGAGTTTAGTTAAGATTTTTGCAAATTTCACAGATCGAGAAATGGCTCCACGACAAAAGCGACGATTGGATTACGATGAAACTTGTTTCGTGAATGCAAGGGCACAATACAGATATTTCCACAACATTCAAGCAAGAAAGTGCATACAAGATCGAGTTTTCAAGAATCCAGGAGGAGAAGTGGAGCGAGTTATAAAAGAGCGAGGATGGGAAAACTTCTGTTACGTGACCAACAGAGCCTCGGTGGAAGTGGTGAAGGAATTTTATGCAAATTTAACACAGGTTGAAGATGCACCGGTTAAGGTTAGAGGATTTTTTGTAGATTTCAATGCTGCTAGAATAAATGCTTATTACGAAGTACGAGACACCTACACCAACGAGTATGAAACTTTTGGAACTATGGAAAGACCACTGGAAGAGGTGATTAACTTTCTCACTGATGGGAAAGGAGTCTGGAAGATAAAGCAGCGGGAATGGGTAAACTTCCCTCTTTCTATGCTAAATGCAACATCTAAAGCCTGGCATTATTTTATTTGTTCTACTTTGTTACCTACCTACCACCATAGTGAGGTAACAAGAGATAGAACAGTTCTGAATTTTTGTATTCAGAACCAGAAGAGTATTAATGTGGGAAATGTTATTTATAAAAACATATTAGCCACTGCTAGAAATGAAAGTGGAGGAGGACTAGGACATCCTGGTCTTATCTATGCACTTTGTCAATTATCTGGGGTAGAAGCAAGAGAGAATGAAGAATGGATTGAACCTATGAAACCCCTTGGAAGGCAGGTGCAAATAAATAGGGAAATATTAATTATCGGATGTAGAATTGGACATTTTAGTGTGACAGACTAAAATATTCAATTCGGTCCTACTGTTTGAGAGCTGAAGTGTAGATGTTAGCCCTCGAGTGAGGGAAACGTGGGAGCTCTAAAGTGGCGGCCGAGTATCCTCCCGACCTAGCCGCGATTCGGTAATCAAACATAGGATTAGCCAATGTTCTTTGCACTGGACCAAAGGGTAAAGAATAGGAATGCTCCTATTTGTCACAATACAATTTAAAAATTCTATTTAAATTCATCATTCACTTAATTTTCTAAAAACAAGGAGAAGGATACTTTTTCTGAATTATTTAAATCAACTTATTTCAAGCATTAGTTTACTTTAATTTACAATAGTTACTTTTAATTACCGTTTATTATATTAGTAAGTAATTCCTTTAAATTTAGCTGATAACAAATCTGTTACAAACTTCCCTGTGGGATTGATAACCAGGACTTCACTAGAGCCCTGTATTACTTAATACGATACGTATACTTGCGTAGAATCCACATTATACATTAAATCATATATCTATATTTAAAGCGGGATCAAGTTTTTGGTGCCGTTGCTATAAACATAAATTGCATACATATTAAAAGTGGGTCATAATTCCATGACCCAATGATCATCCCATTGACCTAATGCCAACACCATTGACCACCAAGTCAACCTAGACACCAAATTGGTCAAATTTGACTCATTTGATCAAATTGAGATATTAAAGTGATTAAAGTTGATCATTTGGTTAACCATAGTCAAACCTAGGTCCCATTACCAAAAACAGTGACCGTATGATTGAATTAACCTTGACAAGGTTAAGTAAATCTCCTAGGTCAAACCTGGACCTAGACTGTTCAACCATGGTCCACCCTGGTCAACCATGGTCAATCATGGTCAACTTTGGTCAACTTGTGTCAAAATACACAATTTTGGACCAAATTGATAAAATTGGTCAAATGGTCAACACCCAAAATGACTTTGACCAATTTATGGGTCAATATTATAATTTCACACATTTTTAATTAATTACATAATTAATTAAAAATGGAATTATAATCACATCAATTTAATGATATCACAAATGACATATAAAACCCATAAATGATTTTTAAAATCAAATTAAACACATATAGGGTTACGCATGGGTCACCCATGACCTATGAAACTCATCATGACATGTCTAACCTTATGGTAAACCCATTAACCATCATGGTAACCCTTGGGTTAAAGTTAATCATGAAGCCATCATAAGGTGAAGAAAGAGGTGTCATTCCCTCATGGACTCTTGGAATGGATCACCATACACCTCTCCCGCACCCAATGGATATGAACCAAATCTTCTTCATTAAATGGAGAGTTCATCATGGCTAATTAAGGAAGTGAGACAAAGAAGAAAATATGTGTCACCATTTTCTAAATTTAAAGCATGAATCATTTGTCTCCATGAAATGAGGTAGCCGACCAACCTATAGGGCACTTCAAGCATTTCATGGATTCACCAATTAGAGTGAAACACACTTAAACCACCCCCATTACCATGGTTGAGGACCATCGTGACTAGCATAAGAATGGTGGAAATTAAACTTATGTTTCACCTTATCACCATTCCATTGAACAAGCTGGATAATTTACTTAGGGGAGGAAAATCCAGCTCAAATAAGAAAGGCCAAAAATACCTCATGGAGTGTCCAATGGAGAGAAGCCAAAGTCTTGAGTAAAAAATCCACCATGGGTAATTAAACAAAGATATGCTTGGGGATGCTTAAATGTTAATTCTCAACCAAGAGACTTATCCATAGCCATTATTAACCTAATAAACCTCCCATAGGTGAACCCAAACCAGCCCAAGCTTCCCCATGTCCTCCACGGCTATAAATAGAGCCTAACCCGAGAGCCCTAGGAGAAGAGAGAAGACCTATTTCCACTGCCCAGTTTTAAAAACTTTGAATATCATGGTTCCTCCCTAGGACCTAAGCAACTAATCCCCCATAGAATTAGGTCTTGAAACCCACTGGTTTGCCCCAGTTTCCCTACCCGAAACAGGACAATTTTTCAGTTTGAAATGAAGTTTCTCAAAACTTCAATTTAACTCCTCCAAAAGCTTCCTAGAGCCCTACGAAGACGATCTCAATCAAAATTGACCCTTCCCATAGGCTCTAACCCACTGTTCCACTTTCATTTTCCAAGTCGTGAAACATTTTGATCAAACTCATTTCTAGCCTTACTTTCACCTCAAATTGAGTTAGGTGCAAGCTCTCTGAGGTCAAGAGGAAGATGTAGAAGCAATCCAATTGAAGTTTCATTCACTCAATCCAAGGTATGGTTCTATGAACTCAAGACGAGCTCGGGTTTGACACTTTGTGAAACAAACCAATTCACAACCTTAACATCAATGTATGGATGTGTTCGTCCTCTCCAGATGAAGCTATAGGAACAAAAATTGCTCAAATCAATCAAGAACCGAGTGAGATTTTGCTCCTGGATCGAGGACAGCTTACGGGTTTAGACCAAAGGAAGGGGATGAACGAATGTCATCCATTTCCGTGTTCTGGAAATGGATGGCTCTGATTTAATCGAAGTTGATCCTTTGTTCTGAATCCCACAACGGATCAGCCACATTTTGATGAGTCCGACGACACGCGGCGCCGTCTGATAATTTATGGTTAATTTGGATTTAAGTAAATCCACATTAATCTTAAATTAATCAAAAATACATATCTTTGCATAGAAAAATCACAAAAATACAATAAAAATATCCTTGAACTCAAGATAATGAGAGGAATAATGTGGAAATGAAATCATGAATTAAGGAGTTATATTTAATTTTTAATTAATTAATTACTCTCTGGAGTAATTTAATTATTAAAAATTATTTACAATTCCAGAAATTCTAAAATTTTCACTAAATATTCTTTCCATTCGTAGAGACTTTCTGTGATTATTCTAGGGATATGAAAATTCTCTGGTGTCTAATTTCCTAATTTTTTTTCAAAATTTGTAATTATTTTCAAAAATAATTATAAAGATTAAATGGTTCATAAATTTAAAATGACATTTCTAAACTCTAAAATGACAACTTCTAGCCATTTAGAAATTTTAAAAATGACATTTCTATCCCTTAGAGCTAAGAATGTAAATTCTAAAATTAATTTAAACCATCATCTTTAGATCTAAGCCTAAATGGACCTAATCCAAACCCCAACTCATGTTAAACTATAATATACCATAATTAAGTCTAAAACACCAATTAGACTTAAGTAAATCTAGTTAGACCTTAATCACATTAGGTTTAACTTAACAAACCCTAATTAGGTCTAAGACACCATTTATACCTAATTAAGCTGAATTAGACCTTAATCATATTAGGTTTAATTTAACAAACCTTAATTAGGTTTAAGAAACCATTTAAACCTAATTAAGCCAAGTTAGACCTTAATCACAATTAGGTTTAACTTAACAAACCCTAATTAGGCCTAAGACACCATTTAGACCTAATTTAGCTAAGTTAGACCATAATTTTATTAGGTTTAACTTAACAAACCCTAATTAAGTCTAAGACATTAATTAAACTTAATCAGATTAGGTTTAACTTAATAAATCCTAATTAAGTCTAGGACATTAGTTAGACCTAATTAAAAAATGTTAGAGCTTAATCACATTAGATTTAACTTAATAAACCCTAATTAGGTCTAGGACACCATTTAGACCTAATTAAACCAAGTCAAGCCTCAACCACATTAAGCATAACATCATAAACAATAATAAGGTCTAACCCCTGATTAGACCTAATTAACCTTAACCCAATTAGACTTAACCACTAATTAAGTCTAATTAATTAATTAAACCTTACCTAAATAAGGTTTAATTAACCTTAACCCAATTAGACCTAACCACAATTAAATCTACTTAATCAATTAAACCTTACCTAAATTAGGTTTAATTAACCATAACCTAATTAGACTTAACCACTAAGTCTAATTAATAGATTAAACCTTACCTAAATTAGGTTTAATTAACCATAACCTAACTAGACTTAACCATTATTAAGTCTAATTAATCAATTAAACCTTACCTAAATTAGGTTTAATTAACCATAACCAAATAGACTTAACCACTAATTAAGTATACTTAATCAATTAAACCTCACATAAATTAGGTTTAATTAACCATAACCCAATTAGACTTAACCACTAATTAAGTCTAATTAATTAATTAAACCTTACCTAAATAAGGTTTAATTATCCTTAACCCAATTTGACTTAACCACAATTAAGTCTAATTAATCCATTAAACCTTACCTAAATTAGGTTTAATTAACCATAATCTAATTAGAATTAACCACTATTAAGTCTAATTAATCAATTAAACATTACATAAATTAGATTTAATTAATCATAATCCAATTAGACTTAACCACTATTAAGACTAATTAATCTATTAAACCTTACCTAAATTAGGTTTAGTTAACCATAATCCAATTAGACTTAACCACTATTAAGTCTAATTAGTGATTTAAACCTTACATAAACTAGGTTGAATTAACCTTAACTCAATTAGACTTAACCACTATTAAGTCTAATTAATCAATTAAACCTTATGTAAATTAGGTTTAATTAACCATAATCCAATGAGACTTGATAGACTTTACTACTATCAAGTCTAATTAATTAACTAAACCTGACTCAAATTAGTTTTAATTAAACTTAAACCTTTTAGGTTCAACATACATTAAACCTAACCTTAAACTATACTTAAGTTCAACCGAGCTTGAACCTAAGTCAAACTTAAACATTTTAGGTTCAACATACATTAAACCCAACCCTAACCTATACATAGGTCCAATCCAACTTGAACCTAAGTCAAACTTAAACCTTTTAAGTTCAACATACATTGAACCTAACCTTAACCTATACTTAGGTCCAATCCAACTTGAACTTAAGTCAAACTTAAACCTTTTAGGTTCAACATACATTGAATCTATAATTAATCTATACTTAGATTAACCCAACTTGAACATGAGTCAAATTTAAACTTTTTAGGTTCAACATACATTGAACCTAACCTTAACCTATACTTAGGTTCAACCTAACTTGAACCTAAGTCAAACTTAAACCTTTTAGGTTCAACATACATTGAACCTAACCTTAACCTATACTTAGGTTCAACCTAACTTGAACCTAAGTCAAACTTAAACCTTTTAGGTTCATCTTATATTGAACCTAACCTTAACCTATACTTTGGTTCAACTAAACTTGAACCCAAGTAAAACTCAAACCATTAGGTTCAACCTACATTGAAACCAATTCAAAATTAAGTTAGGTTCAACCTATATGGAACCTAACTTAATCTAAACTTAGGTTCAACATACATTGGACCTAACTTAATCTAAACTTAGGTTCAACATACATTGGACCTAACTTAAACCAAACCTTACACAAGGAGGATCTCATATGAAATTTTGATAACAAGAGATTTCTAGGTGTGATACATATTCTGAGTTCTTAAATCTCCTATAGGAGCAAGCTTCTACAGTTAATTACATCTTAGGCAATTAAGTTTATCTAAGAAAACTTCTGATTAATGTTAACACTTGATTTCTAAGTGATTTCAAGAACAAGGAAAGAAACGTCAACGTTCAATCCTAGGGGTAATATGCTTCTAAGTGTCAAGTACTATCCTAAGAGTTTGATTTTATCAATGTCATTTGTTATGTCAGTTTTTAATATTTTTTTTGTTGTTTGTCATTTTACTGTCGTTTTGTCTTGTAGTTTGTTATTTCTTTGGTGGTTATCCTAAAAGTTTATGTTTTGTGACTATCCTAAAGTTTTAGGTTTTATTTTGTTGTCGGCCTTGATTATGTCATTTTAGTTATGTTTTTAATGTCATTTATGTCATTTTTTATTTTGTTTCGTTGTTTATCCCGTCTTCAAAATGTCGCCCTGCAAAATAGAGTTAACACATCCTAATAACATGAAAGTAAATCTAAAGTGGAACTTGTCTTCAACCTGCAAGAAAACAATGTCAGAGTAATTTTTACAAAAGAAATAATGTCGATTTTATTTCTTAAATTGTTGATTTGGTTGATATTGAATTAGATTTAGGAATTTAGATTCAATATTTTTTGAATCTAAAAGATGTTTGCAATAAGTGTAATATAAATTAAATTTAAAAAAATCTAACATAAGTCAAATTTTGAGATTTTAGATTCAATGTCTTTTGAATCTAAAGTTATTTGATTAAGTCTTATTATACTTAAAATTTGGGAAAATCTTAGATCCAGTGTCGTTTAAATCTAAAAATGTTTAAGTTAAATCTTAGATTCAGTTTCATTTAAATCTAAAGATTTTTACTTAGGCATATTGGACCTAAGTTTAATGTTGTTTGAACCTAATTTAAGTTTGGATCAAGTTTAATGTAGGTTGAACTTGAGTTAAGTTTGAACTAGGTTCAATTTAGGTTGAACCCAAATTTTTGGTTTAAGTTGGGTCTAATGTAGGTTGAACCTATGTTTAAATTAAGTTAGGTTCCATGTAGGTTGAACCTAAGTTAATTTTGAATTAGGTACAATGTAGGTTGAACCTAATGGTTTGAGTTTGATGTGGGTTTAAGTTGAGTTGAACCTAAGTATAGGTTAAGGTTAGGTTTAATGTATGTTGAACCTAAACAGATTAAGTTTTACTTAGGTTCACATTGGGTTGAACCTAAGTATAGGTTAAGATTAGGTTCAATGTATGTTGAATCTAAAAGGTTTAAGTTTGACTTAGGTTCAATTTGGGTTGAACCTAAGTATAGCTTAAAGTTAGGTTCAATGTCTGTTGAACCTAAAAGGTTTAATTTATACTCAGGTTTATGTTGGGTTGAACCTAAGTATATGTTAAAGTTAGGTTCAATGTATGTTGAATGTAAAAGGTTTAAATTTGACTCATGTTCAAGTTCGGTTGAACCTAAGTATAGGTTAAGGACAAGTTCAATGTATGTTGAACCTAAAAGGTTTAAATTTGTCTCATGTTCAAGTTGGGTTGAACTAAGTATAGGTTAAAGTTAGGTTCGATGTATGTTGAACCTAAAAGTTTTAAGTTTGACTTAAGTACATGTTGGATTGGACCTAAGTATAGGTTAAGGTCAGGTTCAATGTATGTTGAACCTAAAAGGTTTAAGTTTGACTTAGGTTCAAGTTGGATTGGACCTAAGTATAGGTTAAGGTTGGGTTCAATGTATGTTTAACATAAAAGGTTTAAGATTTACTTAGGTTCAAGTTGGGTTGAACCTAAGTATAGGTTAAGGTTAGGTTCAATGTATGTTGAACCTAAAAGGTTTAAGTTTGACTTAGGTTCAAGTTTGATTGGACCTAAGTATAGGTTAAGATTAGGTTCAATGTATGTTGAACATAAAATGTTTAAGTTTGAATTAGGTTCAAGTTGGGTTGAACCTAAGTATAGGTTAATGTTAGGTTCAAAGGATTGATGTTTTTGGCCTTTCTTATTTGAACTGAATTTACCTCCCCTAAGTAAATTTTTCAGCTCATTTAATGGATTGGTGATAAGGTGACACTTAAGCCTAATTTTCGTCATTCATATGGCTTAGTCATGATGGTCCTTAACCATGGTCATGGGGGTGGTTTAAGTGATGTTTCACTCTCATTGACGAGTCCATGAAATGCTTGAAGCTTCCCATAGGTCACCTCATTCCATGGAGACAAATGATTCATGCCTTAAATTTAGAAAATGGTGACACCTAGTTTCTTTGTCTCACTTCCTTAATTAGCCATGATGAACTCTCTAATTAATGAAGTGGATTTAGTTCATGTCCATTGGGTTGGGAAGAGGTGTATGGTGATTCATTCCAAGAGTCCATGAGGGAATGACACCTCTTTCTTTCCTTTATGATGGCTTCATGATTAACTTTAACCCAAGGGTTACCATGATGTTTAGTGGCTTTACCATAAGGTTGGCCATGTCATGATGAGTTTCATGGGTCATGGGTGACCCATGCGTAACCCTATATGTGTTTAATTTGATTTTGAATATCATTTATGGGTTTTATATGTCATGTGTGATATCATAAAATTGATGTGATTATAATTCCATTTTTAATTAATTATTTAATTAATTAAAAATCTGTAAGATTATAATATTGACCCTTAAATAGGTCAAAGTCATTTTGGGTGCTGACCATTTAATCAATTTTATCAATTTGGTCCAAAATTGTGTATTTTGACACAAGTTGACCAAAGTTGATCATGGTTGACCATGGTTGACCAGGGTGGACCATGGTTGACCAGTCTAGGTCCAGGGTTGACCCAGTGATTTACTTAACCTTGTCAAGGTTAATTTAATCATAGGGTCATTGTTTTTGGTAATGGAACCTATGTTTGACTAGGGTTAACCAAATGATCAACTTTAATAACTTTAATGTCTTAATTTGATCAAATGAGTCAAATTTGACCAATTTGGTGTGTAGGTTGACTTGGTGGTCAATAGGGTTGGCATTGGGTCAATGGGATGGTCATTGGGTCATGGAATTACCATTTTGACCTAGTTTGACCATTTGGATCAAAGGTTGACCAGTTTGGTCAATGGGGGTGATCATTGGGTCAAGGATTGACCATTTTGACCTAGTTCGACCATTGGGTCAAATGTTGAGAAGTTTGATCAATGGGGTGGTCATTGGGTCAAGAATTGATTATTTTGACCTAAGTTGACCATTTGGGTCAAAGGTTGACCAGTTTGGTCAATGGGGTGGTCATTGGGTCAAGGATTGACCATTTTGACCTAGTTTGACCATTTAGGTCAAAGATTGACCAGTTTATTCAAAAGTTAATCAGAACAGGGTTTGTCATTGCTGATATGATCATTTTAGGATGTCATTAAGATTTAAGTTAAGAAGGCTTCATACCCTAGAAATTAGGGTTTAGTGACCATTGGTAAGGTTTAGGAGGTCAATATTGGTATACTTCATTTCTCAAGATGATTTATAAATGATCCTCACAAAAGTAAAGTCAACATTTTCGAGAATCCTTCTATTTCAAAAGAAACCGATATTTTTCCAATATCTGTTGAATATGAAGATAATACTTTCCAACCAAAAAATTCTCTGTCAATTTACATCATATATTCTGTGTTTAATAGATTAGTACGAAAAGATAAATGTTCAATTTCACGATTGTTAGATAAAATGGGATGTGCAGTCTCTACGACAATGAAAAGAAGATTTCTTGTAATTGAAGATCCTACTTATCAAGAAATGGATCAACATTTCCCATTAGATAGTCAGTTTATTCGGGTACCAGTGAAATTCTGTCTGGGGCCAAGAGTGAAAGATATAACCATCTTAAAAGATAAGATCAAGCATAACAAATTAATATCAGAAGCAGAAGACACATCTACCAAAATGACTGCTCTTGTTTAAATGTTACAAAATAGAGATCGTTCTTACTCTCAACATGATGATATGCTTCCCAAGATACATCGTCCTATACTTAAAAATAATGTATGGAAATGAGAGTCATCGGAGGGGATCACTGACTTTGTGAGTACCCCTTCAGAAAGTTCTCAGGAAAGAACTTGTGAAGAATGTTCTATAAAGTCGTTTGAAGAAAGATTAAAAAATTTAAAAAATGATATTAAAAAATTCTCGATATGGAAAAAGAAAGATTCTTCAAATAGTTCAAATGAGGAGGTCGCTGAAATTAACATGGTAGAAACAGGATATACCTCCTTAGCACGAGAATTAAGTGAAGAAGATATGATAGAGGAATTACGAGCGGTTATCTGACAGGGGGATGAACAAATCAATCATCTCAAATAAAAATTGGAAGAATTGGCAGCAACTTTACAAAATCCACCAACGAATCAATTGCCTTTTATTGAAATTATTAGGCCAAAGGCAATACACATTCTAAAGGATAGAAGAGAGCCAATAGAAATTGAAGAAAGCACTCAAAAGAAAAAGGATTCCTCATGTACGACTTATTTTTAGGTTATGTGTTGTATTTTAAAAAAGGGTCGCTTACAGAAATTGTCGGCGAATTTTAGATTTTAAATTTAATTTAAATATATAATTTGAAAAATAGTGTTTGATTTTTTTTGGAAATAATTTTAAGTTTAAAAATTTTAAGATTTGAAATCAAACACTATTAACCCAAATTCTGGTCCAATTCAATTCTAAACTTCAATTTAACATCCACAATATCAATCTAGACCAAATCCAAGTCCAATTTGATTGACATTTAAATCCAATTTCACTTTTGGCATTAAAGCCTAATTTGGACCCATGACCCAAACTTAGCTCAAACTAACCCAATTCAACTCCAATTAACCCCAAATCTTTTATAAACCTTCCCTAACATCCGCACAAACAAAACACTAACATAATTTACCCAAAATTTGGACCCAAACCCCACTCAAATTCAACCCAAAACTAAAAGGCCCAATTTTGACCTAAATCCAAACCTAACCCAAATAAGCCCAAACCCCAAAATCAAAATCCAACCAAAGTCAAAACCTCTTTGAAACACTCCCATAAACATTTCCCAACATTAATTTTACATCAATTTCAAGCCTAGCCCAACATTGGCCCAAGTTAGCCCAATTTGACCTACATTGGCCCATTTACCAAAGAGGCCCAAATCCAACCCAATTCAAACCCAAATCACTCCAAACTCATTTCAAATCACTCATGACATATCCCTAAACCAAACCTAACAATTATTTGGCCCAAACTTCTACAAAATTCCCATCCATGAATTCATTCTTAAACCTAAAGGCCCATCCCCTTTAGCCTTCCTAAAAGCACATCAAAAATGACTTCAAAAGGCCCAAAATTCATCCAAAGCCCACATGACACTTCCCCTCATCATCCATTTAATCAAAATCACCCCTAAGTTTCAAGATCATCATTAAACCATTCCAAATCAAGCTTCACGAAAATTCTCCACCAAAGTACCAAAATTTCTAAATTCTACTTCCATGAAATCAAGCCAAGCCATCCTAAGCCATAAGTAAGCCATGAAGCCATGCATGAGCCACATGGAAGCCATAAGAGCCTCTTTACATGTCACCATGCCATTTTGGGCAAAAGGAGGAGACTCTTTCCTTAATCTCCTAAAGTCATTAGCCTTAATCATGATTCCCCTTAACCCAAATTTAATCTAAATATTCTTAGAAAGAGACCTCACCACCTTTGACCAGCTGACCTAACTTATTCTCTCAGCCTAAAACCAGGTCATGGGGAGGTGAACCCAACCCAAACACATGGGTTGACCCAAACCAAGCCAAAATGGCCTCTCCCCCATGCCATTTTAATCCAACCCCTTTACACATGGCAAGGCCCAATTGACTGTACAAACCTCCAGCCCTGACCCACCTGGACCTGAGAGTGACCCATGCCTACCGGCCAGCCACCTGGATCACCGGAAAACACCACACTCGAGAGCTCACATGTGAGCCAACATTGAAATTCTCCCTTGCTAAGTTGCCCCATGCCCAGTGGCTATTGCACCTGTTCTTCCCTTGCCAAGAGCAGCTTATCCCAGTCCCTAACTCCCCCTGAGAGGCCCTCCAGCCTCCCTTATTTAAACACCACCTCTCTCGGCCATGGAAGAGGTGCTGAACCAACCTTAAGGAAACTCTGCCAAAATCATTCCAGACTACTCCCCACACATAGAGAACTTGATCTCCACTGAAATCCCCCGCCATTTCCTCTCTCGCGAGCTCGATTTCGGAGTTAAAATCCAAGCCCAAAACCGGGACACTTCTCCACGGTGAGCCAATCCCCAAATTGATTGGTCCTACACCTTCACCGGACCGAGAGAAGAGGTTTACCGAGCAAAGCCCCTTCTCCGGGCCACCCATCCGTTCCGGACTCCAAGCTTTGTAATCGGTTGTGGTCGAAATCATACCCGGACAATTTACCGAGCCGAGGACTTCATCCGGAGCTTGCTTGGACCCAATCAAAGGTGACACAACCCTCGGATCGAAGCTTCACTTCTCCGAGCAAAGGTATGGACTCACTCTTCTTCCCGAGCTTACAGAGATTCTCCATTTAATTTGAATCAATTTCAATGCATATTTACAGTATGGATGTGTTCGTCTCTTCAAGATGAATCCATAGAGCATAAGAACACAATAATCCGTTGAGAATCGAGTGAGAAATTAGGGTTAGAAGGTTGACGGTCACGGGTGCAGACCAGTCGTAGACGATGACTGGGAGCCGTCGGATCGAGCGTGTATCGAGCGGACGGTCTGGATTGAGCTGAACAGCGCGATGGTACGTGAATCGCGGAGCCCCAAAGCGCTGAGTCGGATGGCGGCGCCGAATCAGGAGACGACGCGTGTGTGTTCGGAGCTGCCGCGGTTGAGCTGGCGCCGCGTCACTTAAGTAGAAAAATAGGATTTTTCTTATTTATTTAATTACCAGAACTTACAAATTCATAACTTTGTGTAGGAAAATCCTAAAAAATAAAATAAAAATACCTTCTTGCTCAGTGAACAGAGGAGAATAATGTATAAAAGAAATCATTTAATTTCATTGAGTATTTGATTTTTAATAATTTATTTACTCTTTGCACACTTTCAATTCTCCATGCATGTATACAATTTACCATTGCATGAGACCATAGGGCTTTTGAAGCCTCTGAACTTGGGGACATTCCCTGAATTTTCCAAAGTCAGAGGCTATCCCTATGAAGAGTTATTGATTTTTCAATTCTAGGTCATTATTCTGAGTATTTTAATTCTAATAATTAGCATGTTGTGAAATAAATTCTAAGAAAATTTGGAGAGGTTTCTTATGACCAGAGGACCTTAGGCAAAATAGGTTTTGAGTTAATTCACTTAGAATAACACTAATTGGCTTAAACACCCAAAATGGAACTTTAATTAATTAGAGCTAATCATACATCAAATTGACTTGAATTCAATTCTCCATTGACCTTTAGGATCAGAGGAACCCACCATAAAAGTTGGAAGTCAATTGGATTTGGTTAGCTCTATCAAATGGGTTGATTAAGCCATTTAGCCAAACTTAAACTTCAAAAATTCATAACTTTCAAAATACTTTTCAAAAATTCACCAAATTGGTTTTGGAGACTCTCTGATATTAGGGGAATCTAAAAAAATTAAAATTGCAATTTTCTAAAAAAGTTGATTTTTTACAATATTTTAATATTTTAATAATTAAAAAAATAATAAAAATCACAAAAATAATAAAATTCCCCAAAATGTCATATTTTGAATTTTAATCATTTAGGAACAAATCCCATATTTTTCTTAAGTCTCTATGATGAGATATCAAATTTTAAAGCCCTAAGGTAATTTTAAAATAAATCAAAGAAAAATTAGAAAATTATAAAAATTGGTTCTCTGGTTTTCTTGATATCAGAGAGATTTTTGAAAAATATAAAATTCATTTTTCAACCTTTATTTTATTTTTAAAATAATTAATACTCCAAAACTTAAAATAATTATAATAAAAATAATATAATTCAAAAAAATCATCAAAATTGGTCCAAGTAGTCCTCTGGTCATTAGGAATGTCCCATAATTTTCTTAAGGACAAAAACTTTCCTTTGGTCATATTACTAAATTTTCCTTGAAAATCCCTATTTTCCATCAAAAATAATTACATAAATAAATTAAATACAGAAAAATCACATTTTCTCCTCTAATGTCTTGATTGACATATGAGGGAAGTCACACAAAAATTTCAAATTCATTTAAGCTCAATTTAGTGAGTTATGGAATTAGTAAGTTTAAAGGGCAAGATGGTAATTAAAATTTTAACCTATAATTAAAAATTTTAGGTTTAATTAAAAGGGTGGGTAAAATATTTGATACTAAGTTGATTTTGGATGTTTGAAACTTAGGTAGTTAAAGGGTGGAAACCTACCTAATAATTTGAAAATAATTAAAATAAACCTTAATTAAATAATTGATTAAATTTGGAAGAATAATAAAAAATTGGAATTATTAAAATAGGGATATTATTAGGAAGAGATTTATTCTTTAATTTTAAAAAAATCCCTAAATTAATCACCTCAATAACATTTAATTCCTAATTAAAATAATAATCCAAATTCAAGATTTAAAATGTCAAAAGACTTAATCATTAAATTAAATTAAAGATTAAAACATTTAAATTAAATCCTTCCAAAATTTCAATTAAATTAATACTTTAACAATTAAATTAAATCATCTTTAAAATATAAAAAAAGAGATATAAAATATTAAATTAAAATTAAAAATTTAAATTAAATTTAAGTTAAATTAAAACATATTAAACTAAACTAAATTTAAATTAAATTAAAACATATTAAGCTAAATTAAATTAAATTAAATTAAATTGAAACATATTAAACTAAATTAAATTAAATTAAATTAAAACATATTAAATTAAATTAAATTAAATTAAAATATATTAAACTAAATTAAATTAAATTAAATTAAATTGAAAGTAAAACTAAACCAAATTAAATTAAATTACAATTAAATTAAATTGAATTAAATATAACATCACCAAAGATATAAAGAATTCAAAATAAATCTAAAACAACTTGAACACTATTCCAAACTTAAACCCATTAATTGAAATTAAATTAAATCACAAATCACTTGAACGTTAATTTGCCCTCAAAAGCTCATGTTGTCATAACTCCTAAATGGAGTGTTAAGTGAAGTATTACTTCACTCATAGGATATTCAAATATCCTAGTTCACCGAGCAAGATAACAAAACTTGAACTCCCTGGATGATTAATTCATTTTGTATAATTAAATTCTCTTGGACTTAAAACAATCCTAGAGGTATTGAAAAGATGTTTAAGATTCGTCTTAAGCACTTCCTCAATATGATAGGATGTTTATAAGAACAATTGAACTTAATTATTCTTTGATGAAGAAAATCGTCCTCAAACCAAAACACAAGAACCTAGACGTCATAGGAGATGACTAGCTATAGGAGTAGGACCTTGGTTGAAAACCATAACCCTTCCCTTAGCTTTACCTAGGAACTTGCTTTAAATGATTAAATATCCTAAATTGTGTTTAGGTGTAGCTTGGGATGACGGGAAGATCCTCCAGGTACGCTTTTGTTTTATTGCAATTTACCTCCTTGCAATTTACTTTATTGCAAATGCAATTTACTTTTCTTGCATGATAAACAACTGTTGCATGAAAACCCACACATTTAGGATAGTCCCTAAAACTGAAACCAAAACTAAATTAAAAGTCATTACAAGATAAAATTCACTGTCACAACATTTCAAAATATAAAACAACTCAAAATTTAATCACAAACAGAACACAAAACTATTATTACAACTAAATTAAAACGTCTGGATGATCGGGAATACCTCGGATGATGTAACCTACGTGTTGCTAACAGGATTTCCCACGGTCTAAATGAAAGTGTGGAACTCATTTAGTTGAGTTTAGCAAATTCATCTGGACTAAGTGAATCCGATAAAAATAACGATGCCGGAAGGATGGAACCGTGGGATCTTAACCGGTGTTGTTATAATCAATTTTTAAGATTTGTTTTAATTAAAACATAAAAAACACTTGGACTTTAAGATTTCTAAAACCAAACTCTTCTCTTATCTTTTGATTACAATCTTCTAAAACTAACCCTCTGCAACAACAAGGAGCTCGGAGCATGGTGGGCAGCACGACCATCGTCATCAGCAAAACCTGAGTCTACTTAACGAAAACTTTCTTAGAGTTAAATAACCAAACCATAGGACTTCAAGGTAGTTTTCCTAGTGCAACATAAATCCTCAACCTTTTGTTAGGCATTTGCATTGCAAATTAAGCCCTAACCGGTCTTAGGACTCTGATGTAGTCGTTCGATACGACATAAACCCTCACATCTTCGAGGCTATTTGTATGATCATGTCATACGAATATAAGTCCTAATTAATTAAAGTTGGTAAGATCAAAACATTAAATAAACATTAAGACTTTCCTAAATTTAAGCCAAACAATAGGATAGTCGGGAAATTACCGAAGTTCGCTTCGAATCTGTAATTTCTCCTACCTTTCTTCCTTTGAATTCCCAAAACAAAATGTTCCAAACTTAATCCATTCCCTATTGAAATTCTAAAATTTAATCCCTTGAAAACTTAAACTTTGAGATTCTTGAGAGCAGAATTATTGATTATTATCGAGAGTTTTCTTAAGTGATTCCCGTCATTTAAGATGTAATTAACTATAGGGGCTTGCCCTTATAGGGAACTTTAAGAACACAGGTAATATAAACCCTGCTTAATTCATTTATATTAAGCAAGGGAATTTGTCGGCTTATAAAATTGGTTCGCAGACCAAACGGATGTCACAAATCTCCTAGTTTATTTAACCGAGCCCCATCATCAAACTGTGTGTCTATTCTTCGGGATAGATACACGGTTTGTGATGCGATGCTCATTTATATAAACTATCTGGGATGTGAGATCGGTTTGATTTCATATCTTAAAATTATTTTTAAAATTAAATACTACTTTTTAAACCATATATATATATTTAAATTAAATTTAAAATCTAAAATTCGCCGACAATTTCTGTTAGGCGACCCATTTTCAAAATAAAACACATAATCTAAAAATATGCCGACAGTTACATCATCCAAGGGATTCCTGATCATCCAACGAGACGTTTTAATTTAGTTGAAGTTGTAGTTTTGTTATTTTGTTTGTGATTAAACTTTGAGTTGTTTTTTATTTTGAAAAGTTGTGGCGGTGAATTTTATCTTGTGTTGATTTTAATTTAGTTTTGGGTTTCAATTTTGTGGTTATCCTAAAGTTTCAGTTTTTATGCAGGGTGACATTGTTATTAACATGCAGGAAAAGTAAAGTACAATGCAGGTAAATAAATCACAATAAGATAAAAGCATACCTGGAGGGTCTTCTCGTCCTTCGCAGCTGCACTTAAAACACATGTTAGAGCATTTATATATTTTCAGCAAGTACCTAGGTAAAGCTAAAGGAAGGTTCTGGTTGTCTACAAAAATCCTAATCCTATTGCTAGTCAATTCCTATGACGTCTAAGTCCTCGTGTTTTGTTAAGGATGATTTTCTTCACGAAAGAACAATGAAGCTTCACTGTTCTTTGAAACATCCCATCAAGTTAGAGAAGTACTCATAATTGAATTCTGAACATCTTCTTAAACATTTTAGGGATTATTTTAAGTTCAGTTAGTTTCATTGTGGTGATGGATCAATCACCCAGGTTACTCTTGCTAAGTGAATTAGGATGTTTGATTATTCTTTGAGTGAAGTGATGTTTTACTTGATGCTTCATTTAAAAGTTATAATAATGAAAGCCTTTAGGGGCAAATTAGTTTATTAAAGTATTTAAGCTCTTTAATTAAAGTTGAGTTGGTGATTTACGATAATTTAATTTAGTTTCAAAATTCAGGTTGCTTTTCTTTCAAGTGTTCTGATCTTACTTAAGTTGAAAGGGGTATTTAAATTGCTTAATTTAATTAAATTTTGGTGATATAAGTTTGATTTGAATTAATTAAGTTATCTTAGGTTGATTTTAATTGGTTTAATTTTCACATTTTAATTATGAACCGTTTTGAGATTAATTTTTAATATGTCAAATTTGTTATAAATCAGATTTTAGGGATTTCAAATTAGTTTTAACACTTCATGTTTACTTTAACTATTCAGTTATTAAATTATTTAATGTTTTAAAATTTAAATTTAATTAAGGATTATCTCTTTTTAATTATTAATTTCAATCATCATTTTTTTAGAGTTACTTAAGAGTTGGATATTATTGAGGTGATTCATTTAGGGATTTTAAATTAAAGAATTGATATTTTCTTAAGTCATATCCCTAACCTTAATAATTCAAATTTTAATTTATTCTTCCAAATTTAAATGATTTAATCAATTAAGGTTCCACTCTTATGTTATGGGTAATGAATGGGTTTCTACCTTTATAATTCCCTAAGTTTCAATCATCTAAGAGAAAATTAAGATCAAATATCTTACCCTCCCTTTTGATTAGGTCTAAAGTGTTAATTAGGGTTAAAATCCTTAATTACCTTTATGCCCTTTTAAGCATATTCATTTCATAACTTACTAAATTAAGCTCAAATAAACTTGAAATTTTGATGTCACTTCACTCACATGTCAATTAAGACATTAGATGAGAAAATGTGATTTTTCTATTTTTAATTTAATTTATATAATTATTTTAAAGGAACATAAGGATTTTCAATGAAAATTCAAAAACATGACCAAGGTGGGGTTCCTATCCTTAGGAAAATTATGGGATTTTCCTACTGACAAGAGGACCACTTGGACCAATTTTGGTGATTTTTTGAATTATACTTTATTTATTATAATTATTTTATGTTTTGGGGTATTAATTAATTATAAAATAAAATTAAAGTTTGAAAATAGATTTTATATTTTTCTTAAGTCCTTCTAACCTCAAAGAGTATAGAGAAATAAATTTTACATTTTTCTAATTTTTCTTTGAATTTTTAGAATTATTTTAGTGGGAAAGGGTTGAAAATTCATTTTTTAACATTAAAAATTACATTAAGCTTTTAAAATTCAATATCTCAACCTAGGGACTTAAGAAAAATATTTGGTTGGTTCCTAAGTGATTAGGAAGCCAAATGTGACATTTTTGTGAATTTTATTATTTTTGTGATTTTTATTATTTTTAATTATTAAAATATTCAAAAATAGGTTAAAAATTGAAAATTTTAAAAAAATCTCAATTTCAATTTTCTTAGACTCCTCTGATATCAAAGAACTCCCAAAATTAATTTGGTGAATATTTGAAGTGTATTTTAAATTTTATGAATTTTTAAAGTTTAAAAGTTGTCATGTTATTTAGAAAATCCATTTGGTGGGTTAAACCATTTTTAACTAACTTCAAAATTTTTATTGGGGTCCCTCTAATCCTAATGATCAGTGTAGAATTGATTTCAAGTTATTTTGATTAGTGGTTATTCAAAATTAATTCCATCTTAGTTTTAGGCTTTTGGCTAAATTAGGCTTCATTTGAATGATTTAAGCCAAGACATAATTTTATTAGGGTCCTCTGGTCCAGAGATACTTCCCATAATTTTTCTAGATTTTATTAATCAACATGCTAATTATTGGAATTAAAATATCAAAAAAAGAACATAAACTTAGAAAATAAATAACTTGCCATAGAGGTAACCTCTTGCCTTGGAAAATTCAAGAAATGTTCCCAAGCTCAGAGGCTACAAAAGCCCTATGGTTTCATGCCATGATGAATTGCATACATGCCTGGAGAATTAAAACATTCAGAACATTATTAAATTAATTAAAAAAAAATACTCAAAAAAATAGATTAATTCTTTTTCCACATTATTCTCCTCTGTTCACTGAGCAAGAGGGTGTTTTTATTTTATTTTTTGATTTTTTTATGCAAATATATGGATTTTTAAAGGTTCTGGTATTTAAATAAATAGAAAATACCTTAATTTCCTACTTATCCGATGCGGCGACGTGTCATCCTCGGCAGATCCGAAGTCCCACGCGGTGCTTCTCCATTCGACGCCGCCATCTAACTGGGATGCGACGCGGCCCGCTGTTCCTCTCCGTCTCCTCATCCGGGGTGATCCTGGCCGTTCGCCCAATACACAAGCCATCCGATGGTCCCTGGTCATTGTCTTCGACTGGTGCGTCCAGAGAGCCATCCACCTTCTAACTCTAATATCTCCCTCATTTCTCAACCGAATTACACGTTCTTGGGCTCTATGAACTCGTCTTAATAAGACGAACACGTCATACTGCTATGATGCATTGAAATTAAGCCAAACAAAATGGAGAATTGCTGGAAGCTCGTGAGGAAGAAGAGGTCAATACCTTGGCTATGAGAAGTGAAGCTTCAATCAGAGAGGCTTGGCAGTTCGTTGGAGTCCAAGGAAGCTAGGGATGAAGCCTGGAGCTGTAGTGAATACGACTTCGACCAAGCCCGATTTCAAGCTTTGACGGCTGGAGAGATTGAGTGGCCTGGTGAGGGGGCTTCCACTAGAAAACTTCTTCTCTACCTCTGGTGAAGGTTTGAGAAGAGTTAATTTGATTTCTGTGTACGTTCAAGGGTTGTCCTATTCTGACCTGAGAATTGAGCCCTCAAATTGAGCTTAATCAGTGGGGAAGAGAGCAGGGGAACAATGGGGAACTTCTTCTCTGTGTTAGGGGAAGAGTTTAGGCCACTTGGATGGAGGTTTTGAGAGATTTGATTTCAGCCAACCTTTTGGTCGTAGAAGATGGCTGTTTAAATAGCCATGGCCAGAGAGCCTCCCAGGGGGAGTTAGGGCTTGGGATCAACTACCTAGGTCAAGGGAAGAAGAGCTCAAGTGAACAGTAGCAATGGGACAGCTCAGCCATCAAGATTTGGATTTTAAATTAATTTTAAGCCTCAGCCTGGTGGTTTCCGGCGGTTGAGGTGGTGGTCCGGCCAGGGTCAGGTCAAATCCAAACTCAGTGAGGTCAGAGAGGTTGAGTAGAGGTTTCAATTTGAGTATTTGGTGGCTCCATGGTTAAGATTTAATGGGAATTTGGATTTTGTGTTAAAGGTGGTTAACTTGGGTTAGCCCCTTGGTTATTTGGCTAAACCTTTGCCCAAAGTGGTTTGAGCTGATTTTAAGGTCCATGGGGAGGTTTAGGTGAAGTTTGGTGGCTGGTTTGGGAGTTTGAACAAAGGAATTGATGGTTTGGAAGAAAGGAAAATGGAAGTGAAGGGAAGGAGAAGGGTTCACCTCCTCCTTGCCACATTTGGCAACCTTGACTTTGGAATGACTATGGGATGACCCATGGGGTATGCTATGCCATGCACAATGCCATGAGATTGTTTCATTGAAATGGAATTAATGATTTTCATGATTTTTGGATTTTTTATGCTCACATGCCTAATTTGGTATGATGCCATGTATGCATGCATTAGATTGGACATGATGCCATGAAATGGTGTTTGGAATGCCATGGATAGATATTAAGAGGGAATTATGACATGTGGGCTCAAATTGGGCTTTTGAAATTAAGGCCATGGGTTTTTCAAAATGCATAAGGAAAATGGGCTTTTAACATGCTTGAAATGAATTTGAATTTTTAAATTGATTTTGGATCCATCAAAAATAAAATAAAAAATGATTGAAATTGATTTTGGGCATGTTCAAATTTGATTTAAAATTGATTTGGGAATTTTCATGCGTCATGGGGTTTAATTTGAAGGGAACTGGGCTTATGGGCCAAAATTGGGCTTTTTGGCCCAAATGAATTTTGGGTGGAATTTGGTCAAAATTTGTGTCAAATAAATATTGTGTTTGGTATAGGAATTTGTTATGCAAGTTTTAGAACAATTTGGAAGAGAATTTGAGTTGAATTGGATTGGGTTTGGTCATGTTTAGATTCATAGGTAATTTAGGGCAAAAATGGGGTTTTGGGTTTAAGTTGAAATTGGACTCAAATGTGAATCAACTTGGCTTGTTTTTATTGAAATTGGTATTGGGAGTTTTGATTTGAAGTTTAGAATTGAATTTGATCAAAATTGGGATCAATTGGGTTAATTTGGTTTGACATTGGGTCCATATATGTTAAAAATGAGTCAAATTGGGGATTTTGGTAAAAATTAGGCCAAATTGGCAAAATTAGGCTATGGTGTAGTTGAACAAAATGAAATTGGGAATATTTGGGATTTTCTGAAAGTTTTTGGAAATTTTGGGAATTTTTGGTATTTTGGGCAAAAAAGGGTATTTAGGGTACTAAGAGGTTATTTGGAGGGTATTGGGGTATTTTGGTGGATTTTAGAGGTGGAAATTGTTTCAAACTATGTTTTAGGATTTTTCGGAATTTTGGGTAAATTTGGAGAATTTTGGATGGTCATGGGGGTAGGCTTATGGACCTTAAACAAGTCTAACCACTTTGGGACCAAACTTAGCCAAATGGTAACCACTTTATGATCCTTCACATATTGACCTTTAGCCATCTTAATCAAAGATTAATGGCTTTGGTTAAATAATGTTAGTTTCTTAAAGGGTAGAAGGGGAAAGGTTCAAGGTTTAGGGTTAAAGGATGAAATGGCTTAGGGGTGTGTGTGTGTGCAAGAGAAGCTCAAGTCACCCAAGTTCACCCAGGGTAGCCCTAAGGCTTGGACATCCTATAGGAATTCATCCTTGTCCTCCTGCACATTGGTCCTAACCTTCCAAGTGATTTAGAGGTTGATGACCATCTACATAGGATTCCAAAGAGAATCAAGATTTGGTTTGAATTTCTAAATGGTGGGTTCCATCTCTAGTCTTCTAGGATAGTCAAGGAGAAGTCCTATGGCTAGATCCTAAGCACTAAGAGGAAAGAAGAGAAGACCTCACCAAAAATGAGGTCAACAAATGGACCATCTATAGGTGTGGTGTGCTAACCAAGCACACGATGTGTATTGGCGTTGACCAAAGAGATCAACAAGACCAACACAGACGTCCAAGTGACACACTTAGAATGAAGCATAGAAGATTTCCACCGGGGAATATCAGGTAAATCTCTAAAACTGATGATTCCAGAACTCTCGCTGGGGAAGAGGAGGTGGATTCGAAATCACAAGATCTGGAGAGATTCAATTTCAAATTCGTTTCATATTTATTTCAAGCTTTAAGTTTGAGTTTTGAATTGATTTGGGTTTCAATTTTGGTTAAAATTTGACTTAAGATTGATTTTAAGGAGATTATGAATTTAAAAATGAGAATTGGAACCTAGGTTCCAATCTCGGGATTGCAAAGAGAACTGGGATTTAGGTACCAGCCTCGAGGAGAGAATCAGAAATTAGGTATCGATCGAGAAAAGGGCGAGAACTGGAAGTTAGGTACCAGTCTCGGAAGAGAGTCGGAGTTAGGTACCGACCTCGAAAGAGTGGGAACTGGAAGTTAGGTACCAGCCCCAAAAGGGTGAGAATTGGAAGTTAGGTACCAGTCTCGGAAGAGAGTCATAAGTTAGGTACCAGTCTCAGAAGAGAGTCGGAAGTTAGGTACCGACCTCGAAAGAGTGGGAACTGGAAGTTAGGTACCAGTCTCGGAAGAGAGTCGGAAGTTAGGTACTGACCTCAAAAGAGTGGGAACTAGAAGTTAGGTACGAGCCCCAAAAGGGTGAGAATTGGAAGTTAGGTACCGACCTCGAAAGAGTAGGAACTGGAAGTTAGGTACCAGCCCCAAAAGGGTGAGAACTGGAAGTTAGGTACTAGTCTCTGAAGAGAGTCAGAAGTTAGATACCAACCTCGAAAGAGTGGGAACTGAAAGTTAGGTACCAGCCCCAAAAGGGTGAGAACTGGAAGTTAGGTACCAGTCTCGGAAGAGAGTCAGAATTTAGGTACCGACCTCGAAAGAATGGGAACTGGAATCTAGGTACGAGCCCCAAAAGGGTGAGAATCAGAATTTAAGTCCTGATCCGGGAAGTCAACGTTGATTTAATTTTGAAGATTCTGCGGAAAATTGGCATAACAGAAAATTGGAATGAGACATGAAAGTGTTTCATATCCCAAGAGAGTTGATCAAAGTTTGATTGTTTGGCAAAGGATATGGATCCATGCCATCAGAACCAAATCAAAAATTTTGTGGTTCTGTGTTAGTAGACTCAGTCGACCTTCTCAAAAGAGGAAAGAGATCGCAGGGAATCGACAAGATTTCAAGAATAGCCGGAGGCTGGGGATTTCAGATTCGGAGTTTCGTTTTCATTGTTTGTTGCTCTTAGTGATTTGATTTTTTTTTGGTTTTCAAGTTTTGTTTTGATTGAAATTTCATTTTGATTTGGATTTTCATTCATTCATTTGGTTTACAATTTGAGGTTTTAAGTTGATTTGGTTTAAGTTTCGGTTTCGTGTTTTACTCAGACTTTGAATTTGATTTTTTTTTTGTTGTAATTATTTCATTCAAATTGTTCTTCGTTCAACTTTCTTTAAATCGAGTCAAACTCAGATTTAGTGGCGTTTGCAGTCAATTGCATAAAATTGAAGGCAAAGTACGACAGTCATTTCCGTTAAAATGTCAAAGCTACATCTGGTGATTCCATCAAAACATTTCTGATGCCATCGTTCCGAAGACAAATTTCTACAAAATTCATATATATCTAAACACAGACTGCACTGATATCCTCATGTATTCTGACAAAACTGTCTGTTTTATTCATCCATGTCTGAAAAGTAAGCTGCATAGGTAGTAACATCACCTTCTAAGCCACTTTCCGGAGGAGAATCCCACGCAAGTGTGTTTTAGAGGTGTGCTACTACTACGTAGCTTATAACTCGTAGGGCTGCAAATTCTCTAGTTCTGGATCTGGCTGGAAGTAGACCGGGATCTTGCTCTCATCCATCCTCCTGAAAGTGATGGAGACCCACTCGTAGGGAACTCCCGGTATGCAGTGCTTCGCCACATCGGCACCATTTCCTTGTAGTACGAGGACAGAGCCTGCCGGTAGAGGTATCTCCACTGGCCCTCGAAATTCTCCGGGGCCGACTATCCGGAGTTCTGTCCCGAACATGATGTTGCATTGGTTGATGAACGAAATAGTGCAGAAGGGTCTCACAAAGTCGTGGTGGTCTAGGTGAGGTGGAATGCAGTTTCCTTTTGCATAGATGTTGATTATACAGCTGTTTGGTATGCAGTCAACAGATAAGACTCGCCAAGCCACCCTCCTCTTTATCATTTTCTTAATCAGAACTGGCATTGGATCCACTTCATTGTAGCGAAGTATCCCTGGCGGATTTCCTTTCTTGTCATCAGCAAAGTTGTAGCAGCATCCAAACTGGATTGTAATCCTCCCCTTGCCTCGTTTCCATTTCTTTGGCTCGGAGTAGGTCCTGCTACGTAGTCATCCTGCACGACCCTGCTTCTTCAGCTCGCCGACGTAGTCCACGATCTCACTCTGCTCGTAGTGAGAGAAGACATCCGTATGTAACTCTAGTCCTTCCAGGATGTTGACATATCTGCCTCTGATCCTCTGAAAATATTCAAAGTTCTGTTTCTGCACTCTTTGGATCATTTCCAACTCATGCTCTGAAATTATCTAGAAATGTTGGGGTCTAGTGACATACTGTGGGATGTATGGCTCCACGCCAGTACGCTCTTCTGGAATTCTCACTGTCTCAGGTACAGGCTCTGTAGTAACCTCCTCTGGATCAGCCTCTGCTATGGTGCTCCTGAGGGCAGGCCTCCTTGGGACGACTGCTGCAGTAGTCGAGATTTCTTCCTTATTCTGTTCTTCTGTCAATTTCTTCAGCATTTTATGAATACGATGGTTCTTATTTCTTCTTTGAGTTAGGGTCAAAGTGGCTCTTCTCTCCCCCTGGATTTCGGTAGGAACACCGCTGACAAGCTTTCCTCCTACGGCAGTTATTACTGATTTCATCTTGCTTTCTTCAATCGAGTTGATCTTCCTTTTCTTGTTTGCAGTATGGGGAACTTTCTCGCTGAGTTTCATCACTGTCTTTCCATGGTACTGCCTGAGGTCTATAGTAGTCCAAGAAGTTTCTCCATATCCTAGCTTCAGCTGTGCAAATTCTGAGACAACCTCGATCATGGCACCAGCTTTCAGCTCTTCTTCGTTAAGTGCAAGACTTACGCCATCTTTAAAGTTTAGAAACAACCGCCGTTCAACATTTCCCTGCGAGAAGAGAAAAAAATAAGGGAAAGGATCAGGGGTTGTACTCAGAACGAGAACAATAAGAAAATTTACTTATTAATAAAAAGTTTTTATTCACTTCTTTCAAATTTTAATAAGAGTAGGAAAATATGGGGAAAGATCAGGTGTGAGCTTAACTCGAAAGGAAGGATTAAAATTTTATTAGTATGATTTCACATATTTTCTTTTTAACACATTTTTTTGTTAATCATTTTTTATCATTCATCTTTTTTTTTTAATTTTGGGTTCAAACCCAGTTACAAATGATTACTCCACCCGTGCTTCTAGGAATGAGACTTCATTCTTCGAAACATCAGGTTGCATAATACTTATTCAAATATCGTCCATTGATTGGAAGCATAAATCGTTCTCTATGGAAATTCACAAGCTGGTAAGAACCTCCTGAGTAAACTGTTTCGACCACAAATGGCCCCTCCAAAGGTGGTTCAAATTTACCTCCTATCTTGCGGTGTGAAAGAATAGGTCTCCTGAGAACTAGAACCAAGTCACCGACTTTGAATGTCCTTGGGCGAAGGGCCTGGATCATCTTAGCTTGATACAATTCTAGATTCTGCTGTGTTGAAAGTCATTTCCCTTCCAAGCTTTCCAATTCTTCTAGTCGTAGTTTGGCATTCATTTCTATAGTAATCTTATTCGCAACTGCAATTCTGAGAGATGGAAGTTGAACTTCCAAAGGTAAGACGGCCTCAGACCCGTACACTAGAGCGTAAGGCGTAGACTGAGTAGGAGTTCTGAAAGTCATTTTGTAAGCCCATAAGGCTTCTAACAACTTCTCGTGCCAATTTCTTTTATTGTCGTCCAAAGTTTTCTTTAAAATTTGGACGAGAGTTTTATTAAAAGCCTCAGCCAAGCCGTTTGCTCTCGGGTAGTAGATCGTTAAATAGCGCCAATCAATCCGTGCCTTCTGACAAAATTGTTGATTTTCGTACTTCTAAACACTGACCCGTTATCTGAGATAATTCTACACGGTACCCGAAACGGTAGACAACTTGATTCTTGAAGAACTGTAGCACATGGTGTGCCTTCACTTCTCTGAGCGGTATAGCTTCTGCTCATTTGGAAAAGTAATCCGTAGCTACAAGGATGAAACGATGTCCTCTTAAAGAAGGAGGTTCTATTGGACCCACGATGTCTGTGCCCCAACACTCAAATGGCCACGACGCGATTGTCGGATGTAGCATATTTTGAGGTTGATGTAGAACTACTCCATGCACTTGGCACTGGTGACAACATTTGGCAACTTTCATGCAATCGGTCATCATCGAGGTCCAGTAGTACCCTAATCTCTTAATCTTTAATTTCATCTTCAGACCCGACTGATGAGCGCCACAAAGTCCTGAGTGCACTTCTTTAACAATTTCACGAGCCTCAGAACCACTCAAGCACCTTAGCCACATCTGATCGAAAGGCCTTCTGTATAACATATTGTTTATTAATGCGTATGACAGAGTTCTTTTCCTGATTTGATGGGCCAATGAATTATCGTCCGGTAGGTTTCCTGTTTGCAGGTAGTCTACGAGCGGTTGACACCAATCTTCTGCATTTTTCATTACTACTGCAACTGTTTCTTCCTCTTTTTTTGATTTGTGTATTGCATCCATGTCTAGCTGTGATAGGACCCGTCGTCCTTGAACTGTCACTTCAACTGACTCATCTTGTAAGCAGACAAACTCTTTTACAAGGCAGGCCAACGCATTTGCGAGAGTATTTTCTCTTCAGGGAATCTTGTAGATCGTTACATTCGAAATTTGCTCCAACAACTTCATTTCATACTGAAAGTACTGCTCAAGTCTTGGCTTCAGAATTCTATACTGTCCAGCGACCTGTTGTATGATCAACTGTGAATCTCCGTAGATGTTGATGTCGGTTATCCCCATCTGAATGGTTAACTCTAATCCGGTTATAAGGGCTTCGTATTCTGCTTCAATGTTCGTACATAGTTCTGTTAGATGGTAGGAGTATCTTAACATCCCCCGCTCCGGTGTTATAAAGATTAGTCCAATTCCTACCTTATCGGGCACTATCGTTTGCAATTCTTTGTCTTTCTATGTTGAAGATGCTCCGTCGAAGTACAATTCCCAACGTTGATCATCGGGGTCTTCTAAGCTCATTATCTGTTCATCTGGTAAGTCGTTGTTAAGAGGTGATTCTGCCGCAGAGGGTGCGCTGCGAGAAATTCTGCTAGGACTTATCCCTTTACGGCACGAAGAGAAACGAAAGTTATATCGAATTGCAATAGTATCATCAACCTGGAAAGTCTGTCGGAAAGTGTTGGTCGGGTCATCAAATATTGCAATGGATTAAACTTTGAAATAAGGTTGACCTTATGAGAAAGCATGTAATGCCTGAGCTTTTGAGCGGCGAAGGTCAGAGCCAAACAATGCTTCTCAATAGGAGGATACTTTATTTCTGTCAGAATTAGACGATGACTCAATTAGTAGAGTACGTTTTCTTTACCCTCGTCATTGACCTGGGCTACCAGGGCTCCAAGGTAGTCATCTAAAGCCGCGGTATAAAGTATCAACGGTCTACCCGAGACTGAGGCTGCTAAGACAGGAGGTGTCATTAAATATCGATTGATGTCATCGAAGGCGTGTTGACACTTGGAGTCCCAAGTGAACTTGGCATCTTTCTTAACCAAAGCAGAAAAAGGCTGACACCTTCCTGACAAATTCGAGATAAAGCATCGAAGATATGCCAACTTCCCTTGAAAGGATCGTAATTGTTTCAAAGTTTTGGGAAGCGGCATTTCTAAGATAGCTTTAATCTTCTCCGGATCGATTTCAATTCTGCGATGTCGGACAACAAATCCTAAGAATTTCCCAGAGGTGACGCCGAAGGTGCATTTCAAGGGATTCATCTTAAGGTTAAATTGCCTTAATCGCTCGAAGACAATTCTCAAATCATACAATTGATCTTCCTTCAATTTGCTTTTGATGACCACATCATCCACGTAGTACTCAACTTGGTTGTGAATGAGATCATCAAAAATCCTTGTCATTTCTCCTTGGTAGGTTGCTCCTACGTTCTTCAATCTGAAAGGCATCACTGTGTAGCAGTACACTCCGATTGGCATTCTGAAGGCTGTGAGCTTTTTGTCTTCTGGTCCCATCTTTATCTGGTTGTATCCTGACGATCCATCCATAAAAGAGAAGACCTCGTGTGTCGAAGCGATGTCGATCATCAATTCTGGAATTGGTAGCGGGAACTCGTCCTTCGGGCATGCTTTGTTCAAATCTCTGAAATCCACTCAGATTTTGATTTGACTATTCTTCTTTCTGACTGGTACCACGTTGGCTAACCATGTCAGATATTGCTCTTCACAGACAAATTTAGCGTCTATTAACTTCTTAACTTCAGCTATTACTTGTTCAATTTCTAGACACATTCTTCTCGGAGCTTGTTTGATTGAAACGACAGTGTGATCCACTCCTAGCCTGTGAACTGCAACCTCTGGAGCTAATCCTGGCATTTCATCGTAACTCCAAGCAAAACAGTCCTCGAATTCCATTAATAGCTTGATTATGTTTTTAGAGTCTTCTTTGTTGAGTAAGGAACTAACAAAGGTCGGCCTAGGCTCTTCGCTAGTACCTAAGTTAACTTCCATTAAATCGTCTATTGTAGATTTAATTTCTTCTTCAAATTCTAGAGGAGCGTCTCCGATTGGCATATCTTCGAGATCATCTGAAGCTTCCAGGTAGTCTTCATTAGGCACGCGAGTGACAACCAAGCAAAATTCTGAATCATCAACTGGCGCTACTGTGCCGAATTCGAGACAATGCTTTGAGTTGGGCGGTCGACTGACATCGCTCCATAACTTTTCGAATCGTTGTGATTGATCTTTTGTCCATTATTTAGGTAATACACCACGTTGCATCAAAATTTTAACACAGGGAGAATACCACTCAAAAGGCAATTCCATTAATTTGGAAGAAGTAACATCTTCAATTTTTACATCATTTTCAATTTTGGAAGAAGAAGCACCACGGTAGAATTTGATCGGCTTAGCACCGCCACCATGTACTTCTTTGACCACCATACCCTCGACCTTATTAGGATAGATTGGGGTCAGGGTCATAGTATGTACATAATGGTTAATCTTGTCGTACATTGATTTGTATTCTTCATTCTTTTCATCTTCGAGGGAGATCTTGAACTGGGGTTTATTTTGGTTTATTGTTGCTGCTTCTCTCTTAATTTCTTCTTCTTTGGAACTGTTCTCCCAATCAACACATATGATCGGTTTCTTTTGTTCAACTGTTCCACCGTTTCTTCCCCGACCTCGTCCCCAACCTCGACCTCAGGTGCGAGTTCTGGAGAAACATTCACCATCTCGTCGTAAGGGAGTGGTGAGTAACTGTTGAACTAGAATTTCAGGTTCTTCATCGTCTCGAACTCTTTTTCCTTCATTTGGTATGGTATTTCTGGAGAAGATAGTTTTCTTTGGAGGCACGTAGTAGGCTGTATCTTCTTGAATTCTGATTTCATGCATGGAGAACGGTTGCAAGTCACCTTTGATACATTATTCTCCCCCTTCATAATACTTTATGCACTGGTGCAGAGACGATGGTACCATCCGGTTCTCATGGATCCATGGCCGACCCAGTAGAGCGTTGAACGATATCTCAGAATCAATTATATGGAACTTTGCAGTTGTCTTTGCCAAATCGCCAGTCTTCATTAATAGTGTTATCGATCCAAGAGCTCTTTCTCCTTTCTGATTGAATCCTCTTAATAACATTCTGTCTACTTCGAGGTCGCGGGCATCAATTTCCAAATATACTAACGTCTAAAGATTCATTATATTGATTGATGCTCCTAGATCAACTAACACTCTGGAGAGCGTAAATTTTCTGGTAGTGACTGAAATGTACAACGGTCGATTGTGATCAGCTGTTCCAAGTAGTAGATCATTGTCTGTGAAGGTAACACCTCACTGTTCTTTTAACGAGCAAACCTTGTTTAAGGAAATACCGGCCATTTGAGCTAAGAAAATTTCTGGATCAAGTAAAGCCTTGATCAGAGTTTCCCTCATCTCCTTTGATAGGATCAGAGCATCGTAGATGCTTAGTTTGGCTGGTAGCTTCCTAAGATGGGCTAGCACGTTATAATCCACTTTATTACCAGGCTCTTCAGTCTCTTCCCGAATGGGCAATTCCTCCGCTGGGGTTGGCTCTTCCTGGGCAACCACCTGCTTTTCTTTATCATTTGGACCCATTCTCAGGGGTAGAACTTTTCCACTTATTATATTAACTTTGACTATCTCTTCTGCATCTGGTGCTGGATCTGCCGGTGTCTCCTCTTGAATCAGAATGACTGGCTCTTCTGAAGTTTCTTTGGAATCTGATAACTCCAATTCTATTGTGATCGGAGCTCCTCAGAATTCACAAACGGACTCGTCACTCATTGAACTTTCATAGCCACTCTTGTGAACGTATCCTCCTTCGTCAGGGTCATCGAGGTTTTGTATGATTTGAGAATCTTTATTCGTATCGAGATTGAAATCCGGATTAGGTTGGTTGTCGTTAGTTACGTTATTGTTAGAAACAGTCAAAACGTAGCCAACACCAAAACTCTTATCATTATTAGATCCCGCGGGTGTGAGCAAATAATCATACAGAGTCAGAGGTTCGAGGGATTTCTTCCCGAATTAGAAACAACCATCCTAGGAAAAGCAGACCCTACTCTACCCTTCAGAGCCTCGGTCTTCTCTTCTTCCACGATCTTCTCCTCCTTCTGGGGCGGTTCTTCAATCGCAAGCGATAGTGCGGGCTCGACAGGTTTCAAACTCTGAATTGAAGCATGCACCGAAGCGGTCTGAATGCGATCCAAAATTCTCTTTGAAGACTTTGTCCAGACAGTACTCCATCCATCGTTGGTTGTGTATGGGTCTATCAGAACAATAGGATCCGTTGAAATAACATTAACGGAACCTCCTTTTTGGGGCTCCTTCATGTATTCCTTCGAGATCGTTATGTTCCCTCTCCGAAGATTTTCCTCGAGCCAATTCTTAAAGGTAAAGCAGTTTTCTATCTTGTGTCCGAGCATCCTATGGTAGGGACAGTAATTCAGATGATCCTTGTTATCGACTTCCTCTGGCCTCCTGGGCTCTGACAGCTGAAAGTCAGGCGTCTTCATCAAACTGCGGAACATGTTGGCCACTACTTCAGTCTTGAATGGATACTCCTTATTCAAAAGTTCCTTCAAGGCACGCGGTTGACGAGGCGGCGGTTGATCATGCTGCAGTGACTGATAACTTGGTTGAGGCTGTTGATAGCTCTGTTGAGGTTGTTGATAAGTCCGTTGCGGTGGTTGGTAGCTTGGTTGTGGCCGCTCTGGCTGTATCTGCACTGGTTGCTTACCCTTATCTACTATCGCGAAGATTCATGATTTCTTCTCAAATGCTTTCATTGGTTTCTGCTTATCAGTCTTATCGAAAAAACTCGGCTGTTTCACTTCCTCCTGCAAGCTCCCGACCTCGCTAAGCAACTTATCGAAAGTCTTAATTGTGAATATTTTAAGGAGAAGTGCTATCGGGCTGTGGATACTTTTCAACAGGATATGAACTGCATGTTGTTCCTGAAGCTGGGGTTCACACTTCATGCTTAAATTCTTCCACCGAAGTATGTAATCTACCAAGGTTTCATTCGGTTTCTGTTGCTCCACCACTAAATCACCGATAGTGATGTGGTGCTGAGCCCCGACAAACCTCTTAACGTAGAGGTTCTCTAATTCTGCAAAGGTCTTGACCGAACAGTTCGGTAATTTTGTATGCCAATCGAAGGCAATCCCTAACAAACTGCTGACGAACTGACGAAAGAGTAAGGCGTCGCTCCCACCAGCATTACAACAACTATCACGAAAATGTGCGACATGCTGCCGGGGGTTTCCCATACCGTTGAAAGTTTTGAACAGAGGTGGTATGAAGCCCTTCGGGTATTGGACTGCATCAAATTCCTCAGGGTAACGTCTACCCATTGAAACATCAGGTAGCGTAATACTTTTTCAAGTATCGTCCGTTGATCGGAAGCATATGTCGTTCTCCCTGGCAATTCACTAGCTGGTAGGAACCTCCCGAGTATACCGCTTCAACCACAAACGGTCCTTCCCAAGTGGGTTCAAATTTTCCTCCTATCTTGCGATGTGCAAGAATAGGTCTCTTGAGAACGAGAACTAAGTCACCAACTTTGAAGGTTCTTGGGCGGACCGGTTTGTCTTGGGCTCGAACCATCTTAGCTTGGTATAGTTCTAAATTCGTTGCTGCTCGCAAGTCTTTTCCCTTCCAAGCTTTCTAATTCTTCTAGTCGTAATTTGGCGTTCTCTTCCGTCGTGATCTTGTTTGCAATCGCAATTTCGAGTGAAGGAAGCCGAACCTCTAAAGGTAACACTCGCCTCGGACCCATACACCGGAGCGTAAGGTGTAGCTTGAGTAGGAGTTCGAAGGTTGTCCGGTAGGCTCCATAAGGCTTCTAACAACTTCTCGTGCCAATCTCTCTTATTATCGTCCAAAGTTTTCTTTAAGATTTGAACGAGAGTTTTATTAAAAGCCTCGGCGAGGCCGTTTACTCTTGGGTAGTAAATTGTCGAGTATCGCCGGTCGATTCCGTGTCTCTCGAAAAAATTGTTGATTTGCGTGCTTCGAATGCCGACCCATTATCCGAGATGATCTCGCGCGGCACTCCGAAACGGTAGACAACTTGGTTCTTGAAAACCGTAGCACGTGGTGTGCTTTCACTTCTCTAAGTGGAACCGCCTCGCCCATTCGGGAAAAGTAATCCGTAGCCGCAAGAATGAAGCGATGTCCTTTCGAAGATGGTAGTTCTATCGGACCCACTATATCTGTGCCCCAACATTCAAATGGCCACGACGCAATTGTTCGGATGTAGCACATTTGGAGGTTGGTGTAGTAACCACTCCGTGCACTTGGCATTGGTGACGGCTCTTGGCGATTTTCATGCGATCGGTCATTATTGAGGGCCAGTAGTACCCTAGTCTTTTAATTTTCATTTTCATCTTCGGACCCGACCGATGAGCGCCACGGAGTCCCGAATGGACCTCTTTAACAATTTCACGGGCCTCGGACCCGCTTAGGCACCCTAGCCACATTTGATCAAAAGACCTTCGTACAATGTGTTGTTTATTAATGCGTAAGACAGAGTTATTTTCTTGATCCGATGGGCTAGCGACCTATCGTCCGGTAGCTTTCCGGCTGCGAGTGTAGTTCATCAATGGCCGTCGCCAATCTTCTCGTGTTTTCTCGTCATCGCCGCAACCGATCCTTTTTCTTTCCCGATTTGTGTATTGTGTCCATGTCGAGCCGTGATTGGACTCGACGTCCGTGAACTGACACTTCCACTGATTCATCTTGCAAACAGGCAAATTCTTTTGCGAGACGGGCTAAAGCATCTGCTAAAGCATTTTCTTTTCTGGGTATTTTGTAGATCGTCACATTTGGAATTTGTTCCAACAACTGTATGACATACTGAAAGTATTGCTCGAGTCTTGGCTTTAAAATTTTGTACTGTCCGGCGATCTGTTGAATGATTAACCGTGAATCCCCGTAGATGTTGATGTCCGTTATCCCCATTTGAATGGTTAATTCCAGATCCGCTTATGAGGGCTTCGTATTCTGCTTCATTGTTTGTACACGGCTTCGTCAAGTGGTAGGAGTATCTTAACATCCCCCGCTCCGGTGTTATAAAGATTAGCCCGATTCCTGCATTACCGGGCACTATCACTCGCGATTCTTCATCTTTGTGTTCTGAAGATGCTCCGTCGAAATACAATTTCCAACGTCGATCATCAGGGTCTTCTATGCTCATTATTTATTCATCTGGCAGATCGTCATTGAGAGGAGATTCTGCCGGCAAAGGGTGTGCTGCGAGGAATTCTGCTAGGACTTGTCCCTTTATGGCACGAAGAGGCACGAAAGTTATATCGAATTGCAATAATATCATCGACCATCTGGCAAGTCTGCCGGAAAGCGTTGGACGGGTCATCAAGTATTGCACCGGATCAAATTTCGAGATCAGGTTGACCTTATGAGAAAGCATGTAGTGCTTGAGCTTTTGAGCGGCGAAGATCAGGGCCAAACAATGCTTTTCAATTGCGGGATACCTTATTTCCGTCGGAAGTAAACGAAGGCTTAGGTAGTAAAGAGCATTTTCTTTACCCTCATCATTGACCTGGGCTAACAGGGCTCCGAGAGAGTCGTCTAAAGCCGCGGTATAAAGTATCAACGGTCTACTCCGAGACCTGGGGCCGCGAAGACAGGAGGTGTCATTAAATATTGTTTAATGTCTTCGAAGGCCTTCCGGCATTTTTCTTCCCAAATAAATTTGGCGTCCTTTTTAACTAGTGCCGAGAAAGGCCGACACCTACCCGACAAGTTCGAGATAAAGCGTCGAAGATATGCCAGCTTCCCTCGAAAAGATCGTAGTTGCTTTAAAGTTTTGGGAGGCGGCATTTCTAAGATAGCTTTAATCTTTTCCGGGTCGATTTCAATTCCACGATGTCGGACAACGAATCCTAAGAATTTCCTGGAGGTGATGCCGAAGGCGCATTTTAAGGGATTCATCTTAAGATTAAATTGTCTTAATCGTTCGAAAACAATTCTCAAATCATACAGGTGGTTGTCCTTTACTTTGCTTTTGATGACCACATCGTCCACGTAGCATTCGACTTGATTATGGATGAGATCATCAAAAATTCTTGTCATTGCTCTTCGGTAGGTTGCTCCCGCGTTCTTCAGTCCGAATGGCATCACTGTGTAGCAAAATACTCCGATCGGCGTTCTGAATGCTGTAAGCTTTTCATCTTCTGGAGCCATTTTTATCTGGTTGTATCCTGAAGATCCATCCATGAATGAGAATATCTCATGCGTTGAAGCAATGTCGATCATTAGTTCTGGGATCGGTAGAGGGAATTCATCTTTTGGACATGCCTTGTTTAAATCTCTGAAGTCCACACAAATTCTGATCTGACCATTCTTCTTTCGACCGGCACCACATTGGCTAACCAAGTCGGGTATTGTTCTTCACGGACAAATTTAGCGTCTATTAGCTTTTTAACTTCGGCTATGACTTGTTGTTCGATTTCTAGACGCATTCTTCGGGACCTCGTCCGACCGGGACGAAGTAAGATCCACTCCTAGCTTATGGATCGCGACCTCTCGGAGCTAATCCCGGCATCTCATCGTAGCTCCAAGCAAAACGAGTCTTTAAATTCCATTAATAACTTGATCATTTCTTCGGAGTCTTCTTTATTGAGTAAGGAGCTAACAAAGGTAGGTCTAGGCTCTTCGCTAGTACCTAAGTTAACTTCCGTTAGCTCATCTATTGTAGATTTAATTTCTTCTTCGAATTCTGGCGGAGCGTCTCCAATTTGTACATCTTCGAGTTCATCTATAGTTTCCATGCAGTTTTCATTAGGCTCGCAAGTGACAACCAAGCAAAATTCAGTATCGTCAACTGATCCTACTGTGCCGAATCCGAGTCCATACTTTGAATTGGGTGGACGACCGGAGTTATTCCATAATTTTTCAAAATGTTGTGATTGACCTTTTGTCCATTGTCGAGGTAAGAAACCACGTTGAATTAAATTTTGAACACAGAGGGAGTACCACTCAAAAGGTAAGTCTATTAATTCTGATGAAGTGACATCTTCAAATTGTACATTATTTTCAGCTTTGGAGGAAGAAGCACCACGGTAGAATTTAATTGGCTTTGCATCTGTCTCTACGTACCTCTTTGACCACCATACCCTCGATCTTGTTAGAATGGATCGGGGTTAGGGTCATAGTATGTACGTAGTGGTTAATCTTCTCTTACATTGATTTGTATTCTTCATTCTTTTCATCTTCGAGGGAGATTTTGAATTGCTGCTTCTTCCGACTTATTGTTGCTGCTTCCTGCTTGATTTCTTTTTCTTCTTCAGAACTATCTTCCCAATCAACATTGATGGCTGGTTTCCTCTGTCCAACTATCCTAGCGTCTCTACCACGACCTCGTCCCCGGCCTCGACCTCGGATGCGAGTTGTGGAGAAACCTTCACCATCTCGCCGGAAGGGAGTGGTGAGTGACTCGTTGGACTAGAACTTCGTGTTCTTCGTTGTCCCGAATTTTATTTGCTTCATTTGTTATGGTATCTCCGGAGAAGATCGTTTTCTTCGGTGGTGCATAATAAGCCGCATCTTCATGGATTCCAATCTCATGTACGGAGAATGGTTGTAAGTCACCTTTGATGCACTCGTTCCCTCCATCGTAGTATTTGATGCATCGATGTAGAGATGATGGTACCATCCTGTTTTCATGTATCCATGGTCGGCCCAAGCAGAGCGTCGAACGACGTTTCGAATCAATTATGTGAAATTTTGCGGTTGTCTTTGCTAAGTCACCGGTCTTCATTAGTAGCGTTATTGACCCGAGGGCTCTTTCTCCTTTCTGGTTGAATCCTCTTAATAACATTTTGTACGCTTCGAGTTCGCGAGCATCAATTTCCAAGTATGCTAGCGTTCGAAGACTCATTATATTGATTGATGGTCCTGGATCTACCAATACTCTGGAGAGTGTAAATTTTCCGATTGTAACTGAAATGTACAACGGTCGGTTGTGATCTGCTGTCCCAAGTAGTAGGTCATTGTCCGTGAAGGTAACACCTCGCTGTTCCTTTAACGAGCAAACCTCATCTAAGGAATCTCCGGCCATTTGAGCTAAGCAAATTTCCGGATCAAGTAAGGCCTCGATCGCAGCTTCTCCCATCTCCTTGGATAAGATGAGAGCATCGTAAATGCTCGCTTGGCCGGTAGTTTCCTAAGATGGGCTAGCACGTTGTAGTCCACTTTATTTCCATGTGTCTCGCCTTCTTCTCGAACGGGTATTTCTTCCGCCGGGTTGGTTCTTCTTGAACAACCACTCCGCTTTCCTTTGTCCTTTGGACCCATTCTCGGAGGTAGAACTCTTCCACTTCTTAAGTTGACTTCGTAATTTCTTCCGAATCTAGTGTTGAGCTTGCCGGTGTCTCCTCCCGAATCGGAATGACGAGCTCTTCCGGATTATCCTCGAATCCGAAGGCTCTAACTCTATCGTAATCGGAGCTCCTCGAAACTCGCGGACGGATTCGTTGCTTGTTGAACTCTCGTAGCCTCCTCGATGGATGTCTTCTTCGTTATTTTGCTCGTCGAGATCGTGTATGATTTGAGAATTGTCGTTGGTATCGAAATCGATGTCCGGATTGTCGCTAGTTACGTAATCGTTAGAAACAGTCAAAACGTAGCCAACGCCATCACCCTTATCATTATATGATCCCACCGAAGTAAGCAAATAATCATACAAAATCAGAGGTTCGAGGGATTTCTCCCCCGAATCAGAAACAACTATCCTAGGATAAGCAGCCCCTAGTCTAGCCTTAGGAGCCTCGGTCCTCTCTTCTTCGTCGATTTTCTTCTTCTCTTCAATCGTCTCCTGTTGAGGTGGTTCTTCTATGGCAAGTGATAGTACCGGCTTAACAGGTCTCGAACTCTGAATTGAAGCTCGCACCGAGGCGGTTTGGATGCTGTCTAAAATCCTTTTCGAAGACCTCGTCCAGGCGGTAGTCCATCCATCGTCAGTCGTATAGGATCTATCGGAATGATGGGATCAGTTGAGATAACACTGACGGAACCTCCTTTCCGGGGTTCCTTCATGTACTCATTCGGGATTGTTATATTCCCTTTCCGAAGGTTGTCGTTGAGCCAACTTTTGAAGGTAATGCAATCTTCTATCTTGTGTCCAAGCATCCGTGGTAGGGGCAAAGTCGGGATCACCTTTCTTGTTGACTTCCTCCGGTCTTTTAGGCTCGGTAGCTGGAAATCCGGAGTCTTCATCGACTAAGGAACATTTTCGGCATCGCTTCATTCTTGAATGGATATTCTCTGCTCAGAAGCTCCCTTAATGTACGTTGCAGACGAGGCGGTTGTTCATACTGTGGAGATGACTGATAGCTAGGTCGGGGTTGCTGGTAATTCTGTTGGGGTTGTTGTGGCCGTTTTGGTGGTATTTGCATCGGTTGCTTGCCTTTGTCAACTGCTGCAACGATCCCGAATTTCTTTTCGAAAGTCTTCACAGGCTTTTGCTTGTCCGTCTTGTCTGGCGAAACTTAATTGCTTCGCCTCTTCTTGCAAGCTCCCGGCCTTGCTTAACAACTTCTCGAAAGTCTTAATAGTGAATCCTTTGAGAAGAAGTGCTATCGGGCCGTGAATGCTTTTAAGTAAAATGCCGACTTCATGTTGTTCTTGCAGTTGTGGTTCACACTTCATGCTTAAGTTCCTTCATCGAAGTATGTAATCCACCAAAGTTTCGTTCGGCTTTTGTTTATCTACCACTAAATCACCTATAGTGATGTGGTGCTGAGCTCCGGCGAATCGCTTGATGAAGAGGTTCTCTAGTTCCGAGAACGTCTTCACCGAACCATTTGTAATTCCGCATACCGGTCGAAGGCGATCCCCGACGGACCGCCGACGAACCGTCGGAAGAGTAGTGCATCGCTCCCGCCGGCATTGCAACAACTGGCACGAAAGTGTGCAACATGCTGTCGGGGGTTCCCGGTTCCATCGAAGGTCTTGAACAGAGGTGGTACGAAGCCTTTTGGGTACTGGACATCGTTGAATTCTTCTGGGTAAGATCTACCCGTCCGAATGGATGTCCCGCTCTTTGATTGTGCTAAGGCTTCTCGCATCTGCTGTTCCACCAAGCTCTTGATATCCTTTTCAGGGATCATACTTTGTGTTGTATCCTTTTTCAGCTGATCATCCCCGTTGACGGATGTAATCTCCTTTCCTCCGTCTACAATGTGAATGACCTCTGGGGGTTGTTGACCTCATTTTTGATGAGGTCTTCCCTTCTTCTTTTTAGTGCTTAGGATCTAGCCTTAGGCTTTTCCTTTGACTATCTTAGAGGACTAGAATTGGGACCCACATTTTAGAAATTTAAACCACTTCTAAACTCCCCGCAAACTCCACAAACTTGACTATAGACCCCTAATCACCTAGAGGGTTGAAATCAAATGTAGAAGTTTAAAGGATGAGTTCCTATAGGACTCTTTGGCCTTAGGACTGCCCTGGGTGGCCTGGTCTGGTGAAGGGGCTGACTTACACATACACTTACATACACAATACACTTACACACTACATTTCCACACACTTCCTAAAACCACACCCATACCCAACTTAACCTCCTGACTCATGTAGGTGATTCACATGGATGGTCCTTAACCCCTAAGCCCTTGGCTAAGAGGGTTAGGAACAACATAGTGAATGCCTCAAATGAGTCCTTTCATGGCTCATATGGGCTTGAAATGGCTTCATGGCTCAACCAAAATGATTTCTTTCCACCTAGATTCACCCAATCTTTAATTTCCCAAATTTTCAATTTTTGACCCCGGGACCCTACACCTACTAAACCTACCCAAAACCTCGAAATTACCCAAATTTTTGCAAAATTTCCAAATTACCCAAAATTTTCCAAAATCACTCTCAAACATCTCCAAATCACTCAAATTGATCATCCATACCCAAAAATACCAAAAATTCCAAAAAATACCTCCCAATACCCTCCAAATACCCAAAATACCCTTCTTGGCCTAAAAATCCAAAAATTCAGAAAATTCCCAGAAAATTCCAGAAAATCCCAAATATTCCTAATTTCATTTTGTCCAACTACACCATGAGCCAATTTTGTCAATTTACCTTACTTTTGTCAAAACCCCCAATTTCACCCATCCTAACCCAAATTCAACCCAATTCAAATCCAAATCACCCCCAATTTGTTTCAAATCACTCATGATACATCCATGAGCTAAACCCAACAATTATTTGGCCCAGCCTCTTTACAAAATTCCCATCCATAAATTCATTTTTAAACTTAAGGGCCCATTCCTTAAACCATTTTAAAAGCCCACTTCCACCAAATCCAAAACCCCAAAAATTCTTCCAAAGCCCATATGACATTTCCCCTCATCATACTTTCAATTAAAATCATCCCTAAGTCCTAAACCAATGATCAAATATTTCTAAATGAAGCTTCATCCAAATTTCCACCAAATTATCCAAAATCCTTAAAATCCTTTTTATGAAATCGACCAAACTTTTGCCAAGCCAAAGGTGAGCCATGAAGCCATGCATGAGCCACATGTGAGCCATGAGAGCTTTGGACACTCCACCATGCCATATTGGGTAAGAAGAGGGGGGCTTTCCTTAATCCCTAAAGCTCATTAGCCTTAATCATGTTTCACCTAAACTTAAATTTAATCCAAATATATTTGGATGGAGACTTCTCCATGCCAAACCAGCTGATCCCTTTGATCCCCCACAGCATCCAAAGCCACCTTGAAGGGTGCACCAAGCCCAAATGGGTGGATTGACCCATTTAGACTCAAAACTAGCCATGCCCCATTCTACTTTGATTCAACCACTTTACACATGGCATTTGCCAATTGCCTACACTAAACCCCACTCCGACCCACCCGACCAAGATGGTGACCATTGCCTGGCCGGCCGGCCACCGAGCCGCCGGAAAACACCATGGCCGAGAGCTCACATGTGAGCCAACATTGAAATTCTCACTTGCCGAGTCGCCCCATGCCTAGTGGTCACCATGGCTGTTCTTCTCCTCACCAGAGCAGCTGATCCCAAGCCCTAACTCCCGCAGGAGGCCCCCAGCCCACTCTATTTAAACTCCACCCCTCTCGGCCATGAAGGGAGAGAAGCGTAAACCTTGCCAAAACTCGCGCAAAATTGTTTCGGACCCTCCTCCACCCTTAGAGCACTTGATCCCCAGGTGAAATCCCCCGCCATTTCTCCTCCGTAAGCTCAATTTCGAGTTGAAATTCCACCCAAAACCGGGACACTTCTCCACGGTGAGCCAATTCCCAAATTGATTGGCTCTACACCTTCACCAGACCAAGGGAAGGTGTCCACCATCAAAAGCCCCATCTCCAGAGCCACCCAGGTGCTCCAGCCTCCAAGCTTTGTGATCGGGCTTGGTCGAAATCATATCCAGACAATTCACTGGACCAGCGAGACTTCATGCGGAGCTTCGTCGGGACCCAATCGAAGGTGCAACGGCTCTCAAATTGAAGCCACACTTCTCCGAGCCAAGGTATGAGCTAACTCTTCATCCCGAGCTTCGGAGATTCTCCATTTCAAATGCTTTAGTTTCAATGCATGTTAACCGTATAGATGTGTTCGTCTCTTCAAGACGAATCCATAGAGTATAAGAACATAAAAATCCATTGAGAATCGAGTGAGATCTTAGGGATTTAGTGAGGACGGCTCTCGGGTGAGAACACTTGGGGACGATGAACGGATGCCGTCCATTCAATACACGCGCGGACGGACGGCTCAGATGGCGTCGGACCAGAGACGGTACGAGAACCGCGGGGCCCGGGCTGCCGACTCGGGTGGCGGCGTCGAATGGGAGCGCGACACGCGGCGTTTCAGAGATGACGAGGATGAGTTGGCGCCGCGTGGATAAATAGAAAATTAGGGATTTTTTGATTTATTTAATTCCCTAAACTTCAAAAATTCATATCTCTGTGTAGAAAAATCAGAAAAATAAAATAAAAATACCCTCTTGCTCAGTGAAGAGAGGAGAATAATGTGGAAAAGAAATCACTTAATTTCATCAAATATTTTATTTTTTATAATTTATTTACTCTCTGCATTGTTTTAATTCTCCATGCATGCATACAATTCACCATGGCATGAGACCATAGGGCTTTTGAAGCCTCTGAATTTGGGAACATTCCCGAATTTTCCAAAGTCGGAGGCCATCCCTATGAAGAGTTCTTGATTTTTCAAGTTCGTGTCACTGTTTTGAGTATTTTAATTCCAATAAATAGCATGTTGTGAAATAAATTCTAGGAAAATTTGGTGATGTTCCTTATGACCAGAGAACCCTAGGAAAAATAGATTTTGGCTTAGTTCATTCAAAACAACCCTAATTGGCTTAAACACCCAAAATAGGTCTTTAATTAATTAGAGTTAACCAGGCATCAAATTGACTTGAAATCAATTCTCCACTGACCTTTAGGATCAGAGGAATCCACCATAAAAATTTGAAGTCAATTGGACTTGGTTAGCCCCACTAATTGGGTTGATTAAGTCACTTAGCCATTTTAAACTTTAAAAATTCATAACTTTTAAAATACTTTTCAAAAATTTACCAAATTGGTTTTGGAGCCTCTCTGATATCAGGGGAACCTAAGAAAATTAAAATTTCAATTTTCTAAAAAAGTTGATTTTTAATAATATTTTAATATTTTTAATAATTAAAAAAATAATAAAAATCACAAAAATAATAAAATTCACCAAAATGTCACATTTTGAATTTTAATCACTTAGGAACAAATCCCACATTTTTCTTAGGTCTATTTAGTGAGATATTGAATTTTAAAGCCCTAGGGTAATTTTAAAATTAAAAAAAAAATGTATTTTCTAGCATTTTCACTAAAATAATTATAATAAATCATAGAAAAATCAGAAAATTGCAAAATTTGCTTCTCTGGTTTCCTTGATATCAGAGAGATTTTTGAAAAATATAAAACCCATTTTTCAACATTTATTTTATTTTTAAATTAATTAACACTCCAAAACTCAAAATAATTATAATAAAAATAATATAATTCAAAAAATCACCAAAATTGGTCCAAGTGCTTCTCTGGTCATTAGAAATGTCCCCTAATTTTCTTAAGGACAGAAATTTTACCTTGGTCATGTTATTAAATTTTCCTTGGAAATCTCTATTTTCCACCAAAAATAATTATATAAATAAATTAAATACAGAAAAATCACATTTTCTCCTCTCATGTCTTTATTGATATATGAGTGAAGTCACATAAAAATTTCAAGTTCATTTAAGCTCAATTTAGTGAGTTATGAAATTATTAAGCTTGAAGGGCAAAATGGTAATTAAAATTTTAACCCTTAATTAAAACTTTAGGTTTAATAAAATTAACAAGTAAAATATTTGATCTTAATCTAATTTGGATGATTGAAATTTAAATAATTAAAGGGTAGAAACTCATTAAACAATTTTTAAAATGATTAAACTTTAATTAAATAATAGATTAAATTTGGAAGAATAATAAAATTGGAATTATTAAAATAAGGGATATTTATTAGGAAGAGATTTATTCTTTAATTTAAAAATCCCTAAACTAATTATATCATTAACACTTAACTCTTAATTAAAATGATAACTCAAATTTAAAATATTAAAAGACTTAATTAAATCATTAAACTCTTTTAAAATTTCAATTAAAATTATAAATTAAATTAAATTAAAATTAAATTAAATAAAATTAAATTAAATTAAACTAAATTAAAATTAAATTAAATAAAATTAAATTAAATTAAATAAAATAATTAAATTAAATTAAATTAAATTAAATTAAATTAAATTAAATAAAATAATTAAATTAAATTAAATCAAATCAAATTAATTAAACATCAAATCAAATTAAATTAAATTAAATTAAATTAAAACTCAATTAAATTAAATTGAATTAAATATAACATCACCTAAGACATAAAAGAAATTAAATATAAAGCAACTTGAACACTATTCCAAATTTAAACCCTTTAACTTAAATCAAATCATTTGAATACTTAATTTACCCTTGAAAGCTTTGATTATTATAACTCCTAAATGAAACATTAAATGAAGTGCTACTTCACTCATAAGATATTCAAATGTCTTAATTCACCTGGGCAAGTTAACAAAACTTGAAAACCTCGGACGATTGATTCATTTATATAATTAAATTCATTTGGACTTAAAACAATCCTAGAAATATTGAAAAGATGTTTAAGATTCTTCTTAAGCACTTCCTCAATATGATAGGATATTTATAAGAACAATTGGATTTAATTGTTCTTTGATGAAGAAAATCGTCCTCAAACAAAAACACAAAGAACCTTGACGTCATAGGAGATGACTAGATATAGGATTAGGAATTTGGTAGAAAACCATAACCTTTCCCTTAGCTTTACCTAGGAACTTGCTTAAATATTCTAATTGTGTTTTAAGTGCAGCTTGGGATGACGGGAAGACCCTCCGGGTACGCTTTTATTTTATTGCAATTTACTTTATTGCAATTTACTTTCTTGCAATTTACTTTATTGCGGATGCACTTTACTTTTCTTGCATGATAAAACAATCGTTGCATGAAAACCCACACCTTTAGGATAGTCCCTAAAGCGAAACCAAAACTAAGTTAAAAGTCATTGCAAGATAAAATTCACCGCCACAACATTTCAAAATATAAAACAACTCAAAATTTAATCACAAACAGAACATAAAACTACAATTGCAACTAAATTAAAACGTCTGTTGGATGATCGGGAATACCTCGGATGATGTAACCTACGTGTTGCTAACGAGATTTCCCACGGTCTAAATGAAAGTGTGGAACTCATTCAGTTGAGTTTAGCAAATTCATCTGGACTAAGTGAATCCGATAAAAATAATGATGCCGGAAGGATGGAACCGTGGGATCTTAACCGGTATCGTTATAATCAACTTTAAGATTTGTTTTAATCAAAATACAAAAACACATGGAAATTAAGATCTTCTCTAAACCAAAACACTTTTCTCATCCCCTGATTTATGATTTCTAAAACTAAACCTCTGCAACAACGAGGAGCTTGGAGCATGGTGGGCGAGCACGGCCATCGTCGTCGACGAAAACTTGAACCTACTTCAGCGAAAACCTTCTTAGAATTAAACAACGAAGCCATAGGACTTCGAGGTAGCTTGCCAGTGCAACATAAATCCTCGACTCTTCGTTAGGCATTTGCATTGCAAATTAAGCCCTAACCGATCTTAGGATTCCAAGGTAGTCGTCCGATACGACAATAAACCCTCACATCTTCTAGATCTATTTGTTTGATTTTATCATACAAATATAAGCCCTAATTAATTAAAATTGGCAAGATTGAAATACTAAATAAACATTAGGACTTTCCTAAATTCAAGCAAACAATAGGATAGTCGGAAATTACCGAAGTTCACTTCGAATCGGTGATTTCTCCTACCTTTCTTCCTTTGGATTCACAAAACAAAATGTTCCAAATTTGATCCATTCCCATTGAAATTCCAAAATTCAATCTTTGAAAACCTTAAACTTTGAAATTCTTGAGAGCGAATTATTGGTTATTATCGAGAGTTTTCTTAGGTGATTCCGTCACTTAAGATGTAATTAACTATAGGGGCTTGCCCTTATAGGAATTTTAAAGAACCGAGTAATATAAACCCTGTTTAATACTTTCATATTAAGCAGGGTTTATATTACCTGGGTTCTTTAAAATTCCCTATAAGAGCAAGCCTCTATAGTTAATTACATCTTAAGTGACGGGAATCACCTAAGAAAACTGTCGATAATAATCAATAATTCTGCTCTCAAGAATTTCAAAGTTTAAGTTTTCAAAGGATTGAATTTTGGAATTTCAATAGAGAATGGATCAAATTTGGAACATTTTGTTTTGGGAATTCAAAGGAAGAAAAGTAGGAGAAATCGCAAATTCGAAGTGAACTTCGTAATTTCCCGACTATCCTATTGTTTGGCTTAGATTTAGGAAAGTCCTAATGTTTATTTAATGTTTTAATCTTGCCAATTTTAATTAATTAGGGCTTATATTTATATGACAGAATCATACAAATAGCCTCGAAGATATGAGGGTTTATGTCGTATCAGACGACTACCTCGGAATCCTAAGACCGGTTAGGGCTTAATTTGCTATGCAAATGCCTAACGAAGAGTTGAGGATTTATGTTGCACTAGGCAAACTACCTCGAAGTCCTATGGCTGGTTATTTAATTCTAAGACAAGCTTCTTCGATGACGATGACCATGCCGCCACCATGCTCCGAGCTCCTTGTTGTCTGCAGGTTTAGTTTTTAGAAGTCATAAATCAAGAGATGAGAAAAGTGTTTTAGTTTAGAGAAATCTTAATTTCTAAGTGTTTTTTTATGTTTTAATTAAAACAAATCTTAAAGTTGACTATAACGACACCTGGTTAAGATCCCACGGTCCATCCTTCCGCATCATTATTTTTATCGGATTCACTTAGTCCGGATGAATTTGCTAAACTCAACCGAATGAGTTCCACACTTTCATTTAGACCGTGGGAAATCCCGTTAGCAACACGTAGGTTACATCATCCGAGGTATTCCCGATCATCCAACGAGACGTTTTAATTTAATTGTAATTGTAGTTTTGTGTTCGTTTGTGATTAAATTTCGAGTTGTTTTATATTTTGAAATGTTGTAGCGATGAATTTTATCTTGCAATGACTTTTAACTTAGTTTTGGTTTCAGTTTTAGGGACTATCCTAAAGGTGTGGATTTTCATGCAACGGTTGTTTATCATGCAAGAAAAGTAAGTGCGATGCGATTAATGAAATTGCAATAATGTAAATTGCAAGAAAGTAAATTGTAATAAAATAAAAGCGTACCTGGAGGGTCTTCCCGTCATCCCAAGCCGCACTTAAAAAAAAATTAGAATATTTAAGCAAGTTCCTAGGTAAAGCTAAGGGAAAGGTTATGGTTTTCTACCAAATTCCTAATCCTATAGCTAGTCATTTCCTATGACGTCTAGGTCTTTGTGTTTTAGTTTGAGGACGATTTTCTTCATCAAAGAATAATTAAGTTCAATTGTTCTTATGAACATCCTATCATATCGAGGAAGTGCTTAAGACAAATCTTAAACATCTTTTCAATATTTCTAGGATTGTTTTAAGTCCAAATGAATTTAATTATACAAATGAATTAATCGTCCGAGAATTCAAGTTTTGTTGTTATCTTGCTTAGTGAACTAGGACATTTGAATATCCTATAGGTGAAGTAACATTTCATTTAATGTTCTGTTTAGGAGTTATAATAACCAAAGCTTTCGAGGGCAAATTGGTGTTCAAATGATTTAATTTAAGTTAATGGGTTTAAATTTGGAATAGTGTTCAAGTTGCTTTATATTTAATTTCTTTATGTCTTAGGTAATGTTATTTAATTCAATTTCATTTAACTTTAATTTAATTTAATCTAATTTTAATTTTAATTTAATTTAATTTAATTTAGTTTGATTTGATGTTAAATTAATTTAGTTTAATTTGATTTAATTTCCTTTAATTTAATTTAATTAATTTATTTAATTTAATTTAATTTAATTTGATTTAATTTGTTTTAATTTAATTTAGTTTAATTTAATTTAAGTTAATTTATTTATTTAATTTGATTTAATTTAATTTAATTTAATTTTATTTTATTTAATTTAATTTAATTAATTTAATTTAATTTAATTTAATTTATTCATTTAATTTAATTTAATTTGTTTATTTAATTTAATTTAATTTAATTTAATCATTAATTTATTTCAACTTTTAATTTTAATTTAATTTAATTTAATTTAATCCAATTTAATTTACTTAATTTAATTTAATTTTTAATTTAATTTTATTTTTAATTTTAATTGAAATTTTTGAAAGAGTTTAATAATTTAATTTTAGTTTAATGATTACGTCTTTTAATATTTTGAATTTTGAGTTATTATTTTAATTAAGAATTGAATATTAATGAGATGATTAATTTAGGGATTTTTAAATTAAAGAATAAATCTCTTCCTAATAATATCCCTATTTTAATAATTCCAATTTTATTATTCTTCCAAATTTAATCAATTATTTAATTAAGGTTTAATTATTTTAAAATTGTTTAATGGGTTTCTACCCTTTAATTTTTTAAATTTCAATCATCCAAATCAGATTAGGATCAAATATTTTACTTATTAATTTTTTTTTAACCTAAAGTTTTAATTAAGGATTAAAATTTTAATTACCACTTTACCCTTTAAGCTTAATAATTTCATAACTCACTAAATTGAACTCAAATGAACTTAAAATTTTTATGTGACTTCACTCATATGTCAATAAAGACATGAGAGGAGAAAATGTGATTTTTCTGTATTTAATTTATTTATATAATTATTTTTGGTAGAAAATAGAGATTTCCAAGGAAAATTTAATAACATGACCAAAGGAAAGTTTCTGTCCTTAAGAAAATTAGGGGACATTTCTAATGACCAGAGAACCACTTGGACCAATTTTGGTGATTTTTTGAATTATATTATTTTTATTATAATTATTTTAAGTTTTATAGTGTTAATTAATTTAAAAATAAAATAAATGTTGAAAAATGAATTTTATATTTTTCAAAAATCTCTCTGATATCAAGGAAATCAGAGAATCAAATTTTGCAATTTTTTGATTTTTCTATGATTTATTATAATTATTTTAGTAAAAATGCTAGAAAATACATTTTTTTTAAATTTTAAAATTACCCTAGAGCTTTAAAATTTAATATCTCACTAAATAGACCTAAGAAAAATATGGGGTTTGTTCCTAAGTGATTAAAATTCAAAATGTGACATTTTGGTGAATTTTATTATTTTTGTGATTTTTATTATTTTTTAATTATTAAAATATTAAAATAATATTAAAAATCAACTTTTTTAGAAAATTGAAATTTTAATTTTCTTAAATTCCCTTGATATCAGAGAGGCTCCAAAACCAATTTGGTGAATTTTTGAAAGATATTTTGAAAGTTATGAATTTTTGAAGTTTAAAATGACTAAATGGCTTAATCAACCCAATTAGTAGGGCTAACCAAGTCCAATTGACCTCAAATTTTTATGGTGGGTTCCTCTGATCCTAAAGGTCAGTGGAGAATTAATTTCAAGTCAATTTGATGTATGGTTAGCTCTAATTAATTAGAGATCCATTTTGGGTGTTTAAGCCAATTAGGGTTGTTTTAAATGAACTAACTCAAAACCTATTTTTCCTAGGGTCCTCTGGTCGTAAGGAACATCACCAAATTTTCCTAGAATTTATTTCACAACATGCTATTTATTGGAATTAAAATACTGAAAACAGTAACATGAATTTCAAAAATCAATAACTCTTCATAGGGATGGCCTCTGACTTTGGAAAATTCAGGGAATGTTCCCAACTTCAGAGGCTTCAAAAGCCCTATGGTCTCATGCCATGGTGAATTGTATACATGCATGGAGAATTAAATATATGTAGAGAATAAATAAATTATTAAAAATAAAATACTTGATGAAATTAAATGATTTCTTTTCCACATTATTCTCCTCTGTTCACTGAGCAAGTGGGTATTTTTATTTTATTTTTCTGATTTTTCTACACAAAGTTATGAATTTTTGAAGTTTAGGGAATTAAATAAATCAGAAAAAATCCCTAATTTTCTATTTATCCACGCGGCGCCGCGTCAACCTCGGCGACTCCGAAACGCCGCATGGCGCGCTCCCATTCGACGCCGCCATCCGACTCGGCGCTCCGGGGGCCCGCCGTATCGTTCCGTCTCTCCGATCCGACGCGATCCCGGCCATCCGTCCGCGCGTGTATTGAATGGACGGCATCCGTTCATCGTCCCCGAGCGTCCTCGCCCGAGAGCCGTCCACACTAAATCCACTAAGATCTCACTCGATACTCGATGGATTTTCATGTTCTTATGCTTCTATGGATTCGTCTTGAGAAGACGAACACATCTATACGGTTTATGTGGGATGAAATTTATGCAATAAAAATGGAGAATGTTCGGAAGCTCGGGAAGAAGAGTGAGGCCATACCTTTGCTCGGAGAAGTGTGGCTTCGATGCGAGAGTTGTTGCACCTTCGATTGGATCCCGGCAAGCTCCGGATGAAGTCTCCGGTCGCAGTGAATTGTCTCAGGTGTGATTTCGACCAAGCCCGATCACAAAGCTTGGAGGGCTGGAGCAATTGGGTGGCTCTGGAGATGGGGCTTTTGCCGTTGGACACCTTCCCTGGTCCGGTGAAGGTGTAGAACCAATCAATTTGGGGATTGGCTCACTGTGGAGAAGTGTCCTGGTTTTGGGCTTGGATTTCAACTCTGAAATTGAGCTCATAGAGAAGAAATGGCAGGGGGATCTCAATGGGGATCAAGTGCTCTGTGTATGGGGAGGAGTCTGGAACAATTTTGGCAGAGTTTCCTTAAGGTTTGTTTCAGCACCTCTCATGGCCGAGAGGGGTGGTGTTTAAATAGGAGAGGGTGGAGGGCCTCCCAGGGAGAGTTAGGGCTTGGGATCAGCTGCTCTTGGCAAGAGAAGAACAGCTCCAATGGCCACTGGGGATGGGGCAGCTCAGCAAGGGAGAATTCCTAGGTTGGCTCACATGTGAGCTCTCGGCCATGGTGTTTTCCGGCGGCCTGGTGGCTGGCCGGCCAGGCATTGGTCACCATCTTGTTCAGGTGGGTCAGTGGCAGGGTATGGTGCATTCAATTGAGGTTTGACATGTGTAAAGTGATTGAATCAAAGTAGAAAGGGGAAGGGGTCATTTTGGCTTATTTTGGTCAACCCATGCAAATGGGTTGGGTGCACCTCCCCAAGACCCGGTTTTGGGCTGAGGAGGTCGGGTGGGTCGACCTCCCATGTTTGGTGGAGTCTCCATCGAGGATTAGGTGGCAAAGCATGGTTTAGAGTGTGACATGAGTATGGTTAAAAAGGCTTAATGAAGGGTTAGGAAAGGGTCCCCTCTTCTTGCCATTAATGGCATGGTGACATGTAAAGAGGCTCTCATGGCTTCCATGTGGCTCATGCATGGCTTCATGGCTCTCCTTTGGCTTGGGAAAAGTCAAGTCAATTTCATAAAAAAGGGTTTTAAGAATTTTGGATATTTTGGTGAAAATTTGGATGAAGCTTCATTTAGAATTATTTGATCATTGGTTTATGACTTAGGGATGATTTTAATTGAATGGATGATGTAGAGAAATATCATGTGAGCTTTGGGACCAATTTTGGGCCTTTGGATGTGGTGAAGGATGGGCTTTTAAAATGGTTTAGGAAAGTGGGCTTTTGAATTTTAAAATGGATTTTGAGATGAAATTTTGTAAAGAGGTTGGGCCAAATAATTGTTGGGTTTAGCTCATGGATGTATCATGAGTGACTTGAAGCAAATTGGGAGTGATTTGGGTTTGAATTGGGTTGAATTTGGGTTCTTTTGGTGAATGGGCCAATATAGGTCCAAGTGGGCCAAGTTGGGCCAATGTTGGGCTAGGGTTGAAATTGATGTAAAATTATTGTTGAGAAATGTTTATGGGAGTGTTTCAAGGAGGTTTTGACTTTGGTTGGGCTTTGATTTTGGGGTTTGGGCTCATTTGGGTTAGGTTTGGGTTTAGGTCAAAAATGGGCCTTTTAGCTTTGGGTTGAATTTGAGTGGGGTTTGGGTCTAAATTTTGGGCAAATCATGTTAGTGTTTTGCTTGTGGGGATTCTAAGGAAGATTTAGAAAAGATTTGGGGTTAATTGGAGTTGAATTGGGTGAGTTTGGGTTAGGTTTGGGCCATGGGTCCAAATTGGGCTTTAAGGCCAAAAGTGAAATTGGATCCAAATATCAATCAAATTGAACTTGGATTTGGTCTAGATTGGTGTTGGGAATGTTGAATTGAAGTTTAGAATTGAATTGGACCAGAATTTGGGTCAATTGGGTAGGTTTGGTTTGACATTGGGATCACTTTGGGTTAAAATGGGTCAAATTGAGGGTTTTGACAAAAGTAGGGTAAATTGACAAAATTGGCCCATGGTGTAGTTGGAAAAAATGAAATTGGGAATATTTGGGATTTTCTAGAATTTTCTGGGAATTTTCTGAATTTTTGGATTTTTGGGTCAAGAGGGGTATTTTGGGTATTTGGAGGGTATTGGGAGGTATTTTTGGAATTTTTGGTATTTTTGGGTATGGATGATCAATTTAAGTGATGTGGAAATGTTTGGGATTGATTTTTAGGAATCTTGGGTGATTTGGAAATTTTTGAGAAATTTGGGTAGTTTCAAGGGTTTTGGGTAGGCTAAGCGGGTGTAGGGTCACGGGGGTCAAAAATTAAAAATTTGGGAAATTAAAGATTGGGTAAACTTGAGTGGAATGAAATCATTTTGGTTGAGCCATGAAGCCACATCAAGCCCACATGAGCCATGAAGGGACTCATTTGAGGCATTCACTATGTTGTTCCTAACCCTCTTGCCGAGGGCTTAGGGGTTAAGGACCATCCATGTGAATCACCTACATGAGTCGGGAGGTCAAGTTAGGTATGGGTGTGGTTTTAGGAGGTGTGTGAAAGTGTAGTGTATGAGTGTAGTGTGTGTGTAAGTCAGCCCTTCACCGGACCGGGTCACCTGGGCGATCCTAAGGCCAAAGAGTCCTATAGGAACCCATCCTTTAAACTTCCACATTTGATTTCAACCCTCTAGGTAATTAGGGGTCTACAATCAAGTTTGTGGAGTTTGCGGGGAGTTAAGAAGTGGTTTGAAATTCTAGATGGTGGATCCCAATTCTAGTCCTCTAAGATAGTCAAAGGAAAAGCCTAAGGCTAGATCCTAAGTACTAAAAAGAAGAAGAGAAGACCTCATCAAAAATGAGGTCAACACTTGCAGAGCTGACGATGCTCGGGTCTCGACCATGTTGATCTCAGCACATTCCTCATTCATGAACTCTGATGAATCCACTTTATTTCCCAATCCTTCTCTTCTTTCCCTTGCCAACAGTCGGATGTCCATTCTTAGCTTTCCTATAACATCCTCAAGTGGTCCTTTCCAAACGGTCTCACGGTTGTCAGGCGACGACTGCTGAACTTCATCTTCAGAAGTTTCTTTCAATGTAGTAGCACTTTCTTTGGATTCGGGCTCTCTGACTAGACTCCTCTTCCCAGAGCGTTCCGTTGGTATCGGTTCAGCGATAATACGTTGCCACACCATCCTTCTTGCAGTAGGTAGTCTAAGACCAGATAGTCTGTCGGCTGTACTTCGGTAGGTGGTGTCCTCCTTAATATGGTGACCTGATAAAATAACAGGCGAGCTCCTTTTACTAGCTCGTATCTTCTTCCTTGGCCTCTCTGGGGCAGTGACAGGGTTTACTCGCGGTTCGAGGTAGGATCTAACTGGTATTCGTCCCATTCTTCTTAGAATTTATGACACGGGGCAACCTTCCTTAGCTAACTTCTCTACTACTGCTCGCAAACGGGTAAGCGGTGTAGTCTTGGTCTTCTTCCTCTTACAATCACTGTAGTATGCAGATCGGGATAATGCAGTGGCGATCCTCCAGGCATCTTCCTCATCAGATGCAGCAGAGATAGGGTGGAACCTACTCTCTCCCAACAACGGTAAGATTTCAGGCAGTTCTTCACCTTCCATGGGAATCTCTTCAAGAAAGGCAGCTTCAGCAGCCCCGAACTTTCTGGTCTTAGAAATCTTTATGTTCTTATTCCTCCTTTGTGTCCGGGTTAAGGGTCTAAACTTCGAACTGGACCCTATCTCGAAAACAGACTGTATTGCAGCAAAGTCTGAACCCTCCACGGTAACAGGCTCATCACGGACTTGGACTTCCTTCCCCTTCAGTTTGGCGGGAGCCGAGGTAGGTGCAGTAATGACTAGACTGGTGGGGGTAGAGATGACAGTTTTGGGGGTAGCAGCTAACCTCCTATGAGCAGCAGTGTTTCTTTCTGCTGGGACCCTTTGTAGGGGAGGGAACTCTTGAGCCGATTTCAAGTTAAACTCAATTATGGGCTCCTCAGTTTCAAGTACTTTGTTCATCAGCGTGAAGAGAGGAACATCGGCGAACTTAATGTCCGTATTGTCGAACCCTTGTCTAAAGCAGATGACCGCATCGTTAGGCAGTTCGTCCTTGCAGATAGCTAAGTCTATCCCATTAGTGAAAGAGAAAATCAGCTTCGGTGCAAACATCTTCTGTAGGGTAGATTCCGATTGTCAGTCCCGAATTATGCTTCCTTCCGTCATAAAACTTTCTAGGATGAAAAAGAATGAATTGTACGAACACATTTTCATTTATCTTTTCTTAGTCTTCTTAGTTTTATTTGCAAGGTATCTTCAGATTCCATCTTATTCGTGTATTTGTGATTTTAAAAGAGTTTGTTTATAAAAAGGTTGTTTATTAGAATGTTTATTTGTTTAGGAACAAAACCATTAATTGACGAAGGTTATAGAAAAGGTAAAGGATTCGATTCAGAATTTGGAAAGGGAAAGAAAATCTCTTAAGACTTCTCGACCCGAGGGACCGCACCTAAGCTAACACCTATTGGGGGTCCACCCCATCTCTAAGAGGTAAAAGGATTCCTGAACCTCTCTATTTAGCGGTGTCTAAACAGTGGCTCCAAAATCTATGAGAGTTGACTATACCCGTTCAAGACAGAAATGAACGTGGTAAGTCAACGGAAAGAATGAAAGTTTGATCCATAAGGGGCATGGATTCACTATCGATTTATGAAAGCAAAACCATCTGATCAAAATGGAGAGAGGAACTAGATCCCCAGCGGAGTCTCCATAAATTGTACGGCTTATTTTTATGTTATGTGTTGTATTTTAAAAAAAGGTCGCCTACAGAAATTGTTGGCGAATTTTAGATTTTAAATTTAATTTAAATATATAATTTGAAAAATAGTGTTTGAATTTTTTGGAAATAATTTTAAGTTTGAAAATTTTAAGATATGAAATCAAACCGATCTCACATCCCAAATAGTTTATATAAACGAGTACCGCACCGCAAACTGTGTATCTATCCCGAAGAATAGACACACTGCTTGATGATGGGGCTCGATTAAATAAAATAGAAGATTTGTAACATTCATTTGGTCTGCAAACCAATTTTATAAGCCGACAAGTTCCCCTGCTTAATATAAAAAAATTAAGCAGGGTTTATATTACTTGGGTTCTTAAAGTTCCCTATAAGGGCAAGCCCCTATAGTTAATTACATCTTAAATGACGGGAATCACTTAAGAAAACTCTCAATAATGATCAGTGGTTTTGCTCTCAAGAATTTCAAATTTTATGGTTTTCTCAAACAATTGGATTTTAGAAATTTCAATAGGGAATAGCTCAAATTTGGAGCAGTTATTTTGAGAGTCCAAAGGAAGAGAAGTAGGGGATGTCACAGACCCGAAGTAAACTTCGGTGACTTCCCGACTATCCTATTGTTTGGCTTCAATTTGAGAGTTTATTTAATGTTTCAATTCTGCTAATTTTAGTTAATTAGGACTTATATTTGTATGACATAATAAAAAAAAATAGCCTGGAAGATGTGAGAATTTTAGAATATCAGAGAACTCCCAAAATTTTAGAATATCAGAGAACTCCCAAAATTTTGGAAGATGTGAGAATTTTAAAATATTCAAAAATAGGTTAAAAAATGAAAATTTTAGAAAAATCTCAATTTCAATTTTCTTAGACTCTTCTGATATCAGAGAACTCCCAAAATTAATTTGGTGAATTTTTGAAGTTTATTTGAAATTTTATGAATTTTCAAAGTTTAAAAGTGGCCATGTTATTTATAAAATCCATTTGGTGGGTTAAACCATTTTCAACTGACTTCAAAATTTTTATTGTGGTCCCTCTGATCCTAAAGATCAGTGGAAAATTGATTTCAAGTTATTTTGATGAGTGGTTATTCAAAATTAATTCCATCTTAGTTTTAGGCTTTTGGCCAAATTAGGGTTCATTTGAATGATTTAAGCCAAGACATAATTTTACTAGGGTCCTCTGGTCCAGAGATACTTCCCCTAATTTTTATAGATTTTATTAATCAACATGCTAATTATTGGAATTAAAATACCAAAACAGGAACATAAACTTAGAAAATAAATAACTTGCCATAGAGGTAACCTCTGGCCTTGAAAAATTCAGGGAATGTTCCCAAGCTCAGAGGCTACAAAAGCCCTATGGTCTCATGCCATGGTGAATTGCATACATGCTTGGAGAATTAAAACATTCAGAACAGTATTAAATTAATTAATAATAATACTCAACAAAATAGATTAATTCTTTTTCCACATTATTCTCCTCTCTTCACTGAGCAAGAGGATATTTTTATTTTATTTTTTTGATTTTTTATGCAAAGATATGGATTTTCAAAGGTTCTGGTATTTAAATAAATAGAAAATACCCTAATTTCCTACTTATCTGATGCGGCGACGTGTCATCCTCGGCAGATCTGAAGTCCCACGCGGTGCTTCTCCATTCGACGCCGCCATCTGACTGGGATGCCACGCGACCCGCTGTTCTGCTCCGTCTTCTCGTCCGGCGTGATCCTGGCCGTTCACCCAATACACAAGCCATCCGACGGTCCCTAGTCATCGTCTACGACTGGTGCTTCCCGAGAGCCGTCCACCTTCTAACCCTAATATCTCCCTCATTTCTCAATTGAATTACATGTTCTTAGTCTCTATGAACTCATCTCAACAAGACAAACACATCTATACGACTATGATGCATTGAAATCAAGCCAAACAAAATGGAGAATTGCTGGAAGCTCGAGAGGAAGAAGAGGTCAATACCTTGGCTCTGAGAAGTGAAGCTTCAATCAGAGAGGCTTGGCACGTTCGTTGGAGTCCAGGGAAGCTAGGGATGAAGCCTGGAGTTGTGGTGAAATGCCTAGGTTAGACTTCGACCAAGCCCGGTTTCAAGCTTTGACGGCTGGAGAAATTGAGTGGCCTGGTGAGGGGAGATCCTCTAGAAAACTTCTTCTCTACCTCTAGTGAAGGTGTGAGAAGAGTTAATTTGATTTCTGTGCAAGTTCAAGGGTTGTCCTGTTATGACCTGAGAATTGAGCCCTCAAATTGAGCTCAGTCAGTGGGGAAGAGAGCAGGGGAACAGTGGGGAACTTCTTCTCTATGTTAGTGGAAGAGTTTAGGCCACTTGGATGGAGGTTTTGAGAGACTTGATTTCAGCCAACCTTTTGGCCGTGGAAGATGGTTGTTTAAATAGCCATGGCTGGAGAGCCTCCCAGGGGGAGTTAGGGCTTGGGATCAGCTGCCTAGGTCAAGGGAAGAAGAGCTCAAGTGAAAAGTAGCAATGGGACAACTCAACCATCAAGATTTGGATTTTAAATTAATTTTAAGCCTCTCAGCCTGGTGGTTTCCGGCGGCTGAGATCTAAACTCAGTGAGGTCAGAGTGGTTGAGTAGAGGTTTCAATTTGAGTATTTGGTGGCTCCATGGTTAAGATTTAATGGGAATTTGGATTTTGGGTTAAAGGTGGTTAACTTGGGTTATCCCCTTAGTTCTTTGGCTAAGCTTTGCCCAAAGTGGTTTGAGCTGATTTTAAGGTCCATGGGGAGGTTTAGGTGAAGTTTGGTGGCTGGTTTGGGAGTTTAAACAAAGGATTTGATGGTTTGGAAGAAAGGAAAATGAAAGTGAAGGGAAGGAGAAGGGGTCACCTCCTCCTTGCCACATTTGGCAACCTTGACTTTGGAATGACTATGGGATGACCCATGGGGTATGCTATGCCATGTACAATGCCATGAAATTGTTTCGTTGAAATGAAATTAATGATTTTCATGATTTTTGGATTTTTTATGCTCACATGCCTAATTTGGTATGATGCCATGTATGCATGCATTAGATTGGACATGATGCCATGAAATGGTGTTTGGAATGCCATGGATAGATATTAAGAGGGAATTATGACATGTGGGCTCAAATTGGGCTTTTGAAATTAAGGCCATGGGCTTTTCAAAATGCATAAGGAAAATGGGCTTTTAACATGCATGGAATGAATTTGAATTTTTAAATTGATTTTGGATCCACCAAAAATGAAATAAAAAATGATTGAAATTGATTTCGGGCATGTTGAAATTTGATTTAAAATTGATTTGGGAATTTTCATGGGTCATGGGGTTCAATTTGAAGGGAACTGAGCTTATGGGCCAAAATTGGGCTTTTTGGCCCAAATGAATTTTGGGTGGAATTTGGTCAAAATTTGTGTCAAATAAATGTTGTGTTTGGTATAGGAATTTGTTATTCAAGTTTTAGAACAATTTGGAAGATAATTTGAGTTGAATTGGATTGGGTTTGGTCATGTTTAGATTCATAGGTAATTTAGGGCAAAAATGGGGTTTTGGGTTTAAGTTGAAATTGGACTCAAATGTGAATCAAATTGGGCTTATTTTTTATTAAAATTGGTATTGGGAGAGTTGATTTGAAGTTTAGAATTGAATTTGATCAAAATTGGGATCAATTGGGTTAATTTGGTTTGACATTGGGTCCATATAGGTTAAAAATGAGTCAAATTGGGGATTTCGGTAAAAAGTGGGCCAAATTGGTAAAATTAGGCTATGGTGTAGTTGAACAAAATGTAATTGGGTATATTTGGGATTTTTTGGAATTTTTTAGGAATTTTTGGAATTTTGGGCAAAAAAGGGTATTTAGGGTATTAAGAGGTTATTTGAAGGGTATTGGGGGTATTTTGGTGGATTTAAGATGTGGGAATTGTTTCAAACTAATTTTTAAGATTTTTGGGAATTTTGAGTAATTTTGGAGAATTTTGGATGGTCATGGGGGTAGGCTTATGGACCTTAAACAAGTCTAACCACTTTGGGACCAAACTTAGCCAAATGGTAACCACTTTATGATCCTTCACATATTGACCTTTAGCCATCTTGATAAAAAATTAGTGGCTTTGTTTCAATTATGTGAGTTTCTTAAAGGGTAGAAGGGACAAGGTTCAAGGTTTAGGGTTAAAGGATGAAATGGCTTAGGGGTGTGTGTGTGTGCAAGAGAAGCTTAAGTCACCCAAGGTCACCCAGGGTAGCTCTAAGGCTTGGACATCCTATTGGAATTCATCCTTGTCCTCCTTTGCATTGGTCCTAACCTTCCAAGTGATTTAGAGGTTGATGACCATCTACATAGGATTCCAAAGAGAATCAAGATTTGGTTTGAATTTCTAAATGGTGGGTTCCATCTCTAGTCTTCTAGGATAGTCAAGGAGAAGTCCTATGACTAGATCCTAAGCACTAAGAGGAAAGAAGAGAAGACCTCACCAAAAATGAGGTCAACACCTCCCAAAGTAGAATTCCAGAAAAAGAAATCACACAATTGGTAGAACAAAAGATAAAAGAAACAATGGCTCAGGTAAAGGCTGGATCATTAATTCCAAAGGGTAGACCTTATCCAGAGGAATTTGATTTTCTCCAATACCCTAAAGGTTTTGTTCATCCTCACTTCAAAATTTTTGACGGGACTGGTAATCCTCATCAGCATCTTGCACACTTTAGAGCAAGTTTCTGCAACGCGGGAGGAAGTGACGCTCTTTTATTCTGTCAATTTGTTAACAGTCTCACAGAAGTTGCCTTTGACTGGTATGCGAAACTTTCACACGAGTTGCCCTTAAATGGTATGCGGAACTTCCTAACGGGTCCATTAAAATTTTTGTAGAGTATGCAAGCATCTTCATTCGACAGTTCGCTGGAGCACAGCACCATACAATAGTCAGTGATTTGGTGGTAGAAAAACAAAAACCTGGAGAAAGTCTGGTGGATTATATTTTGTTGGAGAAATCTCAACATGAAATTTGAACCACAACTCCAGGAACAACATGCTATCAAAATGCTACTTAAAAATATCCATGGTCCTATAACATTCATGCTTAAAGGATTCACAATAAAGATATTTGAAAAACTGCTCAGTAAAGCTACCAATCTTTAGGAGAAGGCTAAGCAGATGAGTATAGTAGAAAAGACAAAAAAATATAATGTCTGTCAAAACATTTGAAAAGAAACCAGGAAACATTGCAGAAAAAGGTAAACATGTGACGCGAGTTCAACCCAAACAAAAGAAGCAGCGACAAAGTCAACTGCCACAACAGACATCTTCTCAATTACAATTTCAGCAGCCAATTCCAGTACCGACATAAAAAGAACGATGTTTGAGAGAATGAATAAGGAATGCCCGTTCAAGACAGAGGCAGTTCGTGAAATATTCCATAGCCTGCTGAATATACAAGAATTTAAGCTGGCTGAGGCTAAAAGGCCGAGAGAGGTTGATATGAAGGACAATCCCAATTATTGTCCTTATCACAAGATTCTTGGACATAAATTTGAAGAATGCTTTGTCTTCAAAAACTGGTTAGAGCGCAACTTTAAAGAAGTGAGTATAATAATCCTGAAAGAGTATCTGAAAGAACCCGAAAAAGGTTCAATAAATATGATTTTGGTCAATAAACTTATTCCTAAACCTGATCACAAAGACAAAACCGAGATTGCTCAAGGTAAATCTTCTGAGGGGATCCTGAAGGACTTACAAATTACCAAATCTTCCAAGAAAGGCAAGAAAAAGAAAAACAGAGAACCAAAAAGTGTTGGAGGTCTTTTAGACATAGGGACTACTCTTCCTCTTGTATCTCCTAGTTCTCATGTTCCTTTATCTTCCATTAGGATAGTCGTATCGGATAAAGGGAGAAAATCCCTTGAATCGATAACATTGTATGACTCCTTTTTTACCACAACTGTGAATAATAATGCTTCTAGTTCTGCTTACATACTGTCTACTTTAGATAATATTTTTGAGAATAATCGCTCCAATTTCAATTCTGTAGACAATACTCAAATCGTACACATCCCAACCAGTCTAATGACAATCAAAATGACGGTAACATAAGTGATAATTGATCTACTAAAAATTTAATAGCTTTTTAATGTCCATTTCATATCCATTTTTTATGATATTGCACTTTAAAGAAAAGTATTTTTCATGATTTCACGCAGGTACAATGATTTTAGGTCTTTGGAGCAAAAGGAAGCGAAAATGAGTAAATTTGGAGGAAAATGGGGGCAAAAGTGCATTTTATTGAACTAGTGTTGAACGACCCTGTCACCATGGCTGGACCGCACCAATTTACAGAGACTTTGGACCAAAAAGCAGAGAATAGCGCCCTATCTTGCGTCGGACCGCGCCCTATCTTGCGCCAGACCGCACCCTATTCCAAATTCAAACTAGATTCAATGTATTTGGCCGGATTTTGGAGGGATGCTTGAAGAAACTCCTAGGAAATCAGTTATGACCGGATTTAAACTAATTTGGAGCCAAATTTAGAGAAGGAGAGAGAGTTTAGAGTGTGAGGGAGTGAAGAATGAGTGTGTTTCTTTTCATTTTGTTTAGGAAATCTAGTGTTTGTTTGTTCTCTTATAAGGATTTTAGGAGGAGAGAGAAAGTGAGAGATGTTTTCTTCCTTACTTATCTAAAGAGAGAATTGTGTTATTGTGAGGAAAGAAGAGGAGTCAAAGGAATTCCTTGAGATTTGCTTAGGGAAGAGTTTGAGATAAGTTGTTCTTTCTTTACTCTATCTGTATGACGTTGCTTTTATATATAAAATTCATGTTTTGTCATCTTTTCCTCCTGAGTCTCGAGTAGAGTTCTTTGTCTTCCTCATTTTCATGTGATGTGTTGATATTGTGATATGGAAATGATGTGTCGATTTATTATGGATAATTTTTTATGACCTTTTCACTTCATACTTCATTTACTTTATTATCTGGCCAATTAAATTGTTAAAACTTATTGTGAAACATATGTTCTGAAAGGATTATGAGTTACACAACAAAAGTGAAGGTCACATTCATTGTCCATGAATGAGTGACGTTGTTCACGAGGGTTGAGTGCAAATTAATAGGGAAATATACTTTGATGGGCATAGAATTAGAGACTTCAGAGTGACAGGCTGAAATCCTCAATTTAATCTTAGGGTTTGGAAACCAAAGCGAGAGTTAGCCTTCAGGGGAAGGGAAATGGGAGCTCTGGAGTGAGAGCCAGTATCCTCCTAGCTTAACCATAAATTTAAGGACTAAACATAAGATTAGCCAATGTTCTTTATGCGCTTGGAAAAAGGTAAAGAATAAGAATGCTTCTATTTGGCACAATTCATTTGCTTCACTGATCTATGTCACAAAAATCATCACATTATAATTGGAGAGGAGGAAGATTCTTTCTTACAACTAATCTTTGTTATAAATTTAGTCTTGTGTTAGTGTAACTTGCTTGAAGGTTAGAACGTTCTTTGATAGAATTAATAACTACAACTGTTTGTCTATATTTTAAGAATTGTAATTACTTGCAATTGTGATGTGATTCGAGAAGTGATTTATGTGCTACACCATAAAATTAATTGCCTCTCTGTGGGATTGATATCCAAGACTCCACTAGAGCCTTTTATTACTTGAGCGATACGTATACCTGCAGTTTAATTCTGTGACTCTATAGAAATCTAAATTAATATATACATAAATCTGAGTTCATAAATTTTGGCAAATTAAAAAAGTTGCACCAAGTTTTTGGCACCGTTGCCGGGGAGGAAAGGTAACTGCTAAAATTAATTTTATAGTATTTGAAATATTATATTTGAATTACAAGTCATAATTGTGTGTGCTTGTTTATTGTTAGTGTGCTTATTATGTTTGTATGTGTAGTATCAGATCTATAGGTTTAGTGACTTACGATTATGAATTAGAGCGTATTATTAGTAAAATTAAAAAAACAATAAAAACAATCTGAAAATCCTCACAACATGGCGAACAACTTGAACAACTTAAACAATCAAAATGAAAATATACCAAGACCTTTAAGAGATTATGCTAATCCGACAGTAGATGAAATTCACTTAACTCTCCGAAACCCTGATGTTGCTGATAATTTATTTAAGCTTAATCCTGCTATTATCCAAATGGTACAGAATAATCAATTTGGAGGAACACCTAATGAAGATCCTAAGTTACATCTCGCTAGTTTTCTAGAACTGTGTGCTACCTTTAAATACGATGGAGTGTCAAACGATGCTATAGGCTTAGACTTTTTCCTTTTTCATCAAGGGATAAGGCTAAGGCTTGGTTAAATTCGTTAGCACTTGGATCTATCAGAACTTGGGGAGAAATTTCACAAAAGCTTCTGTCAAAATATTTCCCTCATTCAAAAACTGCTAAGCTGAGGAATGATATCACATCTTTTAGTCAGTTTGATGGAGAATCCATATATGAAGCTTTGGAAAGATTTAAAGATTTTCTAAGAAAGTGTCCACATCATGCATTACCAGACTGGTTAATAATTCAAAATTTAATATTGGATTAGTGGGATCTTTGAGATCGATTATCGATGCTCCTACTGATGGATCATTAATGTCAAAATCTTTTGATGAAGCATATTCGTTAATTGAAGAGATGACTACTAATAATTTTAAATGGCCATCTGAGCGGGTAAATCCTAAAAGAGTAGCTAGTATTTATGATTCTGACGCGATAACTATGACAGTCTCTCAAATTGCTACACTTTTTAAGAAAATAGATCAATATGGAATGAATTATTCTTCAACACCACCAGTGTTAAAAGAAAAATCATCATGAAAGATGAAAATTCATCATGATAGATGATAGACTCTCAAACACCTTATGAAACCTTGAATACCATAAAAAACAAAGTCAATAATCCTTATTCAAATTATTATAATCCTAGTTGGAAGAATCACCCAAACATCAATTGGAATAATATCAATGCTGTTGTTAACTCGCAATGGGGAAACAATTTTATGAATCCTGTTGGAAATCCGAACAACCAAGGAAAAAAAAAATTATAGACCTTCTCATCCTCCTGGTTTTAATAGTAACCCACAATTTAAGGAAAGAAGTTGTCTATTGAAGAAATATGGGTAATCAAATTCAAGCTCAAAATGTTGCGATGAAAAATATTGAGAATCAATTGGGACATATTTTTACTACGCTTAATAATAGACATTCTGGAAATCTTCCTAGCAATGTTGAGATCAACCCAAAAGATCAAAACAAGGAGCAAATTAAGGCTATTCAATTAAGGAGTGGAAAAAAATTGGAAACAAGAGTTCAAAAAGAAGTTAAAGTTGAAAGAGAGGAAGTGAACATTGAAAAAGGTTCTAATAGTATATATCTAGACGAATATCTGATTGAACTAATGAAGATAACTGTTGAAAAACCACCTCCTCCTTTTCCTTAAAGACTAAAGAAACAGAACAGAGATAATAGATTTGCAAAGTTTTTAGAAATTCTTAAGAAATTAATGATTAATATTCCCTTTTTTGAAGCATTAGAGCAGATGTTTGATTATGCAAAGTTTATAAAGGATATTCTTAAAAAGAAAAGAAAGTTCAAACCACGAGATTGCTGCATTTAGCGGTAAGTGTAGTGCAATTATTCAGAAAAAGTTTCCTGAAAAACTTAAAGACCCTGGTAGTTTCACTATCCCGTGTGCTATAGGTGAGAAATTTTTCGGAAGAGCTTTATGTGATATGGGAGCTAGTATTAATCTTATGCCTTTATCAACTTTCAAAAGATTGGGAATAGGAGAAATTTCACCTACATTTGTGACCCTTGAATTGGTTGATCGTTCTCTCACTTATCTTGAAGGAGTTGTGGAAGATGTATTAGTGAAGGAAGATAAATTCATCTTTCTCTTAGACTTAATTGTATTAGATATGGAGGAAGATAAAGAAATTTTAATTATTTTGAGAAGAACATTCCTTGCTACTGGGAGAGCTATGATCGATGTTAAAAAAGGAGAATTAACTATAAGAGTTAATGATCAAGAGGTAACTTTCAATATTCTGAAATATATGAAATACCCTTCAACTGAAAAAGATGATGAGTGCTTTAGAATGGAAATCTGCTTTTATTTTAGAGAAGATCATTTAAAAAAGTATTTAAAGAAAATTTGGAATGTGAGGATGAAAATGAAAGTGAAAGTGAAGATGATTTGGATGATATGAAAAATGAAAAGTTAGAATTTGTTCAGAAAAGATTTGAAAGATTGGATACTATGGAAAATAGAGATAAAAGTTTAATTCCATCGATCATTAAACCCTCTGTACTTGAGCTGAAAATTCTCCCTAATCATTTGAAGTATATGTTTCTAGGAGAATCATCTACCTTACCAGTTATTGTATCTTCGGATTTAAATGAATATCAATAACAAAATTTATTGGACACCTTAAAAAGATACAAAAAGGCTTTTGGTTGGTCCATAACAGATATTAAAGGAATCAGTCCATCGATCTGTATGCACAGATTTTTATTGCATGAACAACATAAACCTAGAGTTGATTCACAAAGGAGACTGAACCCAATAATGAAAGAAGTGGTTAAAAAAGAGATTTTAAAGTGGTTAGATGCTTGAATCATATATCTTATTTCTGATAGTGTTTGGGTAAGCTCAATTCATTGTGTTCCTAAGAAAGGAGGAGTGACTGTTGACATAAATGAATGAAATAAAATTATACTAACAAGACAAGTCACCGGTTGGCGAATATGTATTGATTATAGAAAATTAAACGCCGCTACAAGAAAAGATCACTTCCCTTTACCTTTTTATACTAAATGCTAGACAGACTTGTTGGACACAAGTATTATTACTTTTGGATGGATATAGCGGTTATCACCAAATACCTATTACTCCTGAGGATCAAGAGAAGACTACATTTACTAGCCCTTATGGAACTTTTTCTTTTAGAAGAATGCCCTTTGGATTATGTAATGCATCTGCAACATTTTAAAGATGTATGATGTCCATATTTAGCAAATTAATAGATGATGGAATAGAAGTGTTTATGGATAATTTCTCAGTATTTTGAGATTCATTTGATGCATGCTTATGCAACTTAGAAAAAGTTTTAGAGGTATGCGAAAGAACAAATATAGTACTAAACTGGGAAAAGTGTCAATTTATGGTTGCAGGTGGAATTGTGCTTGGGAATAAAATATCTGAATATGGAATGGAATTAGATCTTGCAAAGATTTAAATTATAGAAAAATTACCACCTCCAGCAACTGGGAGAGGAGTAAAAAGCTTTGTGGGACATGTAGGATTCTATAGGCGATATATTAAAGACTTTTCAAAAATTACTAAGTCTCTATGCCAACTTTTTGAAAAAGATATAAAGTTTAATTTTAAGATTAATGCTTAAAAGCTTTCAATCTATTAAAGGAAAAATTAATCACTGCCCCTATAACAGTTTCACTTGACCGGGAGAAACCATTTGAATTAATGGGCGAAGCTAGCAATTATGCTATTGGAGTGGTTTTATGGAAAATGCATGAGAAAATATTTAAAGTTATATATTACGCTAGTAAGACTCTTACTGATGCTCAAATTAATTACACCACTACATAAATAGATTTATTAGCTTTCATTTATGCCTTTGAAAAATTTAGATCTTACTTAATTAGAGCTAAATGTATAGTGCATACTGATCATTCTGTTATTAAATATTTAATGCAAAAGTATGATGCTAAACCAAGACTGATTCGATGGATACTTTTAATGCAAGAATTTGACTTTGAGATCGTTAATACAAAATGGGTCGATAATCAAATAGCTGATCATTTATCAAGACTTGAATAACCTAATTTGGCCGAATTTGAAAGAGAAATAATAGAAAATTTTCTTATGAGCAACTATATAATATTACTGAAGGAAATATACCATGGTATGCTGATATTGTAAACTACATCGTTAGTAATATTTTACCACCTGAATTAACAATGCAACAGCGGAAAAAATTTAAACATGATGCTAAATTTTATTTTTGGGATGATCCTTATCTGTATAAGCAATGTAAAGATCTTATTATTAGGAGATGTTGCCTTATGGATAAACTAAAAGAATTATTCGAGAATGTCATGATTCTGAATTTGGAGGACATTTTAGAATTGATAGAACTGCACATAAGATTTTACAATCTGTATTTTATTGGTCTACTATTTTTAGAGATGTTTAAAGATTTATCAAAACTTGTGATCGATGTTAAAGAATAGGCAATATATCTAAAAGAAATAAAATGCATCTTTATTTTACTTTGGAAGTTGAAATTTTTTATGCTTGAGGATTAGATTTTATGGGACCATTTATACCTTCATTTGAAAATATATATATACCAATTGTTGTTGATTATGTATCAAAATGGATTGAGGCAATAACTTTACCTAAGTGTGATGCTAGAAGTGTTTCGAGGTTTTTAATGAAAAATATTTTCACAAGATATGGAATGCCTAGAGTAATCATCACTGATGGAGGATCCCATTTTAAGAATAATCTGATTCAGATATTGGTATAAAAATATAATATTATGCATATAATCTCTACAGCTTATCATCCCCAAACTAATGGCTTAGCAGAGGTATCTAATCGTGAAATTAAACAAATTTTGGAAAAAGTCATAAATCCTGAGAAATTAGAATGGTCTGCTAGATTAGACATTGCTTTATGGGCATACAGAACTGCTTATAAAACTCCTATAGGAATGTTCCCTTACAGATTAATCTTTGGAAAGACTTGTCACCTACCAGTTGAATTAGAATATAAAGTATATTGGGCGATAAAGAAATTGAACTTTAATTTGAAAGACTCTAGTGAGAAAAGACTGTTGCAATTAAATGAATTGGAAGAAATCAGAAATGAGTTATATGATAATGATAGAATATACAAGGAGAGAAGAAAAATATGACATGATCGAAAGATTGTTAAAAAGGAATTTGAACCAGGACAAAACGTTTTACTATACAAAACAAGATTGAAATTATTTCCTAGGAAACTGAAATCCAGATAGACAGGAGTTAAAAATCTATTAATTTAGAGCTATGATTATCAAAGACCCTAAATCTGGAAGAATATTCAAAGTTAATGGACAAAGATTAAAATCATATTTGAAGGCAATAGACCTAATTTTAAAGAGGTTTTAATGTTGGGTCAACCTGAATAACTTGAAATTATATCAGGCTGACGACGTTAAACCGAGCGCTTTGTTGGAGGCAACCCACAGTTATTAAGTGTTTGCTTGTTTGATGTGTTATTTGTGTTTGTTTGTTACTTAATTAAGTCATATCCTTCCTTAAATATCATTAAAAATATCAAAGAAATGAATCAAATTGAAGTTTGAAATGAATTTGAACAAAACAAAGTTTGACAAAAATTGAACTAGCGCCGGACGGCACCGTTATCAGCATCGGACCGCACAGCTGTTTAGAAAAAAGTTTTTCATCTTTAAATTCTAACTTTGGTTGTTCTAGGCAGAAATTCTTCCACTTAAACTCCCAAAAACATCCTTTGGGCGCATAAACTACTAGAGGAACGAAAAGGAAGATCCCAAATCTCATTCAAATGGATTCCGACTCGATAGAAACTTCAAGATTTCATGTTTTCAACCGTAGAAAGTTCATCAGTTTCGAAGCGCAATGTCTATTCAATAAGAATATCTCTAAGATGAGGTTGATTAAAGAGCTAGGCTTTGTGAATCGAGGTATGAATTCTCCTACTGCTTGAATTGAAGAAATCGTTATTCAGAGACGTGGGCAGTGTTATGTTATACTACTACCACCGTAGTTGTCCTGGTTGTGAAGGATTTTTATGAAAATCTTCATGGAATCAACCAAGGATCTGTCTATGTGCGACGTAGGTTTGTTACATTTACTCCTGCAAAGATTAATGATTTATACATGATTGAGAATGTGCCGATCTGCCATTATTCACTTTGCCCCAACGAAGGACAACATGAATGATATATATAAATATTTGCGGATGAAAGTAATGAATGGGAGATAAGAGATAACAAGTATGTAAGTTTTTCGATCACACTATTACATCCTACGTCGAATCATTTACATTATCTTATATGTGCAAAATTACTCCCAACTATGAAAATCAGTAAGGTAACTAAGGAATGTGTTATTTTTAACTACTGTGTTCAAATGGGGATACCTATTGATATTGGTTCTATAATTGTTAAATCTACTTTGGAATTGGTCGTTCATGGATCAAAGTATGGGCTTGGACATCCTTCCGCCGTATTTCTCTTCTGCAGTCAATCACAAGTGCCATATGAGAATTAGGAAAGAGTACTTCTACCTTGGAAGCCTATAGACCCAACTGATGAACATAGTAACCAAGCAGTTGGTGATATGAATGACATGAGTATCATTGAAGATTAACCATCTCAGAGTTCGACACCTATTCCTCCTTATTTTCCTGAAAGTTCACAGATCATTTTGAAGAAAATTAAGAAATTGGAGAAGGAAGTTCAACACCTGATGAATGCAATCAACAATCTATCTGACTTCTTCGATCATTTGGATTGGAGAATGAATGAACACTTTGATTATTCTGGGTACCTCGAAGGAAGTTTGATACATATGATGAAAAAAAAAGGTTGGATTGAGGAGGATACTACTGAAGAATTCTCGTTTCTTCCATTCTACAATCTGTTCATTCACGTTCAATCAATTTAAGATTTAAGAGTTGATGATAGTTTTGAAGAAGAACGAAGACTTAATTATTGTGTTTCTGTCTTTATGTATTTGAACTGATTGCTTTGCTTTGCTTGGATGTTATATATGGGTTTGTTTTATTATTTAGTTTTCAATGTTATTGTGTTGTGGTTGTGAGCGATGCTGAATTTTAGAATTTTATGGCTTGACGATGTGTAGCATTTAGTGTTATTTTTATGTGTTGTTTGTGTTAAAAAATATCATTTTTCATGGCTTTAGTATGTTATTCAATGCTTAATTGGACTAATTAGACGACGGAGCGGGCTTGAAAAGATTGAAATTGTAAAAGAAAGTTGGAAGCCCAGTTTTTGAACTGGCGCTGTCACCAGTATCGGAACACGCCAAAAGACTGAGAGTTTGGCCTTTTGAGTAGAAAATAGCGCCGAACGGCGCTGTCACCAGCGCTGGACCGCGCTCGACCAGAAAAAGCCCTTAAACCCCAAAATTTTGCAATTTAACCCTGGGACCCGCCATTTTTTCCTAAACCACCGTCTTCTACCTCCAGCCAAGGCCGATTGTCGCACCTAGGGCTCACTTGCATGGTGAATTATTCCATGCAGACGAGCTGCGTGCGTTAGGTGCGGATTTTTGGGTTACAGGAAGGGTAGGGGATGGGTACCGGGATTGTGGGGGTACTGGATGGTTACGAGATGGTTACAGGATGGTTACGGAATGGTTACGGGAGGAGATGCATGCGGATGGGTGCGGATGCCGTATGGAATAATTGCTCCACTTGCATTTGGATTTGAAGCAATTTTGTGGCCAGAAAAGTTCCGATTTCATCTTCTCTTGGTAAGAGCTACACTTTACACTAAATTTTTTTAATTTTGACCATGAAAATCTCCTGCAATATGAAGATTTGAATTTTGAGATTTTTAGAGAAAATTTAGAGATTTTCCATGGTATTGGAGTTCTTATCTATTTAAATTTACTTTGGAGTCCATTACATTGCAATTTTGAAATTGATTTGGATAAATTTAATATTTTTAGAAAAATGACTCCAAGAATAGCTAAGGGGAACATAAAATTTGATTATGATGAGAGTAAATTTGTAAATTTCAAGGCTTATTCCTGCTTCAGTACATTTCTTAGCAATAAGAAGTGTATTCAAGAAAAAGCCTTTAAAATCCTGGAGGTGTGATTGAAGAACTAATTTCAAATCGTCGATGGGAAATTTTCTGTTATTTTACTGCTGAAGCGATGTTGGGGATTTTAAGAGAATTTTATGATAATTTATATTATTCTGAGAGCTAATATATCCTTGTTAGGGGACAAATGGCTGAGTTTATCCCTACCCGCATCAATGCATTTTGTCAGTTGAGAGAACCTTTCTTATGTGAATACGAAAATTTTCATGTTACTAATGAAGCATTGTATATGATTATGAACTATTTGATAGATGGAAAAGTGAAATGGAAGATTAAACAGAAACAAAAAGTAAATTTCCCCCTTTCTAAATTGAATCATGTATCAAAATCCTGACATTATTTCATTTCTACAAAACTTTTGCCTTCCAGCCATCACAACGAGGTTACTGTAGATAGAGCTGTTCTGAATTATTTTATTCAGAACATGAAGAATATCAATATTGGGGCTATTATTCATAAGAGTATTTTGACACATTCAAAAGGAGAGACTACAGGTGGACAAGGACACCCCAGCCTGATTCATGACTTGTGTATTCAGTCAGGTGTAGCAACTGAAGATAATGATGAGGTGGTCAATCCCCTGAAGCCCATTAGTAAACTAAATCTGAAAACCTATGAAGCCCATGTAGGATAGAATTGGAGTAAGAAAGCTGATGAACCTTCTTCTAGTCATGAGAGACTGTCTACATCTAGGGAACCTACCCTGCATGATGTTATGGATCGGTCAGAGAAGTTGAACATAAGAGTTGAGGGACTAGAAACAAGGAATAAGATAAATGATGAATATCAAGTGCGGTGGCGAGAATATAAGATAGCTTATCATGACGCACATATGAGATTTTTCATGGGAGACACTAGTGCTGTATTTCCTACATACCCTGAGTACACTCCATACCAGCCTGATGAACCTGATGATGGTGGAGCTCCTGCAGGTGATGATTAGTAGTTTATGTATTTTTATTTTCATTGTATTTTGTATTTGTTGATGTATTTATGATGTACCTGAGACTCTTTCTGATTTGTATTTGTGATGTAATTAGTATTTTGTTGTGTTTGTAGAAAACTTTATTGTGATGAATGTTGTGATAGTGGAGTTTGCATGTGTTTAGTCTGTTAATTTAATTTGTGATAGTAACAGTTGGATGTTAATGTTATGTGCTTAGTTGATGTTTTATGTTTTAAGATTTTAAACTTCCTCCCTTGCAAATTTTTAACCCATATTTGTGTGTAGGAATGCTCTTAATTATTGATGAAGACCTGCCTAAACTTAAAGGTATGAAAAGCCCAACATATTGAGGTATGAGTTATATATGTTTATATATTTTCTTTCTTCCCATGTTAATTGCTTTGATATTCAAAAATTTAAGTTTGGGGGAGGGAAAGAATTAACTGTTAATTGTTCTGATTTAAAAGCATTTTCAAAATTATTAACATGATTTCCTGTGATAGAACTCAATTTCAGATAACTGTATTTTGATTTTATTTAAGTATTTTGTGAAATTGAATGAAATTATTTGGTAATGAAAAGTAATTTTGTAGGCTAAGATATTTGGTATAAGAGAATAAAAATATTGTCAACTATTCAAAGTAAGAAAAACTGTATGTTTTGAGTATTAAGAATCCTAAAACTTTATGTGAAGGGAAATGATTGAGACTCTATGATGAATCAATAATAAGCTAAAGAAATGCCTATACGGTAAAGGATTGTGGTAAGTTTCAAATTTAGGGTGAAAAGTGTGAAGTTCAAAATTATTAAAGGCTATCTTGATACAGTAATCCTCACTTGCAAAAAGCAAAATGTAAAAGAAAAAGAAAAAAAAAAGAAAAGAAGAAAAAGAAAAAAAAAGTGAGGAGAAGCTTGAGGAGATGCCTAATATAAAATTGGCTTCACTTGGACCTATCTAAAGGGAAGAACTTAATTACCTTCCTGAACTTATATGTATGGATTAGCATCTTTACTAGTAGTGTTCTTATAAACTTCTTTTCATGTAATCCTTTTAAGTGCCTTGATAGGACAATCTACAGTCATTTTTGAAAAGAATAGAAGGCTAGAACTCTTAGACTTGATTACTAGATAGTCTTACACATGCAAAATTTACTTGAATTATTCTAAGATCTTTCTGAAAATTTTGCTATTGTACTTATCTAAGTCAAATTATGGTATTCTAGAAAAAAAGTTCATTAACATGGATCATTATTTTATGTATTAACTAAAATTACTTGAGGACAAGTAATAGTTAAATTTGGGGATCTTGATCCACTTAAAATTTAATATCTTTTTAATGTCCATTTTATACCTATTTTTTTAATTATATTGCACTTTAAAGAAAGATATTTTTCATGATTTCATGCAGGTGCAATGATTTTAGGCCTTTGGAGAAAAAGGAAGCGAAAAGGACCAAATTTGGAGAAAAATAGGGCAAAAGTGCATTTAATTGAACTAGCACTGAACGACGCTTTCACCAGCACCGGACCGTGCCAATTTACAGAGACTTTAGACCAGAAGGCGTAAAATATCGTCGGACGGCGCCCTATCCTGTGTCGGACCGTGCCCTATCCCGAATTCAAACTAGATTCAATGTATTTGGCCGGATTTTAGAGGGATGCTTGAAGAAACTCTTGGGAAATCAGTTATGGCTGGATTTAAACTACTTTGGAGTCAAATTTAGAGAAGTGAAAGAGAGTTTAGAGTGTGAGGGAGTGAAGAGTGAGTGTGTTTCTTTTCATTTTTTTAGGAAATCTAGGGTTTGTGTGTTCTCTTCTTAGAAGTGGAGAAGAAGAGGGAAAGTGAGAGATTATTTCTTCCTTACTTATCTAAAGAGAGAATTGTGTGTTATTGTGAAGAAAGACGAGGAGTGAAAGGAATTCCTTGAGATTCGCTTAGGGAAGAGTTTGGGATAAGTTGTCTTTTCTTTACTCTGTTTGTATGACATTGCTTTTATATATAAAATCCAAATTTTGTCATCTTTTCCTCATGAGTCTTGAGTATATTTCTTTGTCTTCCTCCTTTTAATGTGATGTGTTGATATTATGATATAGAAATGATGTGTCGATTTATTATGGAGAATTGTTGGTAACATTTTCACTTCGTACTTCATTTACTTTTTGATCTGGGCAAATAAATTGTTAAAACTTGTTGGGAAACATATGTTCCGAAAGGATTATGAGTTCCACAACAAAAGTGAAGGTCACATTCAATGTCCACGAATGAGTGATGTAGTTCATGGGGGTTGAGTGCAAATAAATAGGGAAATATACTTTGATGGGCGTAGAATTGGAGATTTCAGAGTGACAGACTGAAATCCTCAATTTGGTCCTAGGGTTTGGAAACCAAAGCGAGAGTTAGCCTTCAGGGGAAGGGAAGTGGGAGCTTTGGAGTGAGAGCCAGTATCCTCCCAGCCTAACCACGGATTTGGGGACTGGACTTAGGATTAGCCAATGTTCTTTATGCGCTTGGAAAAGGGTATAGAATATGAATGCTCCTATTTGGCACAATACATTTGCATCACTGATCTGTCACAAAAAATCATCATATTATAAAATGGCTCCTTCATCACTGCATCAATGCATAAAATATTTACAAAAAGGATAAGAATATTGTATTATAGGAGATCTGCAACCATTTTCAATCCATGAAATTGGAGTACATAAAGACCGAGCATATTATACTCTAATAAAGAAAATAATATTCTCTAGAGAGAAAGTGGTGAATATAAAAGAAAAAGACAAAGAAAAGAGAATAAATGAAAAAGACTTTTCTTCATCAACACAGGCGAAGGGTGATAATTCACATCAAACTCGCACCCGAGGTCGAGGCCGAGACGAGGACGAGGGAGAGAAGACCCAACTGTCAAAATGAAGAAACCATTGAATTTCAAAATTCACTTTGAAGAAGATGCAAAAGAGGAGAAGACAACATTAGTGGTTTTAAAAAAACCTCGGTTCAAATACCTCTTATAGAAGAAGACAAAGAAAAACAATTTGAATCTATGTATGAGAAAATTAATCTTTATATACACATTATGTCCTAACTCCAATCTCTACTTCTAAAATCGAGGATTTAGTGGTCAAAGAAGTATATAGTGATGATAAAAACCCGATTAAGTTTAGACTTGGCTCTACTTCTTCCAGTACTGAAACCGATGTAAAATTAAAAGATGAAAATCATGAAAAATCAATGAAAAATCCCTTTTTAGTTGTATTCTCCTTGGGCACAAAAATTTATTTAAATAATTTAATGCTCAGGCGATGGTCTTTAAAACAACCACACTTTATTGAACAAATGTGAGATAATAATAAATGAAACCCTAACTCTAAAGAGAGTATTGGATTTGTCACACTAGAACCCCTAGATAATATGAAATTTTGCCTAGTCATCACCGAAGAACTTAATTATGAACAAACATCTGATTTCCCAATCGAAGATGTTCCTCCATAATTGGAAGAAGAAATTAAATCGACAGTTGATGAATTAAAATAAATAAATTTAGGAACTAATGAAAACCCAAAACCACTTTCATTAGTTCATCCTTAACGAAATGGAAGAAAAAAAATAATTCAACTATTGAAATTATATAAAGACTGCTTTGTTTGGACTTATGACGAAATGCCTAGGCTAGCTCCAGAATTCACAGGCCATTAGCTTGGTATAAATCAAATTGCAATTCCTGTTAAACAAGCTCCGAGAATGATGCATGTCGAAATAGAACAACAAGTCATTGCCGAGGTTAAAAATTTAATAGAGGCTAATTTTATACGAGAAGATAATTATCTGACATGGCTAGCTAATGTAGTGCCGGTTAAAAAGAAAAACGGCCAGATGAAGGTCTGTGGATTGCAGAGATTTAAATAAAGCTTGTCCGAAGGATGAATTTCATTTACAAATCCCAGAATTGATGATCGACATAGCATCCACACATGCAATATTTTCTATTATGGATGGATCATCATGATATAATCAAATAAAGATTTTCTAGAAGATGAATCAAACGTAGCCTTCAGGACGCCCATAGGGATACACTGTTACAAAGTTATGCCCTTTAATTAAAGAATGCTGGTGCAACTTAGCAAAGAGCCATGACACAAATTTTCAATGAATTATACACAATCAAGTTGAATGTTATGTGGACGATTTGATTGTCAATAGTAGACAAAAAGACAATCACATGTATGATTTGAGAATCATCTTCAAACGATTACATCAATATAATCTCAAAATGAATCCTTTAAAGTGCGCTTTTGGTGTTACTTTGGGGAAATTATCAGGATTTATTGTTCGACATCGTGGGATAAAATTTACCCTCTCAAAATTGAAGCTATCCTAAATATGCCTCCGCCTAAAAATCTAACTCAATTCGATCCTTTCAAGGAAAACTAGCATATATACGACGTTTTATTTCCAATTTGTCAGGTAGGTGTCAGCCCCTCACATCCCTAACCAGAAAAGATACCAAATTCGTGTGGAATGAAAAATGCCAACACTACTTTGAAAACATCAAACAATACCTAACAACACCTCCTGTCTTAGCAGCCTCTATGTTAGGAATACCTCTAATCCTTTACACCACGGTATTGGACAATTCCCTTAGAGCATTACTAGCCAAAGTAAATGACGAGGGAAAACAAAATAAATTATAATATTTAAGCCGTTGTTTGTTTCTGGCTGAAGTAAAATATCAAACAAATGAAAAGCATTGCTTAGCTTTGATTTTCGTAGTTCAAAAGCTAAGGCATTATATGCTTTCTCATAAAGCAACTCTTATTTCAAGAGTTAACCCATTACAAGACTTGATGACATGACCGACACTTTCTGGATGATTAGCAAGATGAGTAATGACACTGCTCCAATTTGACATAACATTTGTACCACTACGTGCTGTTAAAGGACAATCTTAGCAGACTTCTTAGCAACACACTCAACTCCGATTAGATCACCTCTTAATGGTGATTTACCTAATGAAGATATACTAGAAACAAAAAATTTAAACACATAACGATGGGAATTATACTTTGATGGAGTGTCATCCGCTCGAAAAGACAAAGACAATCAAATAATCATACCAGATAAAGCTGGGGTAGGATTAATTTTGATTACTCCAGACAGAGCAATGATGTTGTTTTCTTATCATCTGACTGAACCATGCATAAATAATGAAGCTGAATATGAAGCGCTCATAACCGGTTTGAAATTGACAATATTAATGGAAATAAAAAATATCGACATCTACGAAGATTCTTAATTGATCATTAATCAAATTACGGGCAAATGCAAGACTTTGAAACCTCGACTGGAACAATACTTCCGTTACACTCTAAGACAGCTTCAACAAATTCCCGATGTAGCTTTCTTCTTAATTCCAAGGTGAGACAATTCTTTGACAGATGCCTTGGCAAAAATTGCAAAAGAATTTGCTTGTTCAGAAGAGGACGACATTCTAATTTCTATAAATAGAAGACAAGTTCTTTCTTAGATTAACATGGAAAATCCGTACAAAATTGGTAAAGACACGACAGTGATAATAATTGACGAACAAAAGGATGATTGGCGACAACCAATTATTCATTATTTACAACAACCAATTATTCATTATTTACAAACAGGAAGGTTACCTGAAAACAACTCTATCGCAACTCAAATCTGACAAAGGGTAATGTCCCATGCTCTAGTGAACAATATTCTTTATCAATGATCTTTTGCTAAATGTGGTTAAGATGTCTAAACCAATCTGAAGCTCAAGAGATTGTTAAAGAAGTTGATTCAGGGCTATGTGGTGCACACCAATTTGGACCTAAAATGAAGTTGAAAATAAAAAGAATGGGATATTATTGGCCAACAATGATGACCGAGTGTGTTGAAATCGCGAAGAAATGTCATCAATGTCAAATACATAGAGTGGTCTTACATGAGTTGCCAAATGTATTACATCCAACTATCGCATCTTGGCCATTTGAATGTTGGGGCACAGAGATTGTGGGCCCTATAGACCCTCCATCATAGAAAGGATATTGATTCATTATAGCACCCACTGATTACTTCTCCAAAAGGGCAGAAACAATACCGCTCAGAGAAGTTAAGGCAGAACAAGTTCTTCATTTCTTCAGGACTCATATTGTCTATATATTTGGAATTCCTCGAAGAGGGTATCAGACAATGGATTGGCTTTTAAAAACACAAAAATGGACAATTTTTTCAGAGACATGGGATAAATTGAAGGTATTCCACAATCTATTATCCTAAAGCCAATGGTTTAGCTAAAGCCATCAACAAAACTTTGGTACAAATTTTGAAAAAGACATTAGCTAACAGTCCAAGACAGTGGCTTGAGCGATTGATAGAAACTTTATGGGCCTATATGACTACATGCCGAACACCAACACGGTCAACACCGTTTTCTTTGGTATATGGTTCTAAAGCCATCTTACCACTTGAAATGCAAATTAATTCTCTTAGAGTTGCAGCTGCCAACAAAATAACTGATGAAGAAAATGCCAAATTACAACTTGAAGAACTTGAGAGTTTAGAAGGCAAGTGTCTGCGGGCTCAATGAATCTTAAATTATATCAAGAAAAAATGATACGGGCTCATGAAAAATTAGTTCGCCCTCGAACGTTTCAAATCGGTGAATTAGTTTTAGTTCTTCGGAGACCTATCCTCGCTCATCAAAGAATAGGTGAAAAGTTTGAACTAATATGGGAGGGCCCGTATGTAATTGAAAAGACATATTCAGGAGGATCTTACTAATTGGTAGAATGTGAAGGAAAAAGAGTCTTCTCCCCAATCAACGAGTGTTTCTTGAAAAAATATTATGCAACATAAAAATGATGACTTGTTTATAAACTGGGAAAACAATGAATAAAATGACAAATAAAATTTCTGATAATTGATGTCTTCCGTTGAACATTTCTTTCTGTTCATATAACATGTATTTTTGAACATTATTCCTAGACAATAATGAATTGCATATTGACAAATTAGGTTGAGAATTGGTCTGTTATGCTTCCATTAACCTGTTGCTTACAGGAAAATGTTGAACAACAGACTCATATTCACTTTTTGAAGTGGTCTGTGTTTGGCTTTAGACCATAGATGTATCAAGAAAGGATCAATGATCCACTTTGAATTTGACATGACACAGATCGAACTTCTATATAATGGATCATTGTTGTCTATTGTGGACAAAAGGGAAGCTGAAAAGGGATTTCCTGTGTTGGAGTTGAGGGCCTGACAACCAGATATCTCTGAAGAAAGAACAAAATAAATAAGTCAAAAACAAAACCTTGAGACTGGAAAATTGAAGACAGTTGTAGTCGCTGCGACTAATGAAATCCCAGAAACATCTGTTGTAGGAGTCAACAAATTGACATCTAGGTTGAATCGAGCCCAGAGACGTAACCAAATAAATGACTGAAGCGGCTTGAAAATAAAGAACAACAAAACACAAAATTTATGGAAGAAGACACTTCTGAATTTAAATTCCCGATCCTTGAATACACACCTGGAGAGGTATATCCTGTTCTAGGAGTGGAGAATTTAGATTCCGAAGAAGAAGAATCCATAGAAAGAACAGTCTTCGTACCGACACCATACATATCAGCTCTTGAACTAACAACACCAGATGAATCGACCGACAAAAAAATTATTTCTGAGGAAGAATTTTGACGCATTCTGGACCTTAGACGCCATTCTTTTGAACAATTTAAACATATCGATGGCCGGACTATCAACATACTGGAAGGTATTAAATTAGTCACGAGAGTCTTTGATGAGGATGAACATGCTACCATTGTTGAGCATATAATGGAAGCCTAAGATCTTGGATGAGATGGAAGCTTGAAGAAAAGAACATTTTCTGAGCCTAAGAAATGGATATGCGGCAAAGGACGAGTGACTATCCAGTATGGATGTTGTTACAATTACACCATAGACCAAGATGGTAATCTTTCTGGGATTCTACAACATGACCTGGTAGATTTGATGCCCACAGTCATTGTTCAAATCATCAGGAGAATAGTAGCTTGGTATATAATACCACATAGTTGTATTCCCGACAGTTGCATTGTCAACATTTATGAAGGGGATTGCATCCCTCCACATATTGATAGTCATGACTTTGAGAGACCTTTCTATACGTTATCACTCTTAAAAAGATGCTCTATCATGTTTGAAAGAGAGATAAGGATTGCGGGACTGGGAGAATTTCGTGTATCTTACCAAATTGCCCTTTTGCGTGGATCAGTCTTAGTCTTGCAAGGGAATGGAGTTGATGTTGCTAAACATTGCATACCCAGTGTGAGCAGACAAAGGATCTCGATTACATTACGAAGAACGCGTCCTGACAAACGGCCGATCGGTTATGAACCTGTGCAAGAACTCGAGGGATTAAAACTTTGGAACTACCATGACCCTATGAATATCCAAACACTTGAGACATGCTTGACAGATATTGTCTTGTTGTGTTAGATATTTGTGGTAGGTCTAGCAGTATCCAGGGTTAGAAGGATTACAAAAGGACAATCTGAAAACTTCTAATGTATTGTTATATCGACAGTTTATAGTGTGTGTCATGTGATATATGATGTACTATTGACTTTTATCATCGATGTGCATTATCTTTGGTAGTGGAATAAAATTTCATAAGATATTCCCCAGCTATCAATAATACATCGGCAGGTTCAAAAATGCCAAAATGAACACTTTGAATTAAAAATGACATAATAAACAACTCACAACAATTAACATGAGATCTATCTTTCGACCTATAAAGGTCACATCCCCAGCGGATACACTCTTTTTCATGTGTTTTTCACACATAACTCCAGTTATTGAATATAAGGCCCTTCCAGACATGAAAACTTGGCATTCATTTAGCTCTTTCTTAAGAAAGGATATAAGTCATATAACATTCCTTCTCAAAATAGACATATTAAAATTTGACATTTCTGAGAGATGGTATGACATCCTCTCTCTCTCTCTCCAGTTATTGGATATAAGGCCATTCCTGACACAGAAACATGACATTCCTTTAGCTCTTTCTTGATAAAGAATATAAGTCGATAACGTTCCTTCTCAAAACTGACGTATCGACATTTGAAATTTTTGAGAGATGGTATGACATCATCTCTCTCTCCATCTATCGGATATAAGACCCTTCCTGGCACGAAAATATGACATTCCTTTATCTCTTTCTTGAGAAAGGATATAAGTCATAAAACATTCCTTCCCAAAACCGACATATCGACATTTGATATTTCTGAGAGATGGTATGACATCCTCTCTCTCTCCAACAATTGGATATAAGACCCTTCTTGACACGTAAACATGACATTCCTTTAGCTCTTTCTTGAGAAAGAATATAAGTCGCATAATATTCCTTCTCAAAATCAACATACTGACATTCAATATGTTTAAGAAGCAGTGTAAAACCTCCTTTAATGGAATATGGTATCCATCTTCTTTTTAAATATTGAAAATAAGATTTCTTTGACATGAAGATTACTATTAAATAGACAATTCCATTGAGTTATCCAGGCCGTCTCGGTCAACGCCAATATGTGCGACATACTTGTGCAGTATTCTACACATATTGGGGACCCATTTGTTGACCTCACTTTTGTGAGGATCATTTATAAATTATTTTGAGAAATGAAGTCTACCAATATTGACCTCCTAAATCTTATCAATGGTCACTAAGCCCTAATGTCTAGGTTATGAAGCCTTTTTAACCTAAATCTTAATGATATCCTAAAATGATCAAATCAGCAATGACAAACCCTGATCCGATCAGCTATTGACCAAACTGCTCAACCTTTGACCCAAATGGTCAAACTAGGTCAAAATGGTCAATCCGTGACCCAATGACCACCCCATTGAACTAGGTCAAAATGGTCAATCCTTGACCCAATGACCATCCCATTCACCAAACTGGTCAACCTTTGACCCAAATGGTCAACTAGGTCAAAATGGTCAATCCTTAACCCAATGGCCACCCCATTAACCAAACTGGTCAACCTTTGACCCAAATGGTCAAACTAGGTCAAAATGGTCAATCCTTGACCCATTGACTACCCCATTGACCAAACTGGTCAACCTTTGACCCAAATGGTCAAACTAGGTCAAAATGGTCAATCCTTGACCCAATGACCACCCCATTAACCAAACTGGTCAACCTTTGACCCAAATGGTCAAACTATGTCAAAATGATCAATCCTTGACCCAATGACCACCCCATTGACCAAACTGGTCAACCTTTGACCCAAATGGTTAAACTAGGTAAAAATGGTCAATCCTTGACCCAATGACCACCCCATTGACAAAACGGGTCAACCTTTGACCTAAATGGTCAATTTAGGTCAAAATGGTCAATCCCTTACCCAATGACCACCACATTGACTCAATGACCACCCCATTGACCAAAATGGCCAACCTTTGACATAAATGGTCAAATTAGGTCTAAATGGTCAATTCATGACCCAATGACCACTACATTGACCCAATGTCAACCTCATTAACCACCAAGTCAACCTAGATACCAAATTGGTCAAATTTGACTCATTTGATCAAATTGAGACATTAAATTGATTAAACTTGATCATTTAGTTAACCCTAGTCAAACCTAGGTCCCATTACTAAAATCAATGACACTATGATTAAATTAACCATGACAAGGTTAAGTAAATCACCTGGGTCAACCCTGGACCTAGATTGGTCAACCATGGTCCACCCTGATCAACTATGGTCAACCATGGTCAACTTTGGTCAACTTGTGTCAAAATAACACAATTTTGGACAAAATTGATAAAATTGGTCAAATGGTCAACACCTAAAATGACTTTGACCAATTTATGGGTCAATATTATAATCTAGTAGATTTTTAATTAATTAAATAATTAATTAAAAATGGAATTATAATCACATTAATTTAATGATATCATAAATGACAAGTAAAACCCATAAATGATTTTCAAAATCAAATTAAACACTTATAGGGATATGCTTGGGTCTCCCATGACCCATGAAACTCATCATGACAAGGCTAACCTTACGGTAAACCCATTAACCATCATGGTAACCCTAGGGTTAAAGTTAAACATGAAGCCATCATAAGGGGAAGAAAGAGGTGTCATTCCCTCATGGACTCTTGGAATGAATCAACATACACCTCTTCCCCACCCAATGGACGTGAACCAAATCCACTTCATTGAATGGAGAGTTCATCATGGCTAATTAAGGAAGTGAGACAAAGAAGAAACTAGGTGTCACTGTTTTCTAAATTTAAATCATGAATCATTTGTCTCCAAGGAATGAGGTGACCTATGGGACACTTCAAGCATTTCATGGACTCACCAATGAGAGTGAAACATCACTTAAACCACCTCCATTACCACAGTTAAGGACCATCATGAATAAGCCATATGAACGATGTAAATTAAGCTTAAATGTCGCCTTATCCCCAATCCATTGAATGAGGTGGATAATTTACATAAGGGAGGTAAATTCAGCTCAAATAAGAAAGGCCAAAAACACCTCATAGAGTGTCCAATGGAGAGAAGCCAAAGCCTTGAGTTAAAAATCCACCATGGGTAAATTAAACATGGATATGCTTGGGGATGCTCAAATGTGATAATTCTCAGCCAAGAGGCTTATTCATAACCATTATTAACCTGATAGAACTTCTTCTAGGTGAACCCAAGCTAGACCAAGCTTCCCCATGGCCTCCATGGCTATAAATAAAGCCTAACCTGAGAGCCTTAGAAGAAGAGAGAAGACTTATTTCTACTGACCAATTTTAAAAACTTTGAATATGAAAGTTCCTCCCTAGGACCTAAGCAACTGATCCCCCATAGAATTAGGTCTTAAAACCCAATAGTTTGCCCCAATTTCCCTACCTAAAACAGAATAATTTTTGGGTCTGAAATGAAGTTTCTCAAAAATTTAAAGTAACTCCTCTAAAAGCTTCCTAGAGCCCTACGAAGACAAGCCCAATCAAAATTGAACCTTTCCATAGGCTCTAACCCACTGTTCCACTTTCATGTTCTAAGCAGTGACACCTTTTGATCAAACTCATATCTAGCCTTAATTTCACCTCAAATTGAGTTGGGGATAAGCTCTCTGAGGTCAAGACGAAGCTGTAGAATAAATCCAATTGAAGTTTCATTCACTCAAGCCAAAGTATGGTTCTATGGACTCAAGTCGAGCTCGGGTTTGACACTTTGTGAAACAAACCAATTCACAACCCTAACATCACTGTATGGATGGGTTCGTACTCTCCAGATGAAGCTATAGGAACAAAAATCACTTGAATCCAACAAGAATCGAGTGGGTTTTGACCAGAGGAAAGGGATGAACGAATGTTGTGCATTTCCGTGATCTGGAAATGGACAGCTTTGATTTACTCCCAGTCGATCCGCTGTTCTGAATCCCGCAGCAAATCAGCCGCGTTTCGACGAGTCCGAGGACATGTGGGACCGTTTGATAATTTATGGTTAATTTGGATTTAAGTAAATCGAGATTAACCTTAAATTAATAAAAATCCATATCCTTTCATAGAAAAATCACAAAAATACAATAAAAATATCTCTGAATTCGGGACAATGGGAGGAATAATGTGGAAATGAAATCATGAATTAAGGAATTTTCTTTAATTTTTAATTAATTAAGTACTCTCTGGAGTAATTCAATTATTAAAAATTATTTACAATTCCAAAAATTCTAAAATTTTCACAAATTATTCTTTGCAACCTCAGAGACATTTTGTGATTTTTCTAAAGATAGGGAAATTCTCTGGTGTCTAATTTCATAATTTCTATCAAACTTTGTAATTGTTTTTAAAAATAATAATAAAGATTAAATGGTTAGGAAATTTAAAGTGACATTCCTAAACTCTAAAATGACAACTTCTAGCCATTTAAAAACTTAAAAAAAATGACATTTCTATCACTTAGAGCTAAGAATGTAAATTCTAAAATTAATATAAAATCCTAAAACCCTTAGGTCTAAGTTTTAGCCTACGAATCTTATGCTTGGTTCACCCCACATTAAACCATCATCTTTAGGTCCAAGCCCAAATGGACCTAACCCAAACCCCAACTCATGTTAACCTATAATATACCCTAATTAAGTCTAAAACACCAATTAGACTTAATTAAATCAAGTTAAACCTTAATCACATTAGGTTTAACTTAACAAACCCTAATTAGGTCTAAGACACCATTTAGACCTAATTAAGCCCAGTTATACCTTAATCATATTAGGTTTAACTTAACAAACCCTAATTAGGTTTAAGACACTATTTAGACCTAATTAAGCCAAGTTAGACCTTAATCACATTAGGTTTAACTTAACAAACCGTAATTAGGTTAAGACACCATTTAGACCTAATTAAACCAAGTTAGACCATAATCATATTAGGTTTAACTTAAAAAACTCTAATTAATCTAAGACACTAATTAGACTTAATCAGATTAGGTTTAACTTAACAAACTCTAATTAAGTCTAAGACATTAATTAGACTTAATTAAACCAAGTTAGACCTTAATCAAATTAAGTTTAAATTAATAAACCCTTATTAGGTCTAGACACCATTTAAACTTAATAAACCTAAGTTAAGCCTCAACCATATTAAGCTTAACATCATAAACCCTAATTAGGTTTATCCCCTGATTAGACCTAATTAACCCTAATTAACCTTAACCCAATTAGACTTAACCACTAATTAAGTCTACTTAATCAATTAAAACTTACATAAATAAGGTTTAATTAACCTTAACTCAATTAGGCTTAACCACAATTAAGTCTAATTAGTCAATTTAAAATTACTTAAATTAGGTTTAATTAACTATAACCTAATTAGAATTAACCACTAATTAAGTCTAATTAATCAATTAAACCTTACCTAAATTAGGTCTAGTTAATCATAACCCAATTAGACTTAACCACTATTAAGTCTAATTAATCAATTAAATCTCAATTAAATTAGGTTTAATTAACCATAACCAAATTAGGCTTAACCACTAATTAAGTCTAATTACTCAATTAAACCTTACCAAAATAAGGTTTAATTAACTTTAACCCAATTAGACTTAACCACTATTAAGTCTAATTAATCAATTAAACCTTACCTAAATTAGGTTTAATTAGCCATAATCCAATTAGACTTAACCACTATTAAGTCTAATTAATAAATTAAACATTACCTAAATTAGATTTAATTAACCATAATCCAATTAGACTTAACCAATATTAAGTCTAATTAATCAATTAAACCTTACCTAAATTAGTTTTAGTTGACCATAACCCAATTAGACCTAACCACTATTATGTCAAATTAATTAATTAAACCTTACCTAAATTAGGTCTAATTAACCTTAACCCAATTAGACATAACCACTATTTAGTCTAATTAATCAATTAATCCTTATCTAAATTAGGTTTAATTAACCATAATCCAATTAGACTTAACCACTATCAAGTCTAATTAATCAACTAAACCTGACTCAAATTAGGTTCAATTAAACTTAAACCTTTTAGTTTCAACATACATTGAACCTAACCTTAACCTATACTTAGGTTCAACCCAACTTAAAATTAAGTTAAACATAAACCTTTTAGGTTCAACATACATTAAACCCAACCTAAACTTATACTTAGGTCCAATCCAAATTGAACCTAAGTCAAGCCTAAACCTTTTAGGTTCAACATACATTGAACCTAACCTTAACCAATACTTAGGTCCAATCCAACTTAAACTTAAGTCAAACTTAAACCTTTTTGGTTCAACATACATCGAACCTAACCTTAACCTATACTTAGGTTCAACCCAACTTGAACCTGAGTCAAACTTAAAACTTTTAGGTTCAACTTACATTGAACCTAAATTAACCTATACTTAGGTTCAACCCAACTTGAACCTAAGTCAAACTTAAACATTTTATGTTCGACATACATTGAACCTAACATTAACTTATACTTAGGTTCAACTCAACTTAAACCCAAGTCAAACTCAACCATTAGGTTCAACCTACATTGGACCTAATTCAAAATTAACTTAGGTTCAACCTACATGGAACCTAACTTAATCTAAACTTAGGTTCAACCTACATTGGACTTAACTTAAACCAAACCTTTAGGTTCAACCTACATTAAACCTAACTCAAACATAACTCAAGTTCAACCTATATTAAACTTGATCCAAACTTAATTAGGTTCAACCAACATTAAACTTAGGTCCAATATGCCTAAGTCAAAGTCTTTAGATTCAAATGAAACTGAATCTAATATTTAACTTAAACATCTTTAGATACAAACGATACTGGATCTAAGATTTTATCCAATTTTAAATCTAGTAAGACTTAATTGATGGTGATGAAACATATATATTTGTCGCATGTCGTCGCCGTCAATTCCTGTATCATGTCAATGTCAAGGAGTCGCCACTCTCTTTCTCTATCTATCACCTTAATTCTTATCCTTCCTAGACTTACTATCAGAAGTCTTTAGAGAATTTGAAGAAGGATTAATCATGATAGAGATTGGGAGAAAAGAGATCAAAATGATAATCTCATAGAAAAAGTCTTCAGATTGTGTAATCACTGAAGTTTTTCATATAAGAAGATCATATGAAGATCTTGGATAACCAGAGAGGTCTTGTAGGTAAAATGCCTATCCTGAGTTCTTTAATCTCCTATAGGAGCAAGCTCCTATAGTTAATTACATCCCGAGCAAGTAATATTGCCTAGGAAAACTCTCGATTAAGGTTAACATTTATCCTCGAAAAAGTGTGAGTGTTGTCGTGGTAGTGTGTTTTGTCTTGTTGCTAATGTCGTTGTTTTGTTGAAAAGTTTCAGGTTATATGTCTAACCTAAAAGTTTTGTTTTGTTTTGTTGCTAATGTCGTTTTGTTGGAAATTTTCAGGTTATATGTCTAACCTAAAAGTTTTGTTTTGTTTTGTTGCTAATGTCGTTGTTTTGTTGAAAAGTTTCAGGTTATATGTCTAACCTAAAAGTTTTGTTTTGTTTTGTTGTCAATATTCCATCGTCGATGTCCTCGCAAAACGAGTTAGCACACCCTATAACATGCAAAGAAAATCTAAACGGAATTTCTTGTCTTCATCCCGCAAAGAAAATATTGTCGAAATAATGTCACGAATATTTTTTTGAATGTCAAGTTATTTTGAAATGTCAACTTCATGTTAATCATGTTGTTTTATTTTTGAAATGTCAAATTTTCGTTGATTATGTCAACATCAGATTTATGTCGGTTATGTCGATTTTGGTTTGAAATGTCGAATTTATGTCGATTATGTCGATATTCATTTGAAATGTCAAATTTATGTCAGTTATGTCAATTAAACGTTTGAAATGTCAAATTTATGTCGGTTTTGTCGATTAAATGTTCGGAATGTCAAATTTATATTGATTATGTTGATTTGAGTTCAATTTTATCTATTTAAGTTCAATTTGGGTTGAACCTAAGATTTATGTCAATTTAGGTTCAATTTGAGTTGAATCTAAGGTTTATATCGATTTAGGTTCAATTTGGGTTAAACCTAAGGTTTACGTCGATTTAGATTCAATTTGGATTGAATCTAAGGTTTATGTCGATTTAGATTCAATTTGGGTTGAACCTAAGGTTTATGTCGATTTAGATTCAATTTGGGTTGAACCTAAGGTTTATGTCGATTTAGATTCAATTTTGGTTGAACCTAAGGTTTATGTCGATTTAGATTCAATTTGGGTTGAATCTAAGGTTTACGTCGATTTAGGTTCAATTTGGGTTAAACCTAAGGTTTACGTCGATTTAAATTCAATTTGGGTTGAACCTAAGGTTTATGTCGATTTAGATTCAATTTGGGTTGAACCTAAGGTTTATGTCGATTTAGATTCAATTTGGGTTGAATCTAAGGTTTATGTTCAGTTTAGTAGAGTTAGGTTCATTGTTGGTTGAACCTAAGGTTTAGATTTGGATTTAAGTTCAATGTAAGTTGAACATAAGTTAGGTTTTGGTTTAGGTTCAAGTTGAGTTGAACCTAAGGTTTAGGTTTGGACTTAAGTTCGATGTAGGTTGAACTTAAGTTAGGTTAAGATTAGGTTCATGTATGTTGAACCTAAGGTTTATGTCAAGCTAAGCTGAGTTAGGTTCACTGTCAGTTGAACCTAAGGTTTCAATATGAGTTGAGCTTAAGTTAGGTTTATGTTAGACTTAGGTTCATGTCATGTTAAACCTAAGCATGATTTGACTTAAGTCTAATATGGGTTAGACTTAAGTTAGGTTTGTGTTAAACTTAGGTTCATGTCAGGTTGATCCTAATTATGGTTTGACTTAAGTCTAATATGGGTTAGACTTAAGTTAGGTTTAAGTTAGACTTAGGTTTATGTCAGGTTGAACCTAAGTATGGTTTAAGTCTAATATAGGCTAGACTTAAGTTGGTTTAGGTTAGACTTAGGTTCATGTCAGGTTGAACCTAAGGTTTGATGTTTGACATAAGTTCAAGTTAGGGTTGAACCTAGACTTAAGGTCGACTTAAGTTCAATATGGGTTGAACTTAAGTTAAGTTTTGAGTTTAGGTTAAGTTAGATTCAAGTCAGGTTGATCCTAGAATTAAGGTCAATTTAAGTTCAATATGGGTTGAACCTAAGTTAAGGTTTGACTTAGATTAAATTAGGTTCTAGTTGGATTGAACTCGAGTTTAGTTCAGTTTAGGTTAGGTTCAATATGGGTTGAACCTAAGGTTTCAAGTTAAGTTAGGTTCGATGTGGGTTGAACCTAAGGTTTAGGTTAACTTGAGTTCAAGTTAGATTGGACTCAAGTTATGTTAGGTTTAAGTTAGGTTTAATGTGGGTTGAACCTAAGGTTTAGGTTAACTTGAGTTCAAGTTAGGTTGGACTCAAGTTAGGTTAGGTTTATGTTAGGTTCAATGTGGGTTGAACCTAAGGTTTATGTTAACTTGAGTTCGAGTTAGGTTGGACTCAAGTTAGGTTAGGTTTAGGTTAGGTTCAATGTGGGTTGAACCTAAGGTTTTGGTTAACTTGAGTTCAAGTTAGGTTGGACTCAAGTTAGGTTAGGTTTAGGTTAGGTTCAATGTAGGTTGAACCTAAGGTTTAGATTAACTTGAGTTCAAGTTAGATTGGACTCAAGTTAGGTTATGTTTGAGTTTAAGGTAGGTTCAATGTGGATTGAACCTAAAGTTTAGGTTTACTTGAGTTCAAGTTGGGTTGGGCTTAGGTTAGGTTCAATGTGGGTTGAACCTAAGGTTTAGGTTAACTTGAGTTCAAGTTAGGTAGGACTCAAGTTAGGTTAGGTTTAGGTTAGGTTCAATGTAGGTTGAACCTAAGGTTTAGGTTAACTTGAGTTCAAGTTAGGTTGGACTCAAGTTAGATTAAGTTTAGTTTAGGTTCAATGTGGGTTGAACCTAAGGTTTAGGTTAACTTGAGTTCAAGTTAGGTTGGACTCAAGTTAGGTAGGTTTAGGTTAGGTTCAATGTGGGTTGAACCTAAGGTTTAGGTTAACTTGAGTTCAAGTTTAGGTTGGACTCAAGTTAGGTTATGTTTGGCTAAGTTTGGTTTAACTTGAGTCTAATATGGGTTAGACTTAAGTTTGGTTTGATTTTGACTTTGGTTCATGTCAGGTTGAACCTAAATTTGGTTTGATTTAAGTCTAATGTAGGTTAGACTTAAGTTAGGTTTAGGTTTAATTTAGGTTCAATGTGGGTTGAACCTAAGTTTGGTTTGACTTACGTCTAATGTAGGTTAGACTTAAGTTACGTTTAGGTTTAATTTAGGTTCAATGTGGGTTGAACCTAAGTTTGGTTTGACTTAAGTCTAATGTAGATTAGACTTAAGTTAGGTTTAAGTTTGATTTAGGTTCAATGTGGGTTGAACCTAAATTTGGTTTGACTTAAGTCTAATGTAGATTAGACTTAAGTTAGGTTTAAGTTTAATTTAGGTTCAATGTGGGTTGAACCTAAATTTGGTTTGACTTAAGTCTAATATGGGCTAGACTTGAGTTGGTTTAGGTTAGACTTAGGTTCATGTCAGGTTGAACCTAAGGTTTGATGTTCGACTTAAGTTCGATTTGGGGTTGAACCTAAGTATAGGTTGAACTTGGGTTCATATGTGTGTTGAACCTAAGTATGATTTGACTTAAGTCTAATGTAGGTTAGACTTAAGTTAGGTTTAAGTTTAACTTAGGTTCATGTCAGGTTGAGCCTAAGTTTGGTTTAGGTTTGAGTTTATCTTAGGTTCATGTCAGGTTGAGCCTAAGTCTGGTTTGAATTAAGTCTAATGTGGGTAGACTTAAGTTTGGTTTAGGTTTGTTTGATTAAGTCTTATTTAATTAAGACTTAATAGTTTAATTAGGTTTAATAAATTAAACTTAATCGAGGTTTATGTTGATTAAACCTTAGTTAGTTAAAGTTTAATAATTTAATTAGGTCTAAGGGTTAGACCTAATTAGGGGTTTAAGGTTGATTAAAACTTAGTTAGTTAAGGCTTAATGGTTTAATTAGGTCTAAGAGTTAGACCTAATTAGGGTTTAGGTTTGATTAAACCTTATTTAGTTAAGGCTTAATGGTTTAATTAGGTCTAGGAGTTCGACCGAATTAGGGTTTAGGTTTGCTTAAACCTTATTTAGTTAAGGCATAATGGTTTAATTAGGTCTAAGGGTTAGACCTAATTAGGGTTTAGGTATGATTAAACCTTAGTTAGTTAAGACTTAATGGTTTAATTAGGTCTAAGGGTTAGACCTAATTAGGGTTTGAGTTTTATTAAACCTTAGTTAGTTAAGGCTTAATGGTTTAATTAGGTCTAAGGGTTAGACCTAATTAGGTTTTAGGTATGATTAAACCTTAGTTAGTTAAGGCTTAACGGTTTAATTAGGTCTAAGGGTTAGACCTAATTAGGGTTTGAGTTTGATTAAACCTTAGTTAGTTAAGGCTTAATGGTTTAATTAGGTCTAAGGGTTAGACCCAATTAGGGTTTAGGTATGATTAAACCTTAGTTAGTTAAGGCTTAACGGTTTAATTAGGTCTAATGGGTTAGACCTAATTAAAGTTTAGGTTTTATTAAACCTTAGTTAGTTAAGGTTTAATAGTTTAATTAGATCTAAGGGTTAGACCTAATTAGGGTTTAGGTTTGATTAAACCTTATGTTTAAGGAGGTTAATTAAGTTTAGTATGTCTTTAAACCTAATTAAGGGAGTTTAGTTTTGATTAATTAAGTTTAATATGTCTTTAAACCTAATTAAAAGGTGTTTGGTTTTGTGTTAATTAAGTTTAATATGTCCTTAAACTTAATTAAAAAGAGTTTAATTTTTATTAAACCTAATTTAGGTAAGGTTTAATTGGTTAATTAAGTTTAGTGTGTCCTTAAACTTAATTAAAGAAGTTTAATTTTTATTAAACCTAATTTAGGTAAGGTTTAATTGGTTAATTAAATTTATTATGTCTTTAAACTTAATTAAAGAAAGTTTAATTTTTATTAAACCTAATTTAGGTAAGGTTTAATGAGTTAATTAAGATTAGTGTGTCTTTAAACTTAATTAAAAGAGTTTAATTTTTATTAAACCTAATTTAGGTAAGGTTTAATGGGTTAATTAAGTTTAGTGTGTCCTTAAACTTAATTAAAGAAGTTTAATTTTTATTAAACCTAATTTAGGTAAGGTTTAATGGGTTAATTGAGTTTAATGTGTCCTTAAACTTAATTAAAGAAGTTTAATTTTTATTAAACCTAATTTAGGTAAGGTTTAATGGATTTAAATGTCATTTTAATGCCTTAATTGAATCTAATCTTGTCATTTTAGACTCAAGTGAGGTTTATTATTAGCCTATCATAGGCTAGAACCGTTTTCAAACTTAGATTGTTGATGAAAATAGTTCAATTTTACAAAGGGTTATTTTAGGATTCAAAATTATTAAATTTTCAAATGCAATTCAAAATTGTTTCTATGACTTAGAAATATTTTTCCTAGGGTCATTGTCTGTTGCCCTATCATTCCTAGTCATTTGTATTTTTATTTTCTTAATTTTTAAATTTTTATAATTATTATTTGAAATAATTACAAAGAAACTTGAAAATTCAAGAAAAGTATCCTAGGCATGTTTTCTGTCCTTAGAAAAATTATGGAAGGTCCCTATAAACATAAAGATAAATGCCTCAAAGTTTCATAATTTTTTTGATTTGTTAATAATTTTTAATAATTAAAATACTCCAGAGAGTATTTAATTAATTAAAAATTAAATACTGAGAATAAAATTATGATTTTGGTCTCATAATTTTCTCCTCTTCAAGAGCTTTCCAGAGGTATTTTTATTTCATTTTTATGACCTCTGGTTAGAAAGATATGAATTTTTGAAGTTTTTAAGGTTTTCTGGAATTAAATTATTCCAGAAAATCGAGGACGCGCCGCGTGTCCTCGTACCGATCGAATGAGCGGGACGATCCCGTACGCGGCGCAAAACAGGAAACATGGCAGGCACAAATCGGCGCCGTCCGTCCCAAAACACGGGAACGGACGGCTGGGATAATTCGGATTTAATTCCAAAAAAATTCCACAGCCCTTAAACTTCAAATGTTAATATCTCACTCATTTCTTGACGAAATTGAGTGATTTTTTTTTAAAATGCTCATCTGGATGAGAGGTATCTATCCATACGGTGATGATACACTTTTGAGCTAGTATAGCACATGATTTATCAAAAACATGATTTATTTTGCAAAGATAAATTCCATACCTTGGCCACAAGCACATCAAGCTAGATCAGACTTTATGGTTGCCTTCTAGGACCCTAATAGAAGATAATTGCTGCAGCAATTTGTTCCAGAAGTAGGGCTTAGAGAGAAATTTGGGAAAAATGCCTAATTTGGGCTGTTTTTGAAAATTGGTCAAATTGGTTCAATGGGCTGAAACTATGGCTTGGGATTAATCCTAAAAGATTATGGAAGCTCTTAGGATGAAGTTTTGTGTTGGGAGCAAGAGGGTTTGAGCAGCCTATGGACCTCCCTAAATATTTTCTCCTCTCTTGCTAGTTTTGGCCATGGGACCTATTTATAGCAAGGGGATGGTGTTGGCTTGGCTTAGGCTGTTCTAGGGGATTACTTACCTCCTCTATTAGCTGATTGGGTGATCAATTGGCTGGAGATAGGCTTGGATGCTTCTCCCTAAGTTTGTCATGATGAATTTCTTCTCTTTGTCTCTTGTCCATTGGCCATTGTGGGAGGTTACTTGTGAGCTGTTGTTTCATTGTTTCATGTGTGGTTTTCCTCCCATTGGGTGGCTTGGGAGGTGGAGAAGATGGTCTTGTGTTGGCCGGCCACTTCATGGAGAGAATGTGTTTAGAGTGAAGGAGGTGGTGACACCTCATCCCATGCATAACCATGAATGTTAAGCCATGGGTAATGAGCCTTAAGATGGGCTTAATTAAGTGTTAAATAAGCCTTTAAGATGGTTTAGCCCAATTAAATATGAAGAGGCTAAAGATGATTTCATTTCTTCTTTAATTCCCATTTTAATTAATTATTTTATTAACTAAAATTGGTGGAAATTATTTTATTAATCAATTTATTAATTGAAAATAATTTCAAATTAATTAATTGATTATTTTTGTCATTTTTGTTATTTTATGATTTTAATTTAATTTTCATTTTAATTAATTATGTCATTTAATTAAAATTTTGAAAATTAAATCATTAATCATTTTAATTAATCAAAATAATTTTGAAATTAATAATTTAATTAATTTTGCTATTTTTATTTCATTTTTATCTATTTTAATCAAAATAGATAAGTGTTGACCAATTTTGACTTGGGTTGACCCAAGTCAGCCCAAATTGATCAAATTGACTTTAAGATGTCCAATTCTTGTGATTTTGTCATTGTGGTGTTTTAAAAGTGTCCGTGGGTGAAAAGGTTGATTTATGGGCCAACAGAACTGGTCATTGGCTCTGGTCTGACTAATTTGACCAAAGTTGACTTTTTAGGTCAAAAGGTTGACCTATGGGGTCAACAGTGTAGGTCATTAGGTCTGGTTTGACCATTTTGACCAATGTTGACTTTTTAGGTCAAAAGGGTGACCTATGGGGTCAACAGGGTAGGTCATTAGGTCTGGTTTGACCAATTTGACCAAAGTTGACTTTTTAGGTCATAAGGGTGACCTATGGGGTCAACAGAGTAGGTCATTAGGTCTGGTTTGACCATTTTGACCAATGTTGACTTTTTAGGTCAAAAGGGTGACCTATGGGGTCAACATGGTAGGTCATTAGGTCTGGTTTGACCAATTTGACCAATGTTGACTTTTTAGGTCATAAGGTTATTAACTCATTGTAAAATGAGGTCAACATTAATCAAATAACTTTAGATTCAAAAGACATTAAATCTAAAATCTCAAAATCTGACTTATGTTAGATTTTTTAAGTCTAATTTATATTAGACTTATTACAAACATCATTTAGATTCCCATTGCAAACATTGAATCTAAATTCCTAAATCTCATTCAAAATCAACCAAATCAACAATTTAAGAAATAAAATCGACATTATTTCTTTTGTAAAAATCACTCTGACATTGTTTTCTTCTAGGTTGAAGACAAGTTCCCTTTAGATTTACTTTGTATTTTATTAGGATGTGCTAAATCTATTTTGTAGAGCAACATTCTGAAGACGGGACAATCGACGAAACAAAATTAAAAATAACATAAACGACATTAAAAACAAAACTAACATGACATAATCAAGACCGACAATGAAACAAAACCTAAACCTTTAGGATAACCACCAAACAAATAACAAACTAAAAGACAAAACGACAGTAAAATGACAAACAACAAAAAATAATAATAATAACTAATATAACAAATGACATTGACAAAATCAAACCTTTAGGGTAGTACGTGACACATAGAAATATATTACCTTTAGTATTGAACATTGACGTTTCTTTCCTTGTTCTTGAAATCTCTTAGAAAACCAGTGTTAACATTAATCAAAAGTTTTCTTAGATAAATTTAGTTGTCTAAGATGTAATTAACTGTAGGAGCTTGATTCTATAGGAGATTTAAGAACTCAAAATAGGTATCACACCTAGAAATCTCTGGTTATTAAAATTTCACATGTGATCCTCCTTATATAAAAATTTCTAGAATAAGGTATTCTAGAATCTCCTTGTGTAAGGATTATCACTGACATTTCTTATTCTACTGTTTTCTATTTTATAAACCCTTATTTTCTTCAAATTTCTTAATTTCTGAGGGTCCTTTACATGATCCGAAGAAATAAAATCTCTTGAAGATTAGGGAAATAAAATGGACAAACAGAGTGGCGAATCCAAACAATAACATTGACATCGACACAAGAGAATCTTAGTGGCAACGGGCTGGCGACGAGCCGACATCACATAACTCTGGATGCCACCTACCCTTCAAGTGAATTGAGTCCCATTATAAGTGATAATCTTCGTGGGAAGCCCAAACAACAGATGATGTTTTTCCAGATAAACTGTTTGGCATTTGCTTCAGTGCTCTTTGCAAGAGGCTCTACTTCCACCCATTTGATGAAGTAGTCGACAACTAAGATGATGAATTTTCATTGTCCAGTGGCTATCGGAAAAAACCCCATGATATCTACCCCCCATTGGGCGAAAGCCAATGACTCATAAATGACGTGAGTTTTAATGGCAATGCATGCGTAAGATTGGAGTGTAATTGGCAAGTCCTACATTTTTACACAAAATCTAATTTGTCTTGCTTGATCATGGGCCAGTAGAAACCTTGTCTCATTATTTTAAGAGCAAGAGCTCTATCTCCAAGATGCTCCCCACATATCTTAGAATGAACCTCTTGTAGAGTGTAATCAGGTTCAGATGGAGGAAGACACATGAGGTATGGATCTACAAATGCCTTCTTATACAGCTCAACCCCAATAAGAATGAAGTTGGGAGCCATGCGTCAGAGGCGAATTGATGTAGTAGCATCATCAGACAGCGTTCCATCTCGGAGGAATGAGATGATGGGATCCATCAAAGATGGATCCCCTGGGTCATCTATTGACAGTATCACCCACAGGCCATGGATGCTGAGAAAATTTATCTTCTCAATACACATTCTTTTATAGAGATCTCCAGTTTTTGAAGTTGTGAGCTTGGAGAGGGCATCAGCTCGGGTGTTATGCTTCTGAAGTATGTGAATGAGCTGACATGCCTCAATTAGTGCGAGAAGTGTTTTTACCAGATTGAGATACTGAACCAGTTGTGAGTTCTAAGCGTCAAATTCTCCCTCTACTTGGGATGCAATGAGTTGAGAATTAGTGTACATAATCATGTTTCGTACTTCATAGTCAATGAAAAGTTTTAATCCAGAGACAAGTGTTTCATATCCAACAATATTATTGGTGGCTCGAGAATTCAAGTGAAGTCCTTACTCCAAGATGTCTTGCTTCAGGGAGATGAGTAGTATTCTTGCACCAGCTCCTTAGTTTCTGGATGCTCCATCCACGTATAATATTCCCTGGGTTAACAGTGGAGGAGTTCAACAGAGTTAGGCATTGTACATTCTACCACAAAGTCAGCCAACACATGTGATTTGATGCTTCGTCGTGATGGGAAATGAATGTCAAATTTTTCCAATTCTACTTAACATTTTACTAATCTTCCTAATGCTTCTGATTTTTGTAAGATAACCTTTAAATGGAGTTGTGTGTAGATGCTTATTGTGTGATCTTAGAAGTAGGGCTGAATCCTCCTAGCTGAGAATACCAAGGCTAACACAGTCTTCTCCACCATCGGATAATGACTTTCTGTATCAGTGAGAATTTTGCTGATGTAGTATACTGGTTTCTCGATTGAGTTTTCCATTCTGACAAGAACAAAGCTTATTGTGTGCAGTGAAATAGCCAAGTAGATATATAACATCTCCCCTTAGATGGGTTTTGAGAGAAGGGGCGGTGAAGCCATATATGCCTTAAGTTGTTTGAAAACGATATGACAGTCATCTGTCCATTGAAATATGGTGTTTGAAGCACCTCTAAGTATCTTAAAGAATGACAAATACTTATCCCCATAACGAGCTAAGAAACGAGATAGAGTGGCTATACGATCATTCAAGAGTTACACCTCTTTGATGTTTCTTGGAGACACCATGTCCATTAGTGCCTTGATTTTTTATTGCTTTGCCTTAATTCAATGATGGGTAACCATGAATCCCACAAACTTCCCTGATGTGACACCGAAAGCACATTTCACCAGGTTAAGTTGTAAATCGTATTGATGAAGGAGTTGAAAACACTCATCCAGATGAGAAATATGTTAGGATTCTTCCAGGCTTTTTACTAACATGTCATCAATGTAAACCTCCATTGTATGCCCGAGAAGGTTTCTGAAGACATTGTTCATGAAAAATATATAAGTTGCACCAGCAATTTTTAACTTGAACGACATTACTTGATAACAATATAAAATCTTATCTGTTTGAAAAGAGGTGGCTTCTTCGCCAATAGGGTTCATCTTTATTTGATTGCACCCCGAGTATGCATCCATAAAGCTGAGCATCTGATGTCCGGATGTGGCATTGACGAGTTGATCTATGCACTAGCTTTATTGAGCTATCCTTTGGACAAGCTTTATTGAGCTCTGTAAAGTCGACACACATTCTCCATGAAACACGAACTTTTTCATCATGAAAACATTGGCTAGCCATACAGGGTGGTGCACTTCCCGTATGAATTTTCCTTCGAGAAGCTTGTTGACTTCTTGTTCAATTCCTTGTAAGAGGTCTGGGGAAAAATTGTGCTTCTTCTGGATGATCGGTATAAAGGTTAGATATATCTTTAAGGAGTGCATGATTATTTCATGGTCAACTCCAGGCCTGTCGGTCGGGGTTCATGCAAAAATGTATTGATTCCTTTGTAGGAGATCTACATATTCTGACATTTGCTCATTGGAGAGGAAGGAACCAAGCTATACTGTTCTTGATGGGCATTCGTTAGAGAGCGGGACGTGAACCAAATCTTCAATGGGAGAAGCTTGATGAGATACATCTTCATCTTGAAGATCAAAGTTTTTGATGCTAAGTGTCACTGACTGGCGTGATTGAGCTTGCCTTGTGTTATCTGTTGATCTCCTCGTACAATGCTGATCACTACTGGGGATGGAAGCTTGAGCTTCAAGTGTAGCACAAAAGTTACAATGCCAAAGATGGATTGCAGGGGTCTTCTGAAGATGACATTGTAAGCTGATTCTGACTTGACAACGATGAACTAGATTGAGCGAGTTATCTGTCGAGGAAAATCTCCCATGATAATAGGAAGATTTAATATTTCTCTCGACCCTTACTAGTATATTATCAAAACTATATAATGTTTCGGATGCAGGTTGAAGTCGTTCCCTTATCAGTCCCAAACTAAGGAAAGTGGAGTAGAACAAAACATCAACAGAGCTCCCATTGTCGATCAGAATCCTTTTTACATTATAGTAGGGTTCGTCAATTCCTGCACTAATGACAAGAGGTTCTTGATGGGGTACTCTGAATCTTTATAAATCAGAATCATTAAAAGTGATCAGATCAAGACACAATTTCTTCTGTGATGGTTCACTGGGTGAAGTGATAAGAACTTGATTAGTCACCATCGAGCCTCTTGCATTTGTCTGAATTTCGCCCACGAATGGGTGGCCCCCATGCTGTTGTCTTTGTGTTTGTTGCCCCTCAGTAAGAGTATTATCGATACAGGTAGTTATTTTTTTGTATAAATCAATCGAGACATCCCTGTTGAATCAACCTTTCAACCTCTTCCCTGAGCTGCTTACATGCCTTAGTTGGTGTGGCCACAACTTCGATGAAAATGACAATATTGTTCTTGATTCCTCGACTTAGGTTTTAGGGGGTGAGGACACTTAATATTTTACTCATCTTTAATGGTCATCAATATTTTAGCACGTGACGTGTTGAGTGGTGGATACTCTTTCTTGGGTTGATATTTAATTCGTTGGTCCGCAGGTCAGAGAAGGAGGTCACGATTCTTCGGTTGTTCAAACTTTTTTCATTGCGAAGATTGATTATTGTCTCTAGAGTTACCTTTACCCTTTCCCGAAAATTTCTCAAATTGCTCCTTATGAGCGATGATGGCCTCGTCTGTAGTGATTTGGGCTTCAATATGGTGGACAAGGTCAGCATAAAAACAAACTGTGTCCAGCATCAGTGATGAGTAGAAGGGTCCTGGGCGGATCCCCCAAGGAAAACCCCCCGTAGTAACTCTGGATCTACCCCTGAAATTTGACAACCTTCAGTAGAAAACCTATGTAAGTAGCTTTGAGCAACTTTTCTTCACTTTGACGAATACCCGAGAGATGGGATGAATCCTTAATGATCCATTGATTTGTTATGAACAGCTCCACAAACAGTCTGGCAAGCTCGTTAAAGGTTTTTACAGTGCCCTCTTGCAGAGAGTAGAACTAGGTTTAAGCTTGTCCCTTAGGAGTGGCAGTGAGCACCTGAAACAGAAGCTCATCAGAGGCATGTTGAATGTGCATGATGGTTCGATAATGATCAATATATTCATGGAGGTCAGTTATCCCTTCATATGCGTCAATGATCGGGATCTTGAAGCCAGTTGGGATGGGGTGTTGGAGGACCACATTCGTTAAGGGAGAAGAATCATGGATGTTATGGTGAGTGTGAAAGTGATCTTTTTTCTATAAGGGGAACTCTTCTCGGACGACGCGACACAGTTCGTTACAGATGACATCATCTAGAATGGTAGCAAGACGTGGCAGTGCCAGGTGAGCTGCATGAGATGGATGATTGGAACTTGCGGTGTCTAGGAGTTCAGCATAACGACGTGACAGGGGAAGTGTTCCTTCCTAGGGAGGAGGGACGGTACAAGTTCCTTCGAGCGGTATGTTTATAGTAGGTCGTAGATTTAATGGTAAACGAGTTTTGTTCATCGGTGTGGACAACAGTTGTTGGGTCCCATATAGGAGTTGTAGGATCTCCAGTTGAGGCTCCTCTATTCTATGCATTCGTTTTTCCATAGAAGGACCCTAAACGCCCTCATTGGCGGGATATCGTCTTCCAGGGTGGGAAGATGAAGAAGCATGTCACCCACGACTTCGTGATTGTTCTCTGGGATGATGGGTATTGGAGCGCGATGCTCTATTGTCTTGAATATTGTTTCTGGTAGCCATATAACAAATTGAGAAAGTACTTCAGTGGTGAGATTGAGAGCTTCTCATAGATGACACCAAACTGATGTGTGCTAAAAAATTTGTGACGGTAGAGTAACAGATTATCATCTTTACGTTGTACAAGAATTCAACACACACACAGATGAAAGAGAAAATAAGCAGTGACGATTCCAGAAGTTTTACGTGGAAACCCGTAAAGGGAAAAATCATTGGGCCTGGCCCAGTTGTGAAAATCCACTACTAATTGATGATTATAATAATTTCCTGTACAATAGACGGGAGAGAGTAATTATATTTTTCAAACTACTGCTTCGACTGACAGTGTTTGATTGGTGGTGATCAATGGTGGTTAGCGGTGGTCGACGAGAGTTGGCAGAGATCAACGGAAGTCGGCGGTTGTCGACGACGGTCGGCGGTGGTCAACGGAGGTTGGTGGTGGTCGATGGAGGTCGGCGGTGGTCTACGACGGTAGACGATGGTCGGCGGTGGTTGACCGCGATCGGCGGAAGTTGACGGCAGTCAGCGGTGATGCTGAGCTGTAACTCTTCTCAAGGCCTCAGACCCTGTTTCTCTCTTGGCTCTAGCTTCCCCCCATGTGAGACTGTGGTCTATTTATATTGTTTTGGGTGTAATTAATGCTGAAATATGAATCATTTTGATCGAACGGTGAAGAGAGCCCCCCACAATCAAACTGTTTTTAATGGACAATTGGATGTCTTAATGATGTCGAATTGAGTGATCTTGGGCTCGTTGGATTTGTCTTGTCGAGATGTTCGATTTGACTATGAACTTGCCAAATTCGGCATGCATTTGACCTTTCAAATTGGTCCAAAAATATTCCAAGTGTTGTTTAATGACTTGGTTCGGGCTTGATTTGACTTGGATTAGACTAATTTTGATATCATTAGGTCTGTCTCGTCGAGCCGGTCAGTTAAACTATTAGTTTGCTGAAAACAGAGCTTGGTTTTATCAAGATTTGAACGTTTTTTGCTCAAAAGATTGCACTGAAAACTGTGCCGGATGATGAAAATTTATTGGTACAATATCAATTATTAAATATAAAAAATGAAAAATACAGTTTTCAAAAGTTGTGTAGGCTGTTTTGTAGCGAAATTTAAGCAAGATTTTACCATAAATCCTGCCACTTTGTTGAAAAAGATGAGATCAATCCTACAACTTATTTAGATTCGTAAATACCTTTTTATCAGATTGAATACCGAATTTACTAATTTGGAGAGGAGGTTGTAAGATTTAAAGTCTTTAGGAATAGAAGCACGCAAAAACTGGGAAGAAAGATGAAGGGTCGGTTTGGGGCAGCTTAAAAACGCCGCTCACTATTTGTTTTTTACCTTCCCATCACGTTTTGAAAAACTTGGTTTTCATTTTGCGAGTAACGTTGCCTGCAGCATCATCCCTGCGGGCAGCGCTCCTTGGAGGCTTTTCGGCCCAATTACCCCGCTGCCCGTCAGAATAACGATCGAATCCGCTGCCTTCTTCTTTCATTCGCGATCGAACCCACTGCCTTCTTTCTCGTTCCGATCAAGCTTGCACAGCCGCCTGCTTCTTCGGCACTCCTCTTCCTTCGTTCGTGATCGATCGAGCTCTCAGAATCAGCGAAGCAGTAAGGAGGCTCTCGGGATTATGAAGGATAGGGCAAAGGAGATCGAATCTCCAGCAATTGTGTCGTCTTCGCCCTCCCATCGAAAATTCTGCCAATTGTTTCGGAGATCACGGGTAGAGCAAGGGAATGAGTTGTTAATGAGTACTAATAACTTTAAGAAGAATCAATTAATTAAAACATTTGAGATTAAATTAAATTTTAGTTAAACTTAATTAAAGATCAATATTTAAATTTGAAGATTAATAAATATTTATTATCACGTAAAAATTTAATTAATCATTACTTAATTTTTTTTAAAGTCATAAAATAAACCATGTACAAATTTTCTAACTAAAAATTTGATTAGCCTTAATAATCCTAGATTAATTAATCATTTAAAATTAATTAGCAACATGTATACGTGTTTGATTTAATAACCAAATTATGATTAGCATAGTAATTTACTGATTATTACATAATTGGAATGTTACTTATATTAATTTCATCATTATTTGAAATGTTATTTATGCTAATTCATCGTTAATAATTAACAATTAATTAATTAAAATAATTAGTTTGTATGTTATTTTGCATTACATATAATTTAATCAGATTAATTACAATTTCTTAACGATTAAGTAACTAAATAGTTACTTAATGATTAATTAATAAATATAAAAGTATTGCTTAACTTCTATTAAATTTATTAAATCAAACAGCTAGGTAGTTTATCAAGATCAATGTTAGAATGATAATTTATCTAGAAGCAGCAGTAAATCAGCTATTTTCCAAACGCACTAACCAAACAACCAACCAACTTATCTGGATCAGCTGTTGATTAGCAGCTTATCAATATCAGCAGCTTATCCTGCTTATCTGGATAATGTCCGCCGTTAAGGTGAACCCTTCGTGTTTTTAGTTGGTGCAGATTTAATTTAATAAATATAATTTCAGAAAAATATCATTTTTTTATTTTAAAATATGAAATCAAACTGATCTCATATAATCGATAGTTTAAATCAAACACTTCGCTACAAGCTATGCGTCTATCCCGAAGAATGGACACATTGCTTGGTAGTGATACTTGATCAAATAAGCTAAAGAATCTATGATATATGTTTGGTATGCGAACCGTTTATGTCAACCGACAATTTCCCCTATCTAATATGGAGGAACTAGATAGGATTTATATTAATTTGGGGTCTTTAAGTTTCCTATAAAAGCAATCCTCTATAGTTAATTACATCTTAGATAACTGAAGTCACCTAAGAAAACGATTGATATAAATTAGGAAACATTTGTATTTATGACTTCCAAAAGGGTATGGTTCCTCAATAAAATGTAGTAATAGGAGATCCAATAAGTGATTGGCTCATTTTTGTAGGAATCCAAAGGAAGGAAAGACTAGGGGAAAGACAGATCCAAGAGAGATCTTGGTATTTTCCCGAACTATCCTATGATTTGGCTTCAATCTGGGATATTCATTTGAAGTTTGTTGCTGTCAATTTTATTATTTAGGGCTTACACTCACTGTTACTGATCATGTGAATAGTCTGGAGGATGAGGGTTTATGTCATACCCGATGACAACCTTGGAATCCTAAGAAGAGTTAGGGCATATATTGCACAACATGGTCATGCAAAGGACTAAGAGATAAGGTGAGGGTTTATGCTGCACTAGACAAGCTACCTCGAAGTCCTATGGCATGTTGTTTTAATTCCAAAGGAGTTTTACTCTTGAAGATGGCCGTGTTACCTACTATGCATGTTCTAAGCTCCTCATCGTAGCAGGTTTACTATAAAAAAGTGTCAATTGTAAAAAAAGAGAAGTGTCATGTTTTGGAAATATTTCAATTGAAGTGTCTTACTGTTTTATTTAGGGGAATTTTAAAGTTGATTATAGCGACACCGGTTAGGATCCCACGGTTCCCTCCTTCCAGCACCACTATTTTCTTCGGATTCACTTAGTCCAGATGAATTTACTAAACTCAACTTAATGAGTTTCGTACTTTCATTTAGACCATGGGAAATCTCGTTAGCAACCGTAGGTTGCATCCTCTAAGGTATTTTCGATCATCCGACAGAGATATTTTAATTTAGTTGCAATTGTAATTTTTGTTTTATTTGTGATTAAATTTTGAGTTGTCTTATATTTTTTAATGTTGTGGTGGTGAATTTTATTTTGTTTTGTTTCGGTTTAATTTTAGTTTTAGTTTTGTGGCTATCCTAAAGGTTCATGCAGGGTGACATTGTTGTTTAACATACAAGCTTATAAAATGTAAAGTAAAGGAAGTACTGAAAAGAAGGTAATGTAAACTTGTAATAGTATACCTGGCGAGACTTCTCGTTCCTCCGCCTGAAACTTTAGTATTTTTGTAATAAACATTTATATTTTGCAGGAAAGTAAAACTTATGGATATGTACGTTACAAGCCTACCAATCCCTATGTCATAACTTGGTGGGTCTTATTCATTTAAGAGATTTCTTCATTTAATAAATATGATAGATTCAGTTGTCTTACAAGGTATCCAAAAGATTTGTTAGAAGGGCTTAGGGGGAACCTAGACATTTCAAAATCCTTTTGAGCTTCCTTGAGTTCATTTTGACTTAGCATAATTATTAAATCATTTGTTTTATACCCTTATGCTTAGTGAACTGATGCTTTAATTATCCCCTTTAAATGATGTAATAGTCATTTGTTATTTCACTTAGGAATTATGTAAATGGAAATCTTTTGGGGCAAATTTAATTTATTTAGAAAATAGTTAATCAATTTCATGGCTTGTAGTGTTTCCAAATGTTTGAAGTTTGATTATGTTTGCTTTTCTAGACCCATCTTAATGACATTTGATTAGACCTAACTCACTAATAAGCCCTTAAGATTTAGTGAATAAATTTGTAATTAATTTTTCTCTTTTAAAAAAAAACTAAGTCATATGAGTTTAGTTTGCTTATCAAAACATTGGATTATTATTCAAACATCAAAATAGGGGTAAAAATCAGTTAATTATTAACTTCCTAAGTCAACCCCTGTCTTTAGGCTTATTCAGTTTAATTATCTTCCAAATTCACATAATTAAGGAAATTATTCATTTATTTTTGATGTGACAAAATTGAAGTGGGTTTTTTACCATTCATCCCTTGATGTTTCAATCTTCTCAACATGTCATCTAAGATCATTAGTTACCCATTTTACCCCTTAATTAATCCTAAGTATTAATTAAGGCTAAAATCTTAAAATTACAACTTTGCCCCTAGAGCTTTATCACCTCATAATTCACTAAATTTAATTCAAATGAGTTTGAAATTTTATGTTACCTCACTCATGAGTTAATTAAAGCATTAGAGGAGAAAATATGACTTTTTTAAATTTTAATCTAATTTATCTATTTATTTTCATGCAAAAATAAGATTTTCAATGAAAATTCAATAACTTAGTCAACAAAGTTTCTGTCCTTAAGAAAATTATTGCAGGTTCACCATGACGAGAGGACCCCTTGGACAAAATTTCATGATTTTTTGAATTTTAATTTAATTATCATGATTATTTCAATTTTTGAAGTATTAATTAAATATAAAATATTATTTTAGTAGAAAATTAAGCTTTATATTTTTATTAAATATCTCTGAGGTCATGGAATCTAAAGAAATAAGTTTCATATTTTTTTGATTGTTTTTTGAATTATTAGAATTATTTTAGTTCAAAATTAGGAAATTTCGATTTTTGGCCTTTAAAAAAAATTGACTTTAGCCTTTTAAAATTTAATATCTTTATTTATAGAGATAGGAAAATTGCTCCAATTGTTCCTGAGTGATTAGGAGATAATTTGAAATATTTCCAATAATTTTAGTAATTTTGTTATTTTATTAATTTTTTAAATATTTAAATATTAAAATAATTCTTAAAAATGAAAATTTTATTTTTATTGTCATTTTATTTTTCAGAGACTCTTCTGATCACAGAGAATTTGAAGTGTATTTTAATTGTTATAATTATAAAATTGTCAAAGGTGTGATTTAACTTAAAAAATTCATTTAAGCATTTAAATTAATTCCATTTGACTTGAAATTTTTATGGGGGGTTCCTCTGACCATAAATTACAGTGAAGAACAAAAATCAAGTTATTTTCATTTTTATTTAGTCCAATTTATTTTTATTTAATTTTTAGGTCTTAATTGCCATTAGGGTTGTACTTAATGAGTTAAACCAAATTTTTTTTTCTCCTATGGTCCTCTCGTCATAAGTAACCTACCAAAATTTACTTTGCATTTTTCCAATCATTATTTTAATTATTATAATTTTTATACCAAAATAGGCATGATAACTTGAAAAATAGAGATCTCCCCTGAGCTTGAAAAAATCAGGGAAGATCCCCCGTGACAGAGGAAATAAGACCCTCAAAGATCAAGCCATGGTGACATATCTATGTCAATGGAGAATTAAAAGACTCCATATAGTATTTAATTAATTAAAAATAAAATATTCATCAACCAGAATTCAAACTAATTCCACATTGTTCTCTTCTGTTCACTCAGCAATAGGGTATTTTTTTATTTTTATGATTTTTTCTACAACAAGTAATGCATATTTAAATTTCAGGGAATTAAATAAATATAGAAAATCTCTACTTTTATACTAATCCACGCGGCGCCACCTCAACCTCGGTAGCTTTAAAGCGCTACGCGTCGCTCTGCTATTTGACGCCGCCTTCTGACTCAGCTGCAACGCGGCCACGCTTTATGCACCTGATCTCCATCCAGCTTCATCCTGGCCGTCCAAGCATTACACGTGCGATCGAACGGAGCTCCTTCATCGTCTTCGACTTGTTTGTCCCGTAAGCCGTTCATACTAAAACCTTAAGATCTCGAGCTATACTCAACCAAATCACATGGGGTTTATTTCTATGGACTCATTTGACCTAAACAAACCTATCCATATGGTTAACCTAGCCTTAAATCGACCCAATGTGCATGGAGAATCAAAACAAGCTCGGGAGGGGGAGAGAGTCCAATACCTTTCTCTGAGAAGTAAATCTTCAATCAGAGAGTCGTGGTAGCTTTGATTGGTCCTAAGGAATCTCCAGATGGAGCCTTGTCATGTGGTGAAATTTCTAGACTTGAATTCGACCAAGGCCGATTTCAGGTGTTGATCAAACTCTGGTACAAGGCCCCTCTGTGATGGGGCTTTGATGGGGGAACTTATTCTCTCAATGCTGTGAAGATGTGGATACAATTAATTTGGATTGATTGCACTGTGGAGCTGTGGTGGAGTTTGTCTTGGTTCTGGCTGAGATTTCAGTGGAGAAATTTCTCTCAGGCAGGGTGAATCAGAGGGGGAAAATGGTTGGAATGAGCTTAGGGAGGTTTTAAGAAGCTCTAGTGAGGTTTTGGCAGAGTTTTCTTAAAGAATTTTCAACACCCTCTCTCGGCAGCAGAGAGCTCCATTTATGGCCAGGGCCAATGGGCTGAGCATAGGGGCTGGTGATGGGTGGAATTAACTGCCTAGGTGGAGGGCAGAAGAGCTTCAGTGAGCAGTTGGGGCTTGACAGCTTGGAAGGTAAGTTTGGGTTAAAATATGGCTAGGGGTGGCTCTTAATTTAGGCTCCTCCGACGACTAGACATGTTGGCAAGGACAAGGGAGGGTGGCAGAGGTCAGGTGAGCTAGTGGTCAGGTGAACCAGGCATTAAATTGGATGGAGGATGGGTATGAGCTTACTCATAAATAGGGTGAAATCCTCTAAATTAGGGGAACTTTGGCCCATGACTCATTTAATTTGGGTTTGGTGGACCTAGGGTGGTTCTTAGGGTCCATTGGCTGGCCACGGATGACTTGGTTTGATCAATTTAGCTAGCTTTCGTTAATTTGGCTCATTGGTTCAATTTTGGATCAAGTGGGTTTAAGTTGGGCTAGGTTGGGTTCAAGCTTGGATTAGGTCCAAATGATTGTTCAAAATGATGTACATGATTGTCATAAAGTGTTTAGAAGAGGATTGGGGTGGTTTTGAATAGGTTTGGGGGTTCAATTTGGCTTAATTTGGGGTTTTGGTCAATTTGGGGCAAGTTGGGTTAGCTTGGATTTAGGTTTAGCGAGAGTGGGGTCAAAGGCTAATTGAAGGCTTAAAATGGTCTATGGGGATGACATGAAGAGTTCCCAACATTAATTGGGTGGAAAATTTAGGGTTAGGGCACTCAATTTGGTGGATTTTGGGCATATGACACATTTGGGTCAAAAATTAGAAATTTGGCTCAAATGGGTTTGGGTGAGACTTGGGTCCAAATTGGGGGCAATTGATGGTTCAATTTTATTTATGGGAGTGTCATGAGAAGTTTAGAATTCAAATTGAGGGGAAATTGATTAACATTGAGTCAATTTAAGAAATTTGGGTCACTTAGGCAAAATTGGGGCTTTTGAGTTTGAGTTAGAATTGGGTCCAAATTTAGATCAAATTGGGCTTGGATTTAGTTTGTATTGAGGCTAGGGATTTTGAATTAAAATTTGGAATTGAAATTGGGTAAGATTGGGGTCAATTGGGTGGACATTAGGTTTGATTTGGGCATTTTAGGCCTTAAACGGGTTAAATTGGGTCTTTTAGTTGAATTAGGCTAAATTGATCAAATTGGGTCATGTGGTAGTTGAGAGAATTGAAATTGGAAATAGTTAGGAGGTTTTGGGAATTTTTTGGGGAATTTTTGAAATTTTTGAAAATTTTGGCTAGGAGGGGCATCTTGGTAATTTAGTGGGGTTTTGAGGCTATTTTAGAAAATTGGGTAAATTTTGGTCAAATTGGTCAATTTGAGTGGTGGGGAATATTTTGAAATAATTTTGGAGAAAAGTAGGTAATTTGGGCAATTTTGGGTAAAGTTGGGGTTTAGGGGTATTTTGGGTAGGTTTGACGGCGGAAGGGTCAAAAATTGAAATTTTGGAAAAATTGAGGTTGGTTAGAGGTGAGTAGTATGGAATCGTTTAGGTTGAGCCATGGACCAAAGGCAACCCTCATTTGGTCCTCTATGTGTTGGTTCCAGCCTCTTTAGCCATAGGCTTAGGTTTGGACCCCACATGAGTTTCCAAAGAGTTAAGAGATCAAAGTGGGATGCGCTTTGTTTAGGGTTGTGAGTGTGAAGTGTGTGTATGGTGTAAGCTCCAGACCTCCCAAGGTAAATCCTAAGGTCTGACCACCTATAGGAGACTTCCCCTGGGCTTCCTTATGCTTGATCTCTTCCTCCCAGGAGCTGGAGGTTAGGCCTTAAGCATATGAAAACTCCCAGTTAAGTGAGAACAGTTTGAATTTCTAAAGGAGAAGGGTTCTAAGACTAGTCTTCTAAGAAAGTCACCAGGAGAGTTCTCTGACTAGACCTTAGGCTACTCTAAAAGAGAGACTAGACATCAATCAAAAGTGAGGTCAACAGATAAGTTGGATGAGCTGCAGCTGCCCTAAACAGACTCGAAGATTAACTTTATAGAAAATAAACCATCACAATTTCTGCACTTTATTTCTTTGACAGCTTCAATAGGCGCGAGATTCAACTTCCCATCATCAAGGGTTTTGGAGAGTTTTCGTAAGAGGGGACGGTTAAAAACAAATATGGGGTGTATGGAAACAGATAAGTATAAATCTGAATTTAGTATGATCTCGAAGTGATATATCACAAAAATTGTTAAATGATAAATTTAGTAAATGTATTTAAGTCGTGTTAAACTATTTGATAATTTTTGCATGGATTTAAAAGATTGTTATGTTTATTAGAATAAAAATTATAGTTAAAATTTTATTATTTTATTAGTATGATTAAAATTAATTATTAAATTTAATTTATATTAGTTTTTATTATTCTAATTAATAATGAATTATTCATTAAATTAATTAATTATTAATAAAAAATTATTGAACTAATTACTTATTAAGCATTCATTTAAAATTAATCAATTATTAACAAATTAGTTATTAATTGTATTAATTAGGAATTACTTAGAATTTTATTAAAAAAAATTAAATGTTTTTTATTTATTAATTAAATATTAAATAATTACATATAAATTTATTTAATTGTAATTAATTTGATATTAAATTAATTAATTATTAATTATTAATCAATTTTATTAAAAATAGATTAAAACTACAAACCAAGATTAAGTTTTAAAATGAATCTTGACAATTATATGATAAAGTATGAATGTTGTTCGAATAAACCTATCGTCGGATTTTTTTTTTTTTTGAATGTTGAAGCTTTGTAAATTATTTAATTATTGTTTAAACTATTTTAATATTATTTAGCATAATTTTATAATATTTTTAACTAAATAAAGTTTTTATGTCAAAATAATTAACTTTAATAAATAATTTAACTAATGTCTAAATAATTAAGTTACATATATTTCATTAATGGCATAATTTCTAAATAATTTTATTCAACTCAACTCTCTCTTTAATCTTCTTGTCTCCAGCTCCAACTTTCGAGGCGTGTTTTATCTTAAAGACAATTTAGAATTGAACAATTTTAAATTTTAAGAATTTATTATGATATCTACTAATTTTGTTAAAATATTATTTAATTAAAATTAATTAATTATTATTATTATATGAAAAAAAAATGCTTTTAACAAACTGCAAAACGCAATTTTTTTTTAAACCCAAAAAATAAATTGTATTTTTTAAAACGTAAAAATTTTTGACATTTTTTCTCATTTATAAATTATAACCGCAGCATATTCCTACCCCTAGGAGTTCTTTAGGATCATATTTTTGTTTTTTGTTTTTTTATTTTTAAAACTAAAAATATAAAACAAACATGAAGACATTGTTTGTTTATATGTTTTAATTTTATTTTTATTTTTTCGGCGAGCACTTTTATTTTTTAAATACTATAAAATGAAAAAATATATTTTTGTCCGTTTTTAAAACACAAAAACAACCTTTCCGCCAGCCTCATGTTCGTCGCTGCTCGACACTGCTCGCCGTCGTACGCCTGCAGCCCGCCCGCCGTCCTACGCTTGCAGCAACCCGCCCACTGCAACTCGTTGCCACCTGCCTCTGATTGCCATAAGCCGTTGCTGGTCGTCGCCCGCCAGCAGCAGCTGTTGCCCGCACAAACCCGCCACCCCCCACCTGCCAACGAATGCCTGCCACTTGCCCCCGCCTACTTGCTAAAGTCGCCGGCTGCAGCCCATTGTCGCCTGCCGCCTGCGATCATCATTTATAGCCAGTTGTCACTTGCCACTAGTCTCCGCCTGTCGATTGTGGCGGCTACCCATCACCCTCATCGCCTGATGCCGCTCGCCGCAACTCGCAGCCGCTGTCGGATGTCGCCAGTCACCATTGCCCGCCATCGGCCTCTGCTAGTCGTCGCCTGCCGCTGTGGCCGCCGCCAACTGCCTGTCTGCCCACAAGTAATGTTTCTCGCTAGATGGAGCAAGGAAAATATCGTATATGTTATGGGTGACAAAGTTTAATTCTAGAGTGCAAGTGGATCCAACTCATTTATAAAAAAGTATAATTAAAAAAAAATACCCAACAAAAATATTTAATATTTTTTTTAATTTTACAAACATAAAAATCATAATAAAATCAGTATATTTTCTAAAATAGAAAATAGAAAACAAAATAAAAAAAAAACTTATTAAAAATAAAATTAAAAAGCAAACAATGAAGCCCTAATATATTGATCTATTTTAAAATTTCGCTCAGCCCAAAACCATCACTTAAGGGTGTGTATGGCGCTGCGTTTTTCACACGGCACAACCCGAAAACGCGGTTTTTCCCGCTTTTGGGTTTAAGGAAATTTCGATAAAATACGGGTCGCTGGTTCAACCCCGCAGCCCCCATTTTATATTAACTATCCTTCGGCCTTTACTGCCCCACCCCCTCCCTCCACTCTCTCGCGACCCAGCTTTTCTCTCGACTCCCCCCTCTCGCAATTCTCCGATTCATGGCTCAGTTGGCAAGTCTTTGCCTATGAGTGGTAACTTTGCTCTCCCTATCCCTTGTGTTCTTCAGCTTTGTTTGGTTCCTTACTCTCCCTCGGCCCACGATATTCTCTACCACTATATTTTCTGACATTTTGATTGTGCGATAGTTTTAGCTTCTCTTAGCTATATTCGGTCCATGCTTTTTAGGTAGTGCACTGTTGTTGAATTTTGCAATTCCTGCGATTTCGAAAGTTCTCTAATTTTGGTATTTTGTTATTTCCTTTGTTAGGTGATATGGTGATGTGGTAATTTTGATTTTTTTTTTTATAATTTCTTTTTTTTTCTGTGAATTTGGTGAGAGGAATACTTGTGATGTGAAGCTGGTTTTGCGTTTTTGCTAAGAACACAATTGGTGTCATGCTTGGTTGGTTATTTGAAGTGGTTTATTTTATACAGTTCATGTTAATTTCCGTTCATTGTATATTTTATTATAATTGTTTGGGTTTTTATGTTGTTTGTAAGTATTTTTTTTCTTGTTTCTTTTTTTTTTAGTTATTTTTCCTTTGGTGGGTTTGGGAGGTCCATGATGAAACATTAGACTTTATGGGTTCGTCTAGATGACCTGATTGTTGATATTGGTTAGTGTGACATGTGAAATCCTATTGAAGACAACTAAGTTCTTCTCTTTTTTCGACGATACAAGTTTTGAGGTTCTTTTGGACGGCCTTTTTTGGTGATATGCAAATGTGACACACATAAATTTGGTATTACGTGGGTTAAAGACAACAAATAACCTTTTTTTGACAAGTCATGATGTCTTCTTCTAGTGACAAATTTGCTGGTTAGTATACTGCATTCTCTGAGATCTCACTCCTACTTAATTAATTATTCATGAAGAAATTTTTTACTTGTGTTATGACTAATGGATTGTCTTTTAAAGCATTCAATAAAGATGAGCTCGATGATTTCTGGTACGTCTCGAGGATTGTTGTTCGACTTTGGACTTCAGAATTCCCTGCTGATGCACGTCCGCAACATAACTACAAGAGACAGTTCTATAGGCGCCACACGGAGAATCACTGAGAACAGCGACTTCTTCCGATGGACGGATAGGCTGGAAGATTCTACTGTCGAGAGTAACCGTCCATGGAGAGTATCCCTGGAGCACAACCTAACTCATGACATACGTCATCTCTATTTTAAAAATAATAATATCATATTATTAAATATTATTGTAATAGTCTTCTTCTTTATTTTAGTAGTGTGGATACTCACTGGTAAGTGAGATATATATCTTATTTTTTTTGCACCATTATAAAGTGGAATTTTACTTCTAAAGTATCAAATACATTCTATATGGTAGTTCTGTTGCTAACAGACAGGCCCAAATGGTTAACATGTTGGATGAGAGAAGTTATTAGTGTGCGTAATTAAATAATTTATTGATTAAATAATTAGAATATTTTTATATTAATCATAATTTAATAAAATTTTCATAAAAAGTCATTAATTAAAAGTGTTAACAATCAATCAAAGAAATTATATTCAAATGTCTTAATTAAAATTCAATTCGTCTTGATAGTTGTATCTAGTTAATAAAAACTAGGAAGATTTACATACATACCACTGAATTCTTCTGTACTTACATATCTAACACCTAAATTTTAATTTGTACATTCATGCCAACTCAACTCTTCGTGAAAAATTGTATTTAACAAGATTAAGTAATAGGAGAGATTTGGGTTGTAAAATGTAAAAATTTAAGTAGAGGTATTAGAAATGCGAACAAGACCTCAAGTGGGTGGTCACCCGTGGGAGAAAATTTTCATGCGGTGCCAGTAAGCAGAGCTGTTTACGGGCTCCAATTATATTAAGTCACTCAGGTAATATTTAATTTAATAAATTTATAATATTTTAAAATAGCGCCCACTGACATACACCTTTTACTCAGGGGCTTATACTAGTTGGAGCCCTTACTTAGCTGCTCCGTATGGAAAAATTTTTCCTACTGTGGAGACTTGTGAGAGATTAGTAAGATAGGTAGGAAGATGGGTGACTCGTCTGTGGAACTGAGCATGTGAAGGAGATAAAGTTAGATTTCAAAGTTTATGTTTTATTTATTATTATTTTTTTATTATTTATGGAAGGGATGAGACCAACCAAGCAGATGGGTCGGGGTGTCGAATTTGTAGAGATAATGCAAGATTTTTGTGTTAGTTTATTTTGTTAGTACAAACTGGGGCTGTTAAAAAAGCTCGTTGTTCGCGAACAGTTCGTGTTCGGTTCGTAAAGAAGTTCCTGTTCGATTCGTTCGGTTTGTTAAACGAACCAAACACGAACAGTGATTTGTTCGTTCGTGTTTGATTTGTTATTGTTCGAAATATAAAATAATTTAAAATAATTATATATAAAAAATTTATGATACTTTAAAAATAATTATATATTATAAAAATTTATCATATTTTAAATAATTAAACTTCTATAAATTATAATATATGATAAATTATTAATAACAATAATAATATTATAGTATTAATTATATTAATATAAATATTATAATATTATAATTAATATACTATACTATATATTAAAATAAAACCCTAATCAAAACCCTAAATGTCTTATTCAGTTTGCTTCATTTTGAGGAAGTATGAATTACCTGATGTGTACGAAATATCTGATAAATTTGCTTCATTTTGAGGAAGTATCCTATCAAAGCTAGGGCTGTCAAAAATGCTCGTTGTTCGCGAACAGTTCGTGTTCGTTCGATAAGCAAACAAACCAAACACGAACAGTGATGTGTTCGAACATTTCGAACACGAACACTAGCTCTGTTCGTTCGTGTTCGGTTCTTTTACACCCCTAATTCAAACGATGATTTTCTCATTTTGTTAGTTCAAACGATTTTCTCATTCTTGGATTTCAATATTATACACCACGAGTATTTGGGATTTTATTTTAATTAAATGCTTTTTATTTAATCAACAACAACAACAAAACTTTCATTTCACTTAGTGGAAAAACTATTCGGTCCGGAGTCCGGACGCAGCGCTGGGTCCGGCCTCCAATGGGAGATCGGCGGCCGGTAGGGCCGTCAATAATTAAAACATTTTTTTTTTAATTATCGGAGGCCGCCGATCCCCCTCGGAGTCTGGACGCACCTGACCGAATAATTTTTTCACTTAGTGGGTTTGGCTACATGACCCTTTTTCTCCATTGCGTCCTATTTAGTGTCATATTTAAGATGATTTTTTTAATACAATATGTTCAAGTCTTCTTAAGTCTACCTCTGCCTTTCTTAATATAAGTCGAATCTAAAACATCTACTATTATAATCGGATCATCAGATGGTCAACATTTAATGTCACCAAAACATCTAAGACGACTCTCACTTATTTTGTACGTCACTGGAACCACACCAACCCTACCACTGATATATTCATTTCTCATCTTGTCTAAGTGTGAAGTCACTCATCCACCTAGTCATGCTCATCTCGGCAACACTTAGTTTTATGCTTCTCATTTAAAGGCCAACATTCAGTATCATAGAGCATTGAAGGTCTCACCACGATCTTAACTTAATTTTATTTAATATATACATACATATACATATATATACATACATATACATATATATACATACATATACATATATATATATATATATATATATATATATACATATATATATATATATATATATATATATATATATATATATATCGAGCTAATAAGGAGAGATCTAAGCAGGTATGAGCCATCAACCATATGGGGGATGATAATTTAAAATCCCATTATTTATAATCTAATGATTAATTGGAGAGATTTAATATAAGGTTGCAATGTTTCATGATTAATTTATAAAAATTAAATTATGGAGTAATATTGAATGGTTTAATAAAAGTCCACTCAATGAATAGTTAATGTAGTAGAGAATTTATAATAAATAATTAATTAATGTTAAAAATATTTTCTTATTGATTAATTTATTGGAGATAATTCTTACTTATATTAGTAATTATTTAATTTTCTATTGTATTAATGATAAATAATATAATTTTTTTAAAATTTTATAATCCTGACAAATTAATCATTACTATGTAATATTAATTTTATGCTTGAGCTAACAGGCTTAAGCAAGATCAGATTTTATCCTCAAATACTTAATTATATTATTTCTTCAATCCCAAATTTCATTTAGGTATGTTTAAGCTGGACAGTTTTAAAATTAACCATTATTTATTAATTTTAAAAGAAATGTAGTGAAATTATATGATAGATACTTTTCTAGAAAAATAGGCATATAATTTTTTATAAAATAGTAATCTTTGAAGAACAAGACTCATGGAATCTTTTGTATTGATTATAATAGGAATACCACTAATCCTTTATATGAAGATTTAATGTCTCTTAACATTAAACGGAGATTAAGAGATAGACTTATCCTTGATGGACACATATTCATGGAAGTAATTAACACATATTTGCATAAAGGTTTTAGGTATTCACAGATTCATATAGTATGTTTCATTTAAAGAATTTATAACTAGCCTTTTGAATTTATCCACCCTTAAGATACTTGTTCAATAAATTTAGGTTTACAAAATTTAGTAATTGTTTTAATTGGATTTAGTACTCGAGAAGATCAGTGTCTTGTCTCGGCAGGGGAATGATTTCATCATTGGAAGAGAACCCGGTGACTAGTAAGTAAGCTCCATTGGGTTGTCATTGTCGCTCCCCACCTAGGAGATTAAGCATCTCATGTTGAGACTATTCCATCTACTCGATCTTCCAAAGAATGACCCAATATGCCTTCATGGTGGGGTAATGCCTTCTGGAGTAGGACGATGCGGAGGCTTGATGACCTTGGCTTCATAACTGTCTTCTGGAATGATGGGTGTTGGAGCGGGATGCTTTGTTGTTGCAAGAGTTCGGCTTGGTGGCCATGTCATAATTCTTGCAAGTATTTTAGTGAATGGAATGCTCTATTTCCCACAGACGGGCCAAAACGAATGCGTGCTTGAAAATTCGTGGCAGCAGAGTAGCAGATTATATTCTTATCATGGTACGAAGATTCAACACACATTCAGAAGAGAAAAGATAACTAGTAATGACACCAGAAGTTTTAACATGGAAAACCCGGAAAGGGAAAAAACCACGGGGTGTAGCCCTGCTGAAGAAATCCACTATAAACTGGATATTACATATACAGTTCCTCGTCCCACATGCGAGAAATAGTTGAACACTCTTCGGACTTACAACTTTGTTGCACAAATGAACTTATTGTAATAAGTGGGCGGCGACCGATGACGATCAATGGAGGCCAACATGTGGTAGTCAATGGGAGTCGACGGTGGCCGATGACGGTCAGCGTTGGTTAAAGGCGGTCCACAGTAGTCAATGGTGATTAACGACGGTCAGCGGAGGGTCGACAGTGATCGAAATTGATGGACGATGACTAGCGGCGGTCGACGACGGTCAGCAGTGGTCAACGACGGTCAGCGGTGGTCGACGGTTGGCGACCTTCTACTGTGATAGGGTGGTGCTGGATTTCAGCTCCTTCTCAAAGCTTTAAATTCTCTCTCAAGCCTCTAGCCCCCTCTTATGAGAGGGGTGGGGCTCTATTTGTAGTGTTATGAGTGCAATTAATGCAGAAATTTGAATCACTTTGATCGAATGGTCCGGAAAGCTTTCTTCAATCAGACTGCGTTTGATGGACGTTTAAGTGCCTTAATGATGACATAATTAAGCAATCGTGCTCGTTGGATTTGTCTCGTCGAGACGCTCAATTCGACTATATGCTTGCTAGATTCAACATTCATTTAACCTTCTAAATATGTCCGGAAAACATTCAAGTGTGGTTTAATGACCTGATATTTGCTTGATTTGATTTGTATTGGACTAATTTTAGTAATATTGTGATCTTGTTATCGAGTCGATTAGTTTGACTGTAAGTTTGCTGAATCAGAGTTCTAAATGAGTATTTATAGATGTTTGATTATTTCTTGCTCAAAAGATTGTCTCTAGATTCGTGTTGAATGATCAAAATTTGTTGAAAACAAGCTAACAAAGAGATCACATTCAACACTGAAATCGAGAAGAGAAAAATAAATTTTATTTCGAAAAAAGATAATACAAATCACAATAAAAGCACTAAAGCCAGAGCCAGAGAAGAAACACTTTACAATAGGATCGTTCGCCGCTTCAGATAAGACACACCTCAGGTCCTCAACAGAAGCAGACTACAAAAATTCTCTCCCAACCTTGAATTAGCTCACCCAATCTGTCTCGGCTTGGGCCTGGAGTAGGAAGAATCTCCCAAACGTTCGATAGTTCTTGGTGAAGAGCTACCATCTCCTCCTCCATCCTCTCCACTTTCTCTACACGAGCAAGCAACTTGTGTAGCTTCTCCCTTTGGTGAACCCCGACAGACCAAGCGAAAGAGTGACGGATCTCATATAGGCGGCGAGCCAACGACCCTAGGGATGTTCGACCTCCATTAGTTGCTTCCTTGTGGGCCCTATGAGGACTACCTAGGTGGTCAATCCCACCATCCTCGCTCAAGCGTCAGCTGTTCCAAGTCGGCGCCAACTCATCCTTTGTTGGCGTTGCGAACAGATTCCCACCAACGTTTGTCAGATGCAAGTCATCGCCCAGGACTATTGGGTCAACTGTGACAAAAGACGACGTAAAGAAAAGGAAACATAGATAAAATTTAAATATTACAAGGAAGATTGAGAATTTAAGCAGAAGCCAACCAATTCAAACGTGAAAATATGCATTGCATGTGAGTTGACATGATCTATATGACATATTACTGTTCACTCCCATCTCTTTCTCTCATTCTCTCTCCCCACTTATGCTCTATTCCTTGTGCTGTGATGCACAAACAAATTAGGATTCAAGAAAGTCAAATTAAATTATTAAATTAATTTTTATGAAGTTTAAATTTTATGTAACTGTGTTTAAAAACTTAATTAAAAGCGGGGGAGGCATTTACATGCATACCGCCCAATTCAATGTATTTAAAAATTTAGCACCTATATTTTACATTTTACATTTTACATTTATACCACTCAAATCTATCATATTATATAAAAATTAAGCTTTTTAATTAAATTTTAAAATACAAAACATGTATTTTAGAGGTTAGAAGTAGAAGGAGCGTGAACATTATAACGTAAGAAAATAATAAAAAAGTGTGTGAGCCACTTGAAAAATAAATAAAGTTGAAATTCTGAGAAAAAATAAATTAAAAATATGGAGTAAATTCGGAAAGAAAATGAAATAAAAAAAAAGTTTAGTACAATGGGGTGTTTTGCTGCAGGAAGATTTTAATGTTAGTAGGATTTAATAAATTCATATTTATTAAATTCATCTTTTTATTAGATTTAAAAAGTTATATTTTCTCCCTTATTATTTTCTCATCAAAAACCGAAAATTTTAATATATATATATATATTAATAAAGCGTTATCTTTCAAAATTTTTCCTACCACTAAGCTTACGCGACAAAAAAAAAAAAAAAGGGCTGTTAAAACCACTTGTTGTTTGCGAACAGTTCGTATTTGGCTCGTGAAGAAGCTCGTCTTCGGCTCGTTCGTTAAGTTAACTAGTCTTATCGAGCCAAACACGAACAAAGATTTGCTCGTTTGTGTTTGACTCGTTTTGACTCGAAATATATATATATATATTGATGAACAGTATTTAAAAAAAAATTAAAATATTTATAATCATTTAAAATTATTAATTCAATAAATAAAATAAAAATTATTAAATTAGATTCAAATGATATTTTAATGTAAACAATAATTCTTAAATGTTGCCCCAACTCTTAACATCTTATGGTTACGTGATTAGGATTATTAAAACGACTCTTTGTTCGTGAACAGCTCGTGTTCGACTTGTTAAGTAAACGAGCCGAACACGAACATACTTTTTAGGCTCGAAATATAAACGAGCCAAACACGAGCTAAGCCTGAGCTGACTTGTGCTTGGCTTATTTATATCCCTACCTATAGTTACAAAATAATACGTATTAATTTTATGAGAGAATGAAAAAAACATGCTGTGTGAAAGCAAGAGACCGCAGAGTCGTTAAAAATATTGTAATAATTAACATACCAGGAATAGTGATAATGCAGTTGAATCAGTAGCAAAAATGTCTCAACGATCAATTAATACGCTGTCGCCAAACCTCGCATGTGAAATGCGTGCAAAGCCCCTTCTTTCACCTATAAATTCCCCCAAAACACAGCAGCACACTCATTGCATATCAGCCATGGCCGCCTTCCTTCGCCGTTCTTATTTTCTGAACTGTATTACCTTCCTTATAGTTCTACTGTCAGCAAAGGCAGACACAAACGTTCTGCTTACAGGGCAGACCCTCGGCTTTCTAGACAAGCTCAGCTACGCGGACACCGGCGTCAGTCTAACACTGCAGTTCAACTGCGACCTCGTTTTATACGACAGTCATGGCAAATTCGTGTGGCACTCCAACACCGCTGCCTTCCTCTACCGCTACTGCAACCTCTCCTTCACTGAAAATGGCCGCCTCGTGCTCCGCGACTCGTCGGGCGTGCAGCAGTGGATCAGCCCCAACTCCAGATCTAAGGCCGGCAAATATGCCGCTGTCCTCCGCCCTGACGGCCAGGTACAAACCTGCCTCTTTATGATTCGTAAAAGCTCGTCTTTTTATCTGACAAAGAAGCTCTCTTTGTTTATATGCTTTTAGCTCTCTATTTACGGCCCGGCGGTCTGGGGCGTGGGAGACGGGAACGAAATAGTCAGCATCAGCATCAGCAGCAGTAGGAATAACAGCAATCAAATGGCGTCCTTTACGAAGAACATACGTAAAAGTTCAGTGGTTTACAACGCGCTCTTCTCCGGCCAGGTGCTGTATCGCAACGACGAGCTCTCAGACAATGGATACAGGTTCGTGATGACGGAAGACTGCGAGCTGATTCTTCAGAAGAAGGGCGGGGAGGTCTCCTGGCGTACGAGGACAAAAGGCAATGGGAAAAATTGTTTTGCAAGGCTGAATGACAGCGGGGGGCTGGCCATCAGGGATGAAGGCTGTGTGTCGGTGTGGAGTAATGAGGTGGGGGAGAATGTGCCGACCGGCGATTATGTGCTCATTATGCAGCAGAATGGCAATGCCATCATCTATGGGCCGGAGGTTTGGTCCACGGCGGAGACTGGGGTTATAGAAATGGCCGCTGCCGAGGAATAGGAGGTGGTATTAGGTCCGGTGGATGTATGCATGGAGAAGGATTTGGATGAGCAACCAAAAAGGTCGTCCGAGCCCTTATCCACATATACATCAACTAGACGCGTGCCTCTGTATTAGTACGAGTTAAATAAATAAATAAAGTCAATGACCTTTTCTCTTTTATGCGATTATGATTTAGACTTTTTAAAAATAGATATATTTTAGATCGTGATTGTACGTCAAAAACGTGTCAACATTAATCTTAAGAGAATTCAACGAACTACAAGATAAAAGTAAGATCAAGATGACCCATTAAAAAGAACAAGAGCCACATGTAAAAAAACCAAGGATTCTGTTGACTAGCTACGACTCCCTCAGAATATGATTTGGGCCGACTGAACAAAGACCATCTGAGTAAAAAATAGAGACCTATCAAACCTAGGGAAGTAGCCAATCTATACTCTCATTCAAATATCACTAAACACCTCACTTGAGCCTTTAAGACTCTTTAAAAGGCCTCAGGATCTCATTACCGAATTTTCATCGAGCTTCTAAATGAATCTTTTGTCAAAATGGGCATGCTACTTGTCAGATTACCGTAATTTACTCTCTGTCTGGCCTTATAACTCACATTCTAGAACCTACAATCCTAGTTGGAGAAATCATTATAAGGTTAATTGCAATAATTAACAAAATCTAGGTCAAAGTAATTGGGTTTGAAACAAACTACATTAGCTAGAAAAACTAGAATAACCGTAATATTAAAATTTCAAATCGTAGACCAAGTTATCATCTTGGATTCATCTGAAATAACAAGTTTAAAGAAAAAAAATTAGAAGACTTAGTATTGCAAATGAGAAATTATATACAAAGTCAAGTTGTAGCTATTAGGAATATTGAAACTTGATTAAGCAACTAGCTAACTCAATAAGTCATAGATCGTAAGAGACATTACCGAAACACTTAGGTGAATCATAAAGGGCAAAGGTATTAAGTAATGCAAAACTATTACACTTAGGAGTGGGAAGGAATTAGAAGATTTTCCTATGTATAAGAATAAAAAATAGGAGGGCTGTGCAAACCATAAACATAGAGATGATACTAAAACATAGAATTAGAAAACCTCTAGTGATTTAGGAAGCCCCTCATACTAGTCTATAGAAGATAAAGGGAAGAATAATGTGAAGAAGCTTATGAAATGACTGCCATCACTTTTTCTTGAAAGATTTATCATACAAAAATTGGATCAACAATTCTTTAAATTGCTAAAAAATGTTCAAGAAGCTTAACATTAGCATGCCATTTATTGAAACCTTTAAACATATGCCTCACAATATTAAATTCCTGAAATACATATTAGATTAAAAATATTAGCTTTGAGAATTTGAAACTATAGCCGTAAGTGAAGAGTGCAATGTTATTCTAAAAGAAACTCCCCCAAAAGTTGAAAAACATTAATAGCATTACCATATCATACATGATAAGGGACAAACTGTTTGGCAAAGCCTTATATAACTTAAGAGCTATAATAAATCTCATGGACCCCAATCTCTTGCCGACGAATGGAAAGAGATTTTGGGTATGTGGGATGTCGATTTTAAGGAGTCGCCATCTAATATTAGCCTAATTTTATTCCTATAAATCCCATGAAAGATTTGAGGAATTTAGAGCTAAAAGTAGAAAAGGATGTTTGTGACAATCTTTATAGAAGAATATCCTAGAATAATATATCCTAGAATTTTCATATAAAGAAAATCATGGAAAACCAGAGATTTCTATTGTGGGTTCTTTTGGATCTCCTATAGAAGCGACTTCTATAGTTAATTACATCTTAAACAATTTTTAATTGTTCAAGAAAACTTCTGATTAATATCAATCATTTGTTTTCTAAAATTTTCTTTTTAAGGAGAGATGTACCCACTATCACTCCTAAATATCATGTTATATTTATTATTTTAAAGTTTTGATTTTGTTTTTCATGTCGTTTTCTTAAAAGTTTTGTTGTTATTTTCTATGTCGTTGTTTTGTTTTGTTTTGGTGACTATCCTAAAAGTTTTTTTGTTTTGTTTTTGTTTTTGTTTGTCCATATCGTTGTTTTATTTCATTTTGAAAATATTATGTTTGGTGGCTATCCTAAAAAGTTTTAGTTTTATTGTTGTTTGTCCAGAATGTCGTCCTGCAAAACAGAGTTAGCACATCCTATAACATGCAAAGAAAATCTAGACGAAACTTTTTGTCTTTACCCTGCAAAGAAAAGATTATCAGAAAATAATGTCATGTTCATTGTTTTGATTTAACATGTCCTGGATGTTAGTTTATGTCAAATTATATTGATTAATGTTTAATTTTGTCGAAATATCGGATTAATTTCATTTAATATCGATATTTGTCAAATTTATATTTGAAATGTCAATTTTATGTTGGTTATGTCGATTTATGTTTGAAATATCGAATTTATGTCGGTTATGTCGATTTTGGTTTGAAATGCCAAATTTATGTTTTGACTTAAGTTTAAACTTAAATCCTAAGTTCATGTTTGTCTGAACTTAAGTTAAAAGGTTTGGTTTAGATTAACTTGAATTCATGTCTGTCTGAACTTAAGTTAAAAGGTTGAAAGTTAGATTCAATATTGATTGAATTAACTTAGGTTCATATCTGGTTGAACCTAAGTTAAATTCAATGTTGATTGAATCTAATCAACTTGAGTTCATATTTGTCTGAACTTAAGTTAAAAGGTTGAAAGTTAGATTCAATATTGATTAATTTGGGTTCATGTCTGGTTGAACCTAAGTTAAATTCAATGTTGATTGAATCTAATTAACTTGAGTTCATGTCTATTTGAACTTAAGTTAAAAGGTTTGGCTTAATCAGAATAGACTTAATTAAGTTTTAAGCCTTGTTTAAATAGGACTTAAAGGTTAATTAAATCTAATAAATTAGACTTAATTAGAATTTCAGACCATCTAAGTCCTTTTTAGGTAAGGCTTAAGTTTTAATCAAGTCTGATTTGATTTAATCGAGATTTGTTTAGATATTAAGTCTTAGTGAATTAGACTTAGTCATGGTTTGTGTTTATTTAAACCTTAGTTGATTAAGGTTTAATGATTTAATTGAGTCTAATGTAATAGACTTAATTAAAGTTTATGTCGGATTTGGATTAGACTTAAGTTCATGTCAGATCGAATCTTAAGTATGATTTAACTTAAGTCTAATGTGGGTTAGACTTAAGTTAGATCTTGAGTTAGATTTAGGTTTGACTTAGGTTTATGTTGAGTTGAACCTAAGTTTGGTTTGACTTAAGTCTAGTGTAGGTTAGACTTAAGTTAAATTTTGAGTTTAGGTTAAGTTAGGTTCAATTCAATTCAGATTGAACCTAGACTTAAGGTCGACTTAAGTTCAATATGGGTTGAACTTAAGTTAAGGTTTGACTTGGATTAAGTAAGGTTCTAGTTAGGTTGAACCTAGACTTAAAGTTGACTTTAGTTCAATGTGGGTTAAGTTAAAATTTGATTTGAGTTTAAGTTAGGTTGAACTCGATTTTAGTTCGGTTTAGGTTAGGTTCGATATGGGTTGAACCTAAGGTTTTAGGTTAAGTTAAGTTCGATGTGGGTTGAACCTAAAGTTTAGGTTAACTTGAGTTCAAGTTAGGTTGGACTCAAGTTAGGTTATGTTTAGGTTAGGTTCAATGTGGGTTGAACCTAAGGTTTAGGTTAACTTGAGTTCAAATTAGATTGGACTCAAGTTAGGTTAGGTTTAAGTTAGGTTCAATGTGAGTTGAACCTAAGTTTTAGGTTAACTTGAATTTAAGTTAGATTGGACTCAAGTTAGGTTAGGTTTAAGTTAGGTTCAATGTGGGTTGAACCTAAGGTTTAGGTTAACTTGAGTTCAAATTAGATTGGACTCAAGTTAGGTTAGGTTTAAGTTAGGTTCACGTGAGTTGAACCTAAGTTCAAGTTAACTCGAATTCAAGTTAGATCGGACTCAAGTTAGGTTAGGTTTAAGTTAGGTTCAATGTGGTCGAACTTGATGTTTAAGTTTACTTGAGTTCAAATTAGATTGGACTCGAGTTAGGTTAGGTTTAAGTTAGGTTCAATGTGGGTTGAACCTAAGTTTAGGTTAACTTGAGTTCAAATTAGATTGGACTCAAGTTAGGTTAGGTTTAAGATAGGTTCAATGTGGGTTGAACCTAAGGTTTAGGTTAACTTGAGTTCAAATTAGATTGGACTCAAGTTAGGTTAGGTTTAAGTTAGGTTCAATGTGGGTTGAAACTATGGTTTTGGTTAACTTGAATTCAAGTTAGATCGGACTCGGTTAGGTTAGGTTTAAGTTAGGTTCAATGTGGGTTGAACCTAGGTTTAGGTTAACTTGAGTTCGAGTTAGATTGGACTCAAGTTAGGTTAGGTTTAAGTTAGGTTCGATGTGGGTTGAACCTGAGGTTTAGGTTAACTTGAGTTCGAGTTAGATCGGACTCAAGTTAGGTTAGGTTTAAGTTAGGTTCAATGTGGGTTGAACGTAAAGTTTAGGTTAACTTGAGTTCAAATTAGATTGGACTCAAGTTAGGTTAGGTTTAAGTTAGGTTCAATGTGAGGTGAACCTATGGTTTAGGTTAACCTGAATTCAAGTTATATTGGACTCAAGTTAGGTTATGTTTAAGTTAGGTTCAATGTGGGTTGAACCTATGGTTTAGGTTAACTTGAGTTCAAATTAGATTGGACTCAAGTTAGTTTAGGTTTAAGTTAGGATCAATGTGGGTTGAACCTAAGGTTTAGGTTAACTTGAGTTCAAGTTAGATTGAACTCAAGTTAGGTTAGGTTTAATTGGTTAATTAGACTTAATATGGGTTAAGTCCATATTAAGTCTAATGGGTTAAGGTTAATTAAACCTAGTTTATGTTAGGTTTAATTGGTTAATTAGACTTAATATGGGTTAAGTCTAATGGTTTAAGGTTAATTAATCCTTGTTTAGGTTAGGTTTAATTGGTTAATTAGACTTAATATGGGTTAAGTCTAATGGTTTAAGGTTAATTAAACCTAGTTTAGGTTAGGTTTAATTGGTTAATTAGACTTAATATGGGTTAAGTCTAATGGTTTAAGGTTAATTAAACCTAGTTTAGGTTAAGTTTAATTAGTTAATTAGACTTAATATGGGTTAAGTCTAATGGTTTATGGTTAATTAAACCTGATTTGATTAAGATTTAGTTTAATTAAATGAACTTAATTTGGATTAAATTCATTTAGTTAAAGGTTAATTAAACCTAATTTGATTAAGGTTTAGTTTAATTAAATGAACTTAATTTGGATTAAATTCATTTAGTTAAAGGTTATTTAAACCTAATCTAATTAAGATTTAATTTAATTAAATGAACTTAATTTGGATTAAGTTCATTTAGTTAAAAGTTAATTAAACCTAATTTGATTAAGTTTTAGTTTAATTAAATGAACTTAATTTGGATTAAATTCATTTAGTTAAAGGTTAATTAAACCTAATCTAATTAAAGTTTAATTATTATTTAAACCTAATTTAATTAAGATTTAAGTTGGTTAAGTAAGTTTAATGTATGTTAAACTTTAGTTAATATTTAATTGTTGTTAAACCTAATTTAAGTAAGGTTTAAGTGAGTTAACTAGGTTTAATAAGGGTTAAACCTAGTTTAGGGTTTAATGATGCTTAAACCTAATGTAAGTAAGGTTTAAGTAAGTTAACTAGGTTTAATAAGGGTTAAACCTAGTTTAGGGTTTAATGATGCTTAAACCTAATGTAAGTAAGGTTTAAGTAAGTTAACTAGGTTTAATAAGGGTTAAACCTAGTTTAGGGTTTAATGATGCTTAAACCTAATGTAAGTAAGGTTTAAGTAAGTTAACTAGGTTTAATATGGGTTAAACCTACTTTAGGGTTTAATGGTGCTTAAACCTAATGTAAGTAAGGTTTAAGTAGGTTAACTAGGTTTAATGTGAGTTAAACCTAGTTCAGGGTTTAATGGTGCTTAAACCTAATATAAGTAAGGTTTAAGTAAGTTAACTAGGTTTAATGTGGGTTAAACTTAGTTTAGGGTTTAATAGGTTTAAATGATATTTTATACCTAATTAAGTCTAATTTTGTCATTTTAAACTTAATTAATTAAATTTAGGGTTTAATAGGTTTAAATGATATTTTAAACCTAATTAAGTCTAATTTTGTCATTTTAGACTTAATTAATTAAATTTAAAGTTTAAAAGGTTTAAATGATATTTTAAACCTAATTAAGTCTAATTTTGTCATTTTAGACTTAATTAAGGTTTTCCATTAGCCTATCATAGACTAGATTCATTTCAAACTTAGATTATTAAGGAAAATAAGCTAAGTTTATAAAAGGTTATTTTTTTGGATTAAAATCATTTAATTAATAAAGAGTTTTAATCTTAAAATTCAAAATGTCATTCAAAACTATTTCTATGACTTAGAAATGGTTTTCTTAGGGTTATTGTCTGTTCCCCTAATATTTCTAGTCATTTTCATTTTTTATTTTTCTTAATTTTCAATTTTTTATAATTATTATTTAAAATAATTACAAAAAGACTTAAAAATTAGAGAAAAGTATCATGGACATGTTTTCTGTCTTTGGAAAAATCATGAAAGATCTCTAAGAGCATAAAGATAAATGCCTCAAAGTTTCATATTTTTTTGATTTATAAATAATTTTTAATAATTAAAATACTCCAAAGAGTATTTAATTATTTAAAAATTAAATATTGGGAATAAAATTACGATTTTTATTTCATAATTTTCCTCTCTTCAAGAGCTTTCCAGAGGTATTTTTATTTTATTTTTGTGACCTCTAGATTAAAAGATATTGATTTTTGAAGTTTTTAAGGTTTTCTAGAATTAAATAATTCCAGAAAATTTGAGGACACGCCACGTGTCCTCGTACCGATCGACGGGCGGGAAGATCCGCTGCGCGGCGCGGAACAGCGGACACCGCGGGGCGCGATCAGCGCCGTCCATCCCGAAACACGGGATCGAACGACTGAGAAAAATCGGCTGAAAATTCAAAAAAATTTCGAACTGTTAAACTTCAAATATCAATATCTCACTCATTTCTTAACGAAATTGAGTGATTTTTGAAACTATGGAATCTTCTAAACATGTAGAATATTTCCATAAGGTGATGTAACATTTCTGGGCTAGTATAACACATGATATTTCAAAAATACGAATTATTTTGTGAAAAATAATTCCATACCTTTGCCTCAAGCAAATCAAGCTAGATCAGACCTTGTAGTTGTCTTCTAGGACCCCAATGGAAGATTATTGCTGCAGCAATTTGATCCAGAAGTCGGGCTTAAAGGAGAATTTTGAAGAGGTAGCTGGTTTGGGCTGTTTTTGAAATTTGATCAAATTGGTTTGATAGGGCTCAATCTATGGCTTGGATTTGATCCTAATGGATTGCTAAGACTCTTAGGAAGAGTTTTATGTTGGGAGCAAGGAGATTTGAGCAGCCTATAGGTCTCACTAATTTTTTTCTTCTCTTCCCTACTAGGCTTGGTTTGGGCTCTATTTATAGCAAAGGGGAGGCCATGACTTAGCTTAGGTTGTTCTAGGGGAGTTGTTATCTCCCCTATTAACCCATTGGAGGAGGAATTCGGCTGAGAGGATAGGTATTGATGCTTCTCCTAAGCTTTCCATGATGAGCTTAATGTTTTGGCTCTCCTCCATTGGATCATGCAAGAGGTTACATGTGAGCTGTTATTTCTTCTCCTTATGAGCTTACACATCACCCCCTAACCTTGGCATATGATGACACATATGCTCTCCTCTCATGATTCCATTTAACCATGGTAAGGGGTGGGTTTAAGCTTGGTTCTCTCTCCATTGGCTAGCTTGGGAGGTGGGAGATGAAGCTTTGTGTTGGCCGGCTACCTCATAGCTAAATGATGGTGAGTCATGGTTTAGGGTGAAGGAGAAAGAGACACCTCACTTTACCCATCATGATGGGTGTTAACCCATGGTTAAGTTAATTTAAGCTAAGGTTTATTATGTGGTAATATATCTCATGGTAAACTTAATTTAGTCTTAGCCTAATTAATTATGGAAAAAAAAATGTCTTTTCTCTTCTTTCTTTTTTTTTAATTTAATTTCCCATTTTAATTAATCATGTTATTAATTAAAAATTGTTGGAAATTATTTTATTAATCAATTTATTAATTGAAAATAATTTCAAATTAATTAATTGATTAATTTTATCATTTTTGTTATTTTTATGATTTTAATTTAATTTTCATTTTAATTAATTATGTCATTTAACTAAAATATTGAAAATTAAATCATTAATCATTTTAATTAATCAAAATAATTTTGAAATTAATTATTTGATTAATTTTGTTATTTTTATTTCATTTTTATCTATTTTGATTAAAATAGATAAGTGTTGACTAATTTTGACATAGGTTGACTCAAGTCAGCTTAGGTTGATCAATGTGATCTTTTTAACCTTATCTTGGTTGATTTGATCACAGTATTTGTAGTTTTGTCATTGTGGGGTTTTAAACATGTCATTGGGTCAGAAGGTTGACCTATGGGGTCAACAGGATTGGTCATTGGGTCAGGATTGACCTTTTTAACTAATGTTGACTTTTTAGGTTAAAAGGTTGACCTATGGGGTCAACAGGGTTGGTCATTGGGTGTGGTTTGACCATTTTGATCAATGTTAACTTTTTAGGTCAAAAGGTTAACCTATGGGGTCAACAGGGTTGGTCATTGGGTCTGGTTTGACCATTTTGACCAATGTTGACTTTTTAGGTCCAAAGGTTGACCTATGGGGTCAATAGAATTGGTCGTTGGGTCAGGATTGACCATTTTGACCAATGTTGACTTTTAGGTCAAAAGGTTGACCTATGGGGTCAACAGGGTTGGTCATTGGGTCAGGATCTGGTTTGACCATTTTGACCAATGTTGACTTTTGAGGTCAAAAGGTTGACCTATGGGGTCAACAAGGTTGGTCATTGGGTATGGTTTGACCAATTTGACTAAAGTTGACTTTTCAGGTCAAAAGGTTGACCTATGGGGTCAACAGGGTTAGTCATTGGGTCTGGTTTGACCAATTTGACCAAAGTTAACTTTTCAGGTCAAAAGGTTGACCTATAGGGTCAACAGGGTTGGTCATTAGGTGCAGTTTGACCAATTTGACCAAAGTTGACTTTTCAGGTCAAAAGGTTGACCTATAGGGTCAACAGGGTTGGTCATTGGGTCTGGTTTGACCAATTTGACTAAAGTTGACTTTTCAGGTCAAAAGGTTGACCTATGGGGTCAACATGGTTGGTCATTGAGTCTGGTTTGACCAATTTGACCAAAGTTGACTTTTTAGGTCAAAATGTTGACCTATGGGGTCAACAGGGTTGGTCATTGGGTCTGGTTTGACCAATTTAACCAAAGTTGACTTTTCAGGTCAAAAGGTTGACCTATGGGGTCAACAGGGTTGGTCATTGGGTCTGGTTTGACCATTTTGACCAATGTTGACTTTTTAGGTCAAAAGGTTGACCTATGGGGTCAAAAGGGTTGGTCCTTGGGTCTGGTTTGACCAATTTGAACAAAGTTGACTTTTTAGGTCAAAAGGTATTGACTCATTATAAATGAGGTCAACAAAAGGGCCCCCAATATGTGTAGAATACTATATAAGTATTCTGCACATATTGGCGTTGACCGAAATGGTCTAAGAAATGTTTTATAACAATATGGGAAAGGAGTGGGTATCATACCGCTCCTAGTGGATGTCAGATATCTTGTTTATTGGTTCTGAGAAGGAATGTTTTTCTCGTGTTTAGAGAAGGGATTTACCGGGAGAGAAAATGGATGTCATATTCAAAAAAATGTCAATATTGATATTCTGTTTAAAGCAAAGCCATGATTTCCGTGTCAGGAAAAGGACTTACATTCAATAACCGGAGAGAGAAAATAGATGTCATCTTCTATTTTCCTCAAAATGTCAATGTCAAGATTTGATAAGAGGAAAGCCATGATTTCCGTGTCAGGAAAGGACTTACATCCAATAACCGGAGAGAGAAAATAGATGACATTTTCTATTTTCCTCAAAATATCAATGTCAAGATTTGATTAGAGGAAAGCCATGATTTCCGTGTTAGGAAAGGACTTGCATCCAATAACCGGAGAGAGAAAATAGATGTCATTTTCTATTTTCCTCAAAATGTCAATGTTGAGATTTAGTTAGAGGAAAGCCATGATTTCTGTGTCAGGAAAGGATTTACATCCAATAACCGGAGAGAGAAAATAGATGTCATTTTCTATTTTCCTCAAAATGTCAATGTCAAGATTTGATTAGAGGAAAGCCATGATTTCCGTGTCAGGAAAGGACTTACATCCAATAACCGGAGAGAGAAAATAGATGTCATTTTCTATTTTCCTCAAAATGTCAATGTCGAGATTTGATTAGAGGAAAGCCATGATTTCCGTGTTAGGAAAGGACTTGCATCCAATAACCGAGAGAGAAAATAGATGTCATTTTCTATTTTCCTCAAAATGTCAATGTTGAGATTTAGTTAGAGGAAAGCCATGATTTCCGTGTCAGGAAAGGACTTACATCCAATAACCAGAGAGAGAGAAAATAGATGTCATTTTCTATTTTCCTCAAAATGTCAATGTTGAGATTTAGTTAGAGGAAAGCCATGATTTTCGTGTCAGGAAAAAGGACTTACATCCAATAACCGAAAAGAGAAAATAGATGTCATTTTTTATTTTCCTCAAAATGTTAATTTCAAGTTTTAATTAGAGGAAAGCCATGATTTCCGTGTTAGGAAAAGGTCTTACATCTAATAATCGGAGAGAGAAAATAGATGTCATTTTCTATTTTCCTCAAAATGTCAATGTTGAGATTTAGTTAGAGGAAAGCCATGATTTCCGTGTCAGGAAAGGACTTACATCCAATAACCGAAGAGAGAAAATAGATGTCATTTTCTATTTTCCTCAAAATGTCAATGTCAAGTTTTGATTAGAGGAAAGCCATGATTTCCGTGTCAGGAAAAGGACTTACATCCAATAACCGGAGAGAGAAAATAGATGTCATTTTCTATTTTCCTCAAAATGTCAATGTCAAGATTTGATTAGAGGAAAGCCATGATTTCCGTGTCAGGAAAGGACTTACATCCAATAACCGGAGAGAGTGGCGAACTCACTAATATTTTTGGTGGGAATATCCGCTGGGGTTTTGACCTATATAGGTCGAATGATAATTCTCATGTTTAGTTATCACAAGTTATTCATTTCATCATTAAAATTTATTTTATTATTTTTAGGACATGTCGACATATCATAGACATTGGGGAACATTTTTCCAACATTTCATTTTATTTCCATAAAAAGGTCACCAGTACATATTATTGCAAGCAAGAACTAACGATACATATATGTGTACATATCATATAGCGTGCTGCAACAAACTACAGATATTTTTTATACCAACAGCTATCGATATATCACACATCGACAACTATAGATATATCACATGTCAAAAGTTCTTATATGTCATAACATAGCTTTGGTTATTAACAGACTGTCCATAAACGTCCTACACTCCAAAACATTATTTATCAAACATGTTTCAGGTGTTTAGACATTTATGGGGTTATGGTAATTCCAAAGGTTGTAGATTCTCCAGTTCTGGTATAGCTTTATATCCGACAGGTTGTTTGGCGGGCTTCATTCGTCGCAAAGTAATTGAGATGCGTGGCTTGTTGACACTGGGTATACAGTGTTTTACAAAATCTGCACCGTTCCCTTGAAATAGGAGAACTGATCCTCGAGTTAAAAGAATACGACATGTACCTTCAAACTCTCCAGGTCCTAAGATTTGTATCTCCCTTCCAAACATAGCAGAACAGCGGTTCATTAGTGACACGGTGCAAAACGGTCTCTCAAAATCATGGTTGTCAATGTGAGGAGGGATACAGTCTTCTTTATCATATATATTGATGATGCAACTGTCTGGAATACAGTCTGTAGGTAAAATCCCCCAAGTGACAAGTCGTTTGATAATTTGGATTATCACAGTGGGTAAAGGATCGACTTGTTCGTGTCGCAAAATTCCGGGAAGATTTCCTTCTCTGTCTCTTGCATAATTGTAGCAACACCTATATTGTAGGGTTTGTCTACCCTTGCCACAAATCCATTTATTAGGTTCAGAATAGGTTCTCCTTTAAAGGAATCCAGCCCTACCCTGATTTTGGGCTTCTGTAATATCATCAATGATAGCAGTTTGTTCAACTTCATCGAATATTCTGGTAAACAGTTTAAGACCATCTAGAATATTTATTATTCTTATATTCATGTGTTTATATTGTTCAAAAGTTCTCCACTCGATAGCGCGAATTCGTCGCACCTCTTCCCTTGAGTGACTTTTCTCATCAACCTTTTTATCTGACACCTTCAGACTCTGAGCAGGTGAAGTGATAACTACTTTTCCATTTTCATTTTTCTTTGCAGGGTCTAGATCTGTCGTTTCTGAGGCAGAGTTTATTTCCTCAAATGGAGTGTTAATAGTTCGTGAGTTCAATTGACTAATATCCTCCATGTTTTGTTTTTCCTGTAAATATTTTTGTCGTTTCAGTCGTTTATTATGATTTCGTCTTTGTGATCTAGTAAGTCCTGTCGCCATATTTTGTGTACCCGATGTAGATGCTCCTTGTACTGAAGTAGTCATGAATTCTCCCTCATCTGAGCTGTCACTGATTGTGAAGTCATATTCTTCGGGTTGTCGGAGTTTGAATTCTATCAAAGGTGTTTGTAGATTAACTTCACTATGATTCACCAGATAAAGCAATGATCCGTGATATATTGATTCGACTTGCAACAGGTCAAAGTTGAAATGAATCTGGTTCCCTCGTCCATATGTCGACGATCCATGGCAAAGGTCATATTATTTTGAAACGAGAAAAATAGTCTGTCTTCAGACATTTTTCCTGAAAATAATAAAACAAAATGACATTTTAGTCTTTTTAAACATTTGTTCAGCAAATGAAACAGATGTAAAAAAAATTAAAGATGATTTTGGAAAGAAGAATTTATTGTCCCAGTTTATAAATAAGTCATTATTCATTTTTTATTTTTATGTTGCATAGTATTTCTTTAGAAAACGTCCATTGATTGGAGGCAGAATTCTTTCTCCTTGACAATCCTCCAGTTGGTAGGATCGTCCTGAATATGTCTTTTCAATTACATATGGGCCCTCCCATATTGGTTCAAATTTACCACCTATCTTTCGATGAGCTAGTATAGGTCTTCGAAGAACTAAAACTAATTCGCCGATTCAAAAGGTTCTGGGACGAACTAATTTGTTGTGAGCTCGTATCATTTTTGCTTGATACAATTCAAGATTTTGTTGGGCTTGTAGACGTTTACCTTCTAAACTTTCAAGTTCTTCAAGTCGTAGTCTAGCATTTTCTTCTTCAGTTATTTTGTTCGCTATCGCAATTCTAAGAGAAGGAATTTGGACTTCAAGTGGTAAAATGGCTTCAGAACCATATACCAAAGCAAATGGTGTAGACTGTGTTGGAGTTCGGTATGTAGTTCTATAAGCCCATAAAGCTTCTATTAATCGTTCATGCCACTATCTCGAGCTGTTATTCAACGTCTTTTTCAAGATTTGAACCAATGTTTTATTGAAAGCTTTAGCTAATCCATTGGCCTTAGGGTAATAAATTGTGGAGTACCTCCAATCAATCCTGTGGCTTTGGATAAAATTATTCATTTTCGTGTTTTTGAAGGCTAATCCGTTGTCTGATATGACCTTTCGAGGAATTCCAAACATATAAACGATGTGTGTTTTAAAGAAATGAAGAACTTGTTCTGCCTTAACTTCTCTAAGTGGTGTTGCTTCTGCCCACTTGGAAAAATAGTCAGTGGCTGCCAGAATAAATTTATGACCTTTGGAAGATGGAGGATTGACCCACTTTTTATATGTTTGCAAATTGTGTTAATAACAACGGCACAAAAAAAACTTGATCCCGCTTTAATATATATATATTTTGATTTTATGATGGAATGTTTAATGTGGATTCTACGCAAGTATACGTATCATATCAAGTAATACATGGCTCTAGTGGAGTCCTGGTTATCGATCCCACAGGGAAGTTTTTAACAGAATTGTATCAGCTAAATTTTAAAGGAATTACTTACTAATATAGTAATCGGAAATTTTAAGTAACTAAAACAACTAAAATAAACTAATGCTTGAAAGAAAGTTGATTTAAATAATTCAGAAAAAGTATCCTTCTCCTTGTTTTTAGAAAATTAAGTGAATGATGAATCTAATTAGAATTTTTGAATTATTTACCCTTTGGTCCAGGTGCAAAGAACATTGACTAATCCTATGTTTGATTACTGAATCTGCGGCTAGGCTGGGAGGATACTGGCTGCCACTTCAGAGCTCCCACATTCCCCTCACCTGAGGGCTAACATCTACACTTCAGCTCTCAAACAATAGGACCAAATTGAATATTTTAGTCTGTCACACTAAAATGTCCAATTCTACGCCCGATATATAATATTTCCCTATCTATTTGCACCCTCCTTCCAAGGCTTTTGACTTCCCTGAATATTGGATGTAATTTTTACTCTAGTTGATAATTCAACATATTTTAACAGATCAATTGGCTAGATTAAAAGTAAATTAAGTTTTAAGTAAAAATTATCACAATTTATTTTAATATATTAGGTGCTTCTATTTAATTTCATCATTTTGCATAATTTTCATAAACAAGGAGAAAGACTAAGAAAACTACTCAGAATGCATGGGAATAAAACAAAGCATGGATTTCATTTAAAGTTAACAACAATAAACAAAAGTACTTATCTTAATTTCCTCCCCAAGCAGACTCCTTGAAGTTCCTTTGACTTTTCCTTCTAGTACAACAAACTTCTAACTCACTAAAATGCACTCAAACACAAATAGACTCTAGAAACACACTAATGACACACAACAGACACACCTAAGACTCAAGAATTCGGCCTCTATTTATAGAGGTAGGCAAATGTTCAAGGGGTACTTAAGCACCTCTTCAGAAAACGTCCAGGTTCAATGTATTTTTGCATTTTGAACTGTCTCGCCGTCGGTGAGAAACGACCTCACCGTCGGCGGGCTTCTAGAAGGTCTTCAAACCGCGCGATCTCGCTGTCGGCGAGGTAGTTGTAATTCCTTCAGAAGTTCTCCTCATGATCTCGCCGTCGGCGGCCTCGATCTCGCCGTCGGCTACTTAGTTCATTTTGCATGAATTTCTTCCTTTTTGATCCAACTTCTCTCAATTTCATGCTTTTTGCTTCCATCACTTATAAATCTTCATTCTTGCAATAAAATAAAGAAAATACCTTTCTTTAAAGTGCAATTTCATCAAAAATAGATATGAATTTCTTAATATATTTTTCTGTGATCAAAATCCCCCAAACTTAATTATTACTAAATAAAAATAATGATTTGTGTAATAGAATTCTTCAATTCAGATATACTATGAATTAAATTTAAATAATATTATAGTAAAGTTGAATAGAAATATTTTTAAGTAATTAAATTAACTTTATAGATATAAGATTATCTAGTTATCAGGTCTAAGATTTCTAGTTTTCAATTTATTTCAGGAATGACTATATTTAAAAGAGTAAATTACTTAAGATATTTAGATGATAGGAAGTTCAAGAAAATATTATTTAGTAAAATACTAATATATATATATATATATATATAAGTTTAGAAATATAATTAAGTTCTACCTTTTAGGTTGAATCCATTAAAGTCAATTTTTGATAAGGCATCTCCTCAAGCTTCTCCTCACTTATATATATATATATTTCTTTTCTTTTCTTCTTTTTTTTTCTTTTCTTTTTCAAGTGAGGATTACGGTATCTGGATAGCCTGTTAATAATTTTGAACTTCAATTTTTTCTTTCTAAATTTGAAACTTAAAATATTTCTTTGCTTATATGTATTTCTTAGCCTTTACTTTATTAAGTTTCAATCTCTTCTTTTTCATCTAAATACTCAAGAATTTCAATTTTAGAATATAGTTTTCCCTTACTTTAAAAAGTTTACTATATTCTTATTCCTTTTAACCAAATATATTATTCTATTAATTAATTGAATTACTAAAATCATTTTATTTAACTTTCTATAATAATTAAATAAAGTAATTCATGTTTATTGAATTGAGAAACTACTATAGAAAATCATTTGATAATAATTTTTGAAAATAGAAATTGAGAACAATTTAATAATTAAATTTGTATTTTTATCTTCCCCCAAACTTAAATTTTTCTATCTATACTAAATAGTGAAAAGGGAAAGTATATAGTAAAGTTCATCATACCTTTGAGCTTTAGGTATTTATTTTCTTTGAAATTTTTTTGCAGGCTTTTTCATTTAGTATTCTTCCACATATAGTATTTAAAAGAATGTGCAGGGATGAAATTTTGAAATAAGTATAAAACATAACAAATGAAAACTTAATCTATTACTACACATACAATCAATTAACCTACTTTAACACATATTAAAACAATCTAAACAACATTAAAAGTTCATAACTTAAATAATACATTAAAGAAAGACTAACATCCTATCTAAAAGAAAATTACAAACTAATTTAAGACACATAAGAGGTCTAATATCACAACATAAGCAAACATACCAACATCCATAGTCCACAAAAAGTACAGAATAATTAAACACAGAATAATAAAGTTTACAAAATAACAACAAATCTAAACAAACTAAACAAAGACTCTAATTTTCTGCATCAAAATCCCAAACTATATCATCTCCCTGATCTCCAGGCTGAGAAGACTGAGCAGTCGGTACGTGTATAGCGGGGCACTCGTGAAAGACAACATCTAAATCACCACTCCTGTATCGACGTTCAGCCTCATAGTATGCAATTTCGTACTCTGAATGTCGCTGGAGATATTCGCTATCATAATCGTGTCTTCTTTCCAAACCTCCAATCCTTTGGTCTATATGCTCAAATCTTCTTTCCATATTTTCTCCAAATTGCTCAAAACTTTTTCTACTCGTAGTCGCCTCATTCATCGGATCTCGAAGGGTAGGAGTGGTGTACCGAGGTGGATCATAACTAGTAGAGGGTATATCTCTACTTGAAGAAGGTACATAATCCCTCGTCCCGCATCTCCATCCTTCGTGGGATTCATATTTCTTTATATTAGCCTGAGTAAGGGGTTTCATAGGTTCAACCCATTCCTCATTATCTCTTGTCTCTACCCCAGATAATTGGCAGAGTGCATAGATAAGACCAGGATGTCCTAGTCCTCCTCCAATTTCATTTATAGAGGCGGCTAATATATTCTTATAAATGACACTTCCCACATTAATACTCTTTTGGTTCCGAATACGTAAATTCGTAATCGTTTCATCTCTCGTTACCTCACTATGGTGGTAGGTAGGTAACAAAGTAGAACAAATAAAATAATGTCAGGCTTTAGATGTTGCATTTAACATAGAAAGAGGGAAGTTTACCCGTTCTTGCTGCTTTATCTTCCATACTCCTTTCCCATCAGTGAGAAAGTCGATCACCTCTTCCAGTGGTCATTCCATAGTTCCAAAAGTTTCATACTCGTTGGTGTAGGTGTCTCGTACTTCATAATAAGCATTTATTCTAGTAGTGTTGAATTCCACAAAAAATCCTCTCACCTTAACAGGTGCATCTTCAGCCTGTGTTAAATTTGCATAAAATTCCTTTACTACTTCTACAACTGCTTCGTTGGTCACGAAACGTAAATTTTCCCATCCTCGCTCCCTAATGATTCGCTCAACTTCTCCTCCTGGATTCTTGAAAACTCGATCTTGAATGCATTTTCTTGATTGGATATTGTGGAAATATCTGGATTGTGCCCTTGCATTCACAAAACGAGTTTCATCGTCATCCAATCGTCGCTTTTGTCGTGGAGCCATTTTTCAATCTGTGAATTTTGCAAAAAATTTAACTAAACTCCAAAATATTTCTAAGAAGGTTTCCTACAACATCTAAAATCCATTTAAATCAATTTCCATGAAATTCTTCCAAGTATTTTATCCACATTTCAGATTTTTTCAAAATTCCCCAATGTAGAAGAAATCCATGGTGAAAATAAAAATTTTTGCATAGGAGTGAAGCTCTTACCAAGGGAAGATGAAATCCGGTGTCAAAAAGTGTTGAAATCGCCTCAAATCCGAGATCTCTCAAGCCCTACGTCGGTTTTTTCGAAGTTTTGAGGAATGGCGTGATGAATAGTGTCGATTGACTGGTCAAATATAGGTCTTTTCGAGATCTCGCTGTCGGCGAGATTTTTCTCGCCTTCAACGAGCTAATTAATTTGATAAGGCAAAATTTTCGGGAAAAATCCGCCGTTGGCAAGCTCGTTCTCGCTGTCAGCGGGTTTTCTCGCTGTCGGCGAGATAATTCTCGCCGTCGGCTAGATCCCAAAATTTTTAAATTTTTGAAATTCGTCAATCATTTTCAACCTCGATTTGCCCTTAATCAATCTTCCGATCACTTAATTTAATAATGGTATGAAAATTAGATACTTCTACTCACAAAAAGTTCACACAACATAAACAATATTACTTTATATATGAAATCCATGAGACTTACAAACTTCACACTAACAACTTAACAACATACTTAACTTAAATATTTAAATCCATAATACTCAGCATCGCAATCCACACCACAACACTCTAAATGCTGAGACATAACAATTACAAATAATCTCATCAAATCTGAGATGATCAAATCAAAGTTCGACTCATAATAAAACCTAAATCCAAATCAACACATATATATACAAATATATGACATAAGATAGAAATCTTTCCTACTCCTCAGTGTCTGAACTATCATCTTCTCTGATATTTCCGATGCGACGCAGGTGCACAAATAAATTGTAGAAATGCCTGAAAGTAGATTCTTCATCAATCCATCCTTTCTTTCTTAGTAAATGAATAAAACTGGCCTCCAGATGTCCAGTATGATCAAAGTGCTCCTTCATCCTCCAGTCAGTGTGATCAAACATATCAGAGATATTGTCGATGAAATTCATCACATTTTGCAGCTCTTTCTCCAATCCTTTAATCTTCTTCAAAATGAAATTAGTTTTATCAGTAAGGGGCTTTGCTAAAGGATTGTTCTGTGTTGCTCTGTCAGAAATAATGGTAATCTCATCATTGTTATCCAAAGTTGGAAACATATCCGTAGGATCAAGTGGTTTCCATGGTAAAAGTATATTTTCCCAATGTACGGCTTATTTTTAGGTTGTGTGTTTTATTTTGAAAAGGGGTCGCCTACAGAAATTATCGGCGAATTTTAGATTTTAAATTTGATTTAAATATATATATATATTTAAAATTTAGAAAGTAGCATTTGATTTTGAAAGTAATTTTAAGTTTGAAAATTTTAAGATATGAAATCAAACTGATCTCACGTCCCAAATAGTTTATATAAACGAGCACCACACCACAAACCGTATATCTATCCCGGAGGATAGACACAGTGCTTGATGATAGGGCTCGATTAAATAAACTAGAAGATTTCGTGACATCCGTTTGTCCGCGAACCAATTTTATAAGCCGACAAGTTCCCCTGTTTAATATAAAGAAATTAAACAGGGTTTATATTTCATGGGTTCTTAAAGTTCCCTATAAGGGTAAGCCCCTATAGTTAATTACATCCTAAATGACGGGAATCACTTAAGAAAACTCTCGATAATGATCAGTGGTTTTGCTCTCAAGAATTTCAAAGTTTAAGGTTTTCAAAGGATTCGAGTTTGGAAATTTCAATCGGGAATATATCAAATTTGGAACAGCTTAATTTCGTGAGTTCAAAGGAAGAAAAGTAGGAGAAGTCGAAGATCCAAGAAGAATCTCGGCAACTTCCCAAACTATCCTATTGTTTCGCTTTAATTTTGGAGTTTATTTAATGTTTCAATCCTCGCCAATTTTTAATTAATTATGACTTATATTAGTATGACATAATCATACAAATAAACTTCGAAGATGTGATGGTTTATGTCATACCGAACGACTACCTCGGAATCCTAAGACCGGTTAGGGCTTAATTTACATAACATGATTATACAAATGCCTAAAGAAAAGTTGAGGATTTATGTTGCACTAAGCAAACTACCTCGAAATCCTGTGGCTTTGTTGTTTAAAACTAGGTAAGGTTTTGCTGATATAGAGTTGTTTTGCTGATGAAGATGGTCGTTCTGCCCACCGTGCTCCAAGCTTCTTATTGTTGCAGAGGTTTAGTTTTAGAAGTCATGAATCAGGAGATGAGAGAAGTGTTTTGGTTTAGACAAAATCTTAGGATCCAAGTGTTTTTAATATTTTAATTAAAACAAATCTTAAAGTTGTTTAAACAGAACCGATTAAGATCCCAAGGTTCCGTCATCCCGGCACCGTTATTTTCATCGAATTCACTTAGCCCGTATGAATTTTCTAAACTCAACCGAATGAGTTCCACACTTTCATTTAGACCGTGGGAAATCCCGTTAGCAACACGTGGGTTACATCATCCGAGGTATTCCAGATCATTCAACGAGATGTTTTAATTTAGTTAAAGTTATAGTTTTGTTGTTCTGTTTGTGATTAAATTTTGAGTTGTTTTGTATTTTGGAATGTTGTGGCGGTGATTTTTCATCTTGTAATGATTTTTAATTCAATTTTGATTTCAGTTCAGGGACTATCCTAAAGGTTTTGGTTTTCATGCAACACTTGTTTATCATGCAAGAAAGGTAAAGTGACAGTGCATGTAAGTAAATTGCAATAAAGTAAATTACAACAAAATAAAAGCGTACCCGGAGGGTCTTCCCGTCATCCCAAGCTGCACTTAAAACACATGTTAAGGCATTTAAATGTTTCAACAAGTACCTAGGTAAAGCTAATGGAAAGGTTTTGGTTGTCTACCAAAGTCATAATCCTATAGCTAGTCATCTCCTATGACGTCTAGGTTCTTGTGTTTTGGTTTAAGGATTATTTTCTTCATCAAAGAACAATTAAATTCAATTGTTCTTATAAACATCCTATCATATTGAGGAAGTGCTTAAGACGAGTATTAAACATCTTTTCAATACCTCTAGATTGCTTTAAGTCCAAGAGAATTTAATTATACAAGTGAATTAATCATCCAGGAGTTTAAGTTTTGTTCTCTCGCTTCAGTGAACTAGGACATTTGAATATCCTATGAGTGAAGTAACACTTCACTTGATACCTCATTTAAGAGTTATAATAATAAGAGCTTTAAAAGGGCAAATCAACTTATTAAGTATTTTATTGATTTAAGCTTAATGATTTAATTTTAATTTTGACTTAATTATAAAGATTAGTTTAAGTTTGGAATAGTGTTCAAGTTATTTTAGATTTAATTCTTAATGATTTAATTTAGTTTGTTGATAAATGATTTTTATTTAATTTAATTAAATTTAATTTTAATCTAATTAATTTTAATTTTAATTTAATTTGATTTGATTTTAATTTTAATTTAATTTGGTTTAATTTAATTTAATTTAATTTAATTTAATTTTAATTCAATTTTAATTTAATTAAATTTAAATTTAATTTAATTTAATTTTAATTTAATTTTAATTTTAATTTTAATTTAATTTAAATTTAATTTAATTTAATTTTAATTTAACTTTAATTTACTTTAATTTAGTTTAGTTTAATTTTACTTTAATTTTAATTTAATTTAATTTAATTTTTAATTTAGTTTAAATTTAATTTTAATTTAATTTTAGTTTAATTTTAGTTTTAATTATTAATCTGGATTGTTATTTTAATTTTTTAATTAAGAATTAAGTATTATTGAAGTGAATTATTTAGGGATTTTTAAATTAAAGAATAAATATCCTCTTAATAATATCCATACTTTAATAATTCCAATTTCTATTATTCTTCCAAAATTTAAAATAATTAATTAATTAAAGTTTTATTTTAATTATATTTGAAATGGTTAGTAGATTTCTACCCTTAATCATTTAAGTTTCAATCATCCAAAAATCAGTTTAAAATCAAATATTTTACCCTCCCTTTTGATTAATCCTAAAATTTTACTTAAGGGTTGAAATTTTTTTAATTACCCTTTTGCCCTTCAAGCTTAATAATTCTATAACTCACTAAATTAAGCTCAAATAAACTTGAAATTTTTATGTAACCTCATTCACATGTCAATTAAGACATTAGAGGAGAAAATGTGATTTTTCTATATTTAATGTAATTATTTTTAATGGAAAATAGGGATTTTCAAGGAAAATTCAATAACATGACCAAAAAAATGTTTCTGTCCTTAAGAAAATTATGGGATGTTCCTAATGACCAGAGGACCATTTGAACTAATTTTGGTGATTTTTTGAATTATATTTTATTTATTAGAATTATTTTGATTTTTGGAGTATTAATTAATTTTAAAATAAAATTAAAGTTGAAAAATAGATTTTATATTTTCCTTAAATCTCTTTGACCTCAAGGAGTCCAGAGAAATAAATTTAATATTTTTTCTGATTTTTCTTTGATTTATTAGAATTATTTTAGTGAAAAGGTTGGAAAATACATTTTTTTATATTAAAAATTACATTAAGCTTTTAAAATTCAATATCTTACCCTAGAGAATTAAAAAAAATATTTGGTTTGTTCCTAAATGATTAGAATTCAAAATGTAACATTTTGGTGATTTTTAATATTTTTATGATTTTTATTATTTTTAATTATTAAAAATATTAAAATAATGATAAAAAATCAACTTTTTTAGAAAATTACAATTTTAATTTTCCTAAGTTCTCCTGATATCAGAGAAGCTCCAAAACCATTTTTGTGAATTTTTTGAAAAAATATTTTGTGAGTTATGAATTTTTAAAGTTTAACATTAGTTATGTGACTTAATTGATCCATTTAGTGGGGTTAAACATTTCCAATTAATTTCAAATTTTTATGTGATGTTCCTCTGATCCTAAAGATCAGTGGAGTATTGTTTTCAAGTCAATTTAATGTGTGGTTAACCCTAATTAATTAAAGTTCAATTTTGGGTATTTAGGTCAATTAGGGTTGTTCCAAGTGAATTAACTCAAAACCTATTTTTCTTAAGTTCCTCTGGTCATAAGAAACATCACCCAATTTTCCTAGAATTTATTTCTCAACATGCTAATTATTGGAATTAAAATACTCAAAAGAGTAACATGAACTTGAAAAAATCAATAACTTCTCATAGGGATGGCCTCTGACCTTGGAAAATTTAGGTAATGTTCCCTAGATCAGAGGCTTCAAAAGCCCTATGGTCTCATGCCATGGTGAATTGTCTATGCAAATGGAGAATTAAAATACCACAGAGAGTAAATAAATCATTAAAAATAAAATACTTGATGAAATGACTTGATTTCTTTTCCACATTATTCTCCTCTGTTCACTGAGTAAGAGGGTATTTTTATTTTATTTTTAGAATTTTTTTACAGAAAGTTATGCATTTTTGAAGTTCTGGGTATTTAATAAATAAGAAAATTCCCTATTTATATACTTATCCACGCGGCGCCACGCAATCCTCGGCAGCTCCGAACGCCCACGCGGCGCATTCCTATTCGACGCCGCCATTCGACTCAGCGCTCCATGGGCCCGCAGTTCATGTACCATTGCGCTGTCCGGCTCGATCTCGACCTTCTGCTCGATACACGCTCGATCCGACGGCTCCTGGTCATCGTCTATGACTGGTGTGCACCCGTGACTGTCCACACTAAAACCCTAAGAACTCACCCTATTCTCAATGGATTTTTGTGTTCTTATGCTCTATGGATTCGTCTTGAAGAGACGAACACATCCATACGGTAAACATGCATTGAAATCGATTCATATCAAATGGAGAATCTCCAGGAGCTCGGGAGGAAGAGAGAGTTCATACCTTTGCTCAGAGAAGTGAAGCTTCGATCTGAGAGTTGTGTCACGTTCGATTGGGTCCAAGCAAGCTCCAGATGAAGTCCCTTGGCCTAGTGAATTGCCTAGGTACAAAAGTGACCACAACCGATCACAAAGCTTGGAGGCTGGAAGCAATGGCTGGCCTGGTGAGGGGGCTTTTGCTGGAAAACTTCTCCTCTTGGTCCGAGTGAAGGTGTAGAGTCAATCAATTTGAGGATTGACTCACTGTGGTGAAGTGTCCTAGTTTTGGGCTTGAATTTCAACTCTGAAATTGAGCTTACAGAGAGGAAATGACAGGGGGATTTCAGTGGGGATCAAGTTCTCCAGGTGTGGGGAAGAGTCTGGAATGATTTTGGTAGAGTTTCTGTATGGTTTGTTTTAATGTCCTCCCTTGGCCGAGAGGAGGTGGTGCTTAAATAGGAGTGGTTGGAGGACCTCCCAGGGAGGGTTGAAGGCTTGGATCAGCTTCTTAGGTTAAGGGAAGAACAGCCATGGCAGCCATTGGGCATTGGGCAGCTCAGCAAGGGAGAATTTCAATGTTGGGCTCCTCCCAAGGTCTCGGCCATGGGGTTTTCCGGCGGCTGTGGTGGTTGGCTGGCCAGGGTCAGGTCACCATCTTAACCAGTGAGGGCAGGGCTTGGCAATGGTGAAGTCAATTGTAGTTGGCCATGTGTAAAGGTGGTGAATTGAAATGGAATGGGAAAGGAGTGATTTTGGCTTGGTTTGGGTCAACCCTTGGTTTTGGGCTAGGTTCACCTCCCCATGGCCTGCTTGGGCTGAGGGAGAATCACTTGGGTCAACTTCCCATGTGTGGTGGAGTCTCCATCAAGGATTAGGTGGCAAAACATGGTTTAGTGTGTATCATGGAGGAGGTTAAAAAGCTTAATGAAGGTTTAAGAAAGGAGGCCCTCCTTTTACCATTAATGGGATGGTGAGGTGTAAAGTGGATTTCATGGCTCCCATGTGGTTGTGCATGGCTTTATGGCTTGCCTATGGCTTAGGATGGCTTGGCTTGGTTTCATGGAAAAGGGTTTTGGAAATTTTGGGATTATTTGATGGGATTTGGCATAATACCATTTTGGTTTGATTTTTCATGATGGATTTAGCACTTAGGGAGTGATATTAATTGAGTGAAGATGAGGTGAAATTGTAGTGTGGGCTTTAGGATGGGTTTGGGCTTTTAAAATTTGGTAAAGGTGTGCTTTTAGAATGGTTTAAGGGGATGAGCTTTTAAGTTTAAAAACAAATTGGTAAGTGGAAATTTTGTAAAGGGCCATGCCAAATAAATGTTGGGTTTAGTTTAAGGATGTGTCATGGGTGATTTGGAATCAATTTGAAGTGATTTGGAATTGAATTGAGTCTAATTTGGGTCCCTCGGTGATATGGTCAAAATAGGTCAAAATGGACCAACTTGGGCTAAGGTTGGGCTAATGTTGAAATTGATGTAAAATTAATGTTGATAAATGTTTATGGGAGTGTTTCAAAGAGGTTTCATCTTTGGTTGGGTTTTGATTTTGGGTTAGGTTTGGGTGTAGGCCCATTTAAGGGATTTTGGGTTTGAGTTGAATTTGAGTAGGGTTTAGGTCCAAATTTTGGGCAAATTATGTTAGTGTTTTGTTTGTGGGGATGTTAGGAAGGTTTTAGAAAAGATTTGGGTTAAATTGGGATTGAATTGGGTTGGTTTGGGCTAAATTTGGGTCATGGGTCAAAATTGGGCTTTAAGCTTAAAAAAGAAATTGGATTCAGATGCCAATTAAATTGGGCTTGGATTTGGTCTAGATTGATATTGGGGATATTGAATTGAAGTTTAGAATTGAATTGGACTAAAATTGAGGTCAATTGGGGTGATTTGGTTTGACATTGGGTTCATTTGGGTTTAAAATGGGCTAAATTAGGGGGTTTTGGTAAAAGTGGGGTCAATTGACAAAATTGGCCCATGGTGTAGTTGAACAAAATGAAATTAGGAGTATTTGGGATTTTATGGAATTTTTTGGGAATTTTTGGAATTTATGGAATTTTTGTCTTAGAAGGGCATTTTGGGTATTTGGAGGGTATTGGGGGGTACTTTTGGAATTTTTGGTATTTTTGGCTGTGAATGATCAATTTGATTAGTGGGGAAATGTTCAAGGTTAATTTTGGAAAATTCTAGGTTATTTGAAAATTTTGGTGGTTTTGAGTAATTTCAAGCGCTTTTAGTAGGTTTGGTGGGTCCGGGGCCCCCGTGGTCAAAAATCGAAATTTTGGAAAAATGAAGATCGATCAAATTTGAGTAAAGTGGAATCACTTTGGTTGAGCCATGAAGCCATATTAAGCCCATAGGAGCCATGAGGGGACTCATTTGAGGCATTCACTATGTTGTTCCTAACCCTCTTAGCCGGGAAGTCAAGCTAGGCATGAATAGTTTTATGATTTGGAAAGTGTAATGTTTGTGCAGGTCAGCCCTCACCAGACCAAGCCACCCAGGGTGATCCTAAGGCCAAAGAGTCCTATAGGGAACTCATCCTTTAAACCTCCACATTTGATTTCAACCCTCTAGGTGATTAGGGGTTTACAATCAAGCTTGTGGGGTTTGCGGGGAGTTAAGAAGTGGTTGAGTTTCTAAAGGGGTAGGTTCCATCTCTAGTCCTCTAAGATAGTCAAAGGAAAATCCTAAGGCTAGATCCAAAGTACTAAAGAGAGAAGAGAAGACCTCATCAAAAATGAGGTCAACACCTAAGCCTCATAAGAAACTTGGTACTGACTGCATAAAGCAAATATAGTCGATGGGTGTCCAATTCCATGCACTGACCTATGCACAATCAATCCCAATGCAGACTTTACTATTATTGATCCAACATCGATAGGTAGTCCAATTTGAATACATTAGTTTAATATAACACATTCCTTTGAAACTTTATTGACCCTCATAGTAGGTAATAATTTTGATGAAATAAAGAAATGCCAATGCTTCGAGACAGGGGTTAAGAAGTGATGCGAAAATCGACATACCCGTCTTCGCGTAACTCCCATTCATCGGGTTCGTCGGTCGGTATCTATAGATCTCGTTCATATTGTATCTCGAAGGCACGAAAGTCGGAATAATGACGGACGAAGTATTCTCTATAGAAAATAATTCATTTACCCTTGAAGGAGTAAATGTTACCCATCTTCCTCTGACGTAGACATTTCCATTATTGATCGCATGTAGATCATGTAGATTAGAGTAAAACTCTTTAACTACTGGAATAACTACAGCGGATGTCGTATAACAAAATACCTCCCAATGCCACTGTGCGATCATTTCTTCTATTTTTGTAGTGGAATTCTCTACTCCTCTGTTGACAAATCCCCTTTCTTTAATAAGTCTTTTCTTCATCAAGCCTTTGTTGAAGATACGCTGTGCCTCCGAACTGACGAATTTTCTTCGGTTAAAAACTTCAGTTTTTGTGCTTGCTAAGAGTTTGGTGGCCATTTCAGATTGAAAGGATTGGTCTCTAGTCGTTTCTAAGGAAGAAAACAGTGTAAAATTGGAATTGAGATAATTTCCTACGAAGAAATGGCTTAGAACCGTCCAAAACAGCACGAAAATTCTTAAGAAACCAAAATTTCAACTGTCTCGCCGTCAGCGGGAAGTTTCTCACCGTCGACGAGCTAGTTATAAAACCGAATTAATTCATGGCACACGATCTCGCTGTCAGCGGGCTCGGGCTCGCTATCGGCGAGATTCTTAAAAATCGCCCATTTTCGCTCTAGTCCAAATATTTTCTGATCTCTTCATATAGGTTCGAATTTGTGATGATTCTAATTAAAAATTTGAGTAGTAGGATTTGTTTTAATAATATAGACTCACTAATTTGTAGATAATTAAAAATAAAAGATTACTATGGGTTGCCTCCCATAAAGCGCTTGGTTTAACGTCGTCAGCCCGACCTAATTTCAGTTAGTAATCAGGTTGACTAAGCATTAAAACCTCTTCAAATTTTGGTCTTCTTCCTTCGAAATATGGTTTTAATCTATGTCCGTTTACCTTAAATCTATGTCCTGTTTTTGGATCTTCAATTTCTATAGTTCCATAGGAAAATATTTGAGTTATGGTGAAAGGTCCTAACCATCGAGATTTCAATTTCCCGAGAAATAATTTCAATCTAGTATTATATAGTAGAACTTCTTGTCCTGGTTCAAAATTTCTCTGATTAATCTTCCGATCATGCCATAATTTCATTCTTTCTTTATAAATCCTATCATTATCATATGATTCATTCCTTAATTCTTCCAATTCATTTAATTGTAACAATCTCTTCTCACCAGCTTCTTTTATATTATAATTAAATTCTTTAATCGCCCAATATGCTTTATGTTCTAATTCAACTGGTAAGTGGCAAGTTTTTCCATATATAAGCCTATAAGGAGTCATTCCAATCGGAGTTTTGTAAGCAGTCATGTATGCCCATAATGCAGTGTCTAGTCTTATAGACCAATCCAATCTATTAGGGTTTACAGACTTTTCTAATATACACTTAATCTCTCGATTAGAAACTTCAGCTAATCCACTAGTTTGTGGATGATAAGCGCTTGATATCTTATGCATAATATTATATTTTTCTACTAGTTTGTGAATATATTTGTTTCTAAAATGAGTTCCTCCGCCAGTGATAATCACTCTCGGCATTCCAAATCTAGTAAAAATATTTTTCATTAAAAATTTTGAAACACTTTTAGCATCACACCTAGGTAAAGCGTGTGCTTCGATCCATTTGGAAACATAATCAACAGCTACTAATATATATGAGTTTCCAAATGAAGTAATAAAAGGTCCCATGAAATCAAATCCCCAAACATAAAAATTTTCAACTTCTAATATAAAATTCAGAGACATTTCATTTCTTCTTGATATGTTTCCTACTCTTTGGCATTTATCGCAGGTTTTTATATATCTATATACATCTCTAAATAGAGTAGCCAAGTAAAATCCCGATTGTAGAATTTTATATGCAGCTTTTATCCGTCCCAAAATGTCCTTCAAAATCGTAGTCATGACATTTTTGAATGATTGGTTCAGCTTTCTTCATAAGGCACGCATCTTCTAATAATTAGATCCTTACATTGCTTATATAAGTATGGTTCATCCCAAAAGTATGTTTTAGTATCATGAATGAATTTTTTCTGTTGTTGTAAAGATAACATAGGTGGTAAAATATCACTTACAATATAATTTACTATATCATCATACCAAGGTATTTTCCACTCATTTATATTATAAAGTTGTTCATCAGGAAAATTGTCTATAATTTCATTATCAATATCAGATAATTCATGATATTCTAATCTTGATAAATGATCGGCAATTTGATTATCGGCTCCTTTTTGTTAACGATCTCAAAATCAAATTCTTGTATTAATAATATCCATCTAATTAATCTTGGTTTAGAATCTTTTTTTTGCATTAAATACTTTATAGCATAGTGATCGGTATGCACAATACATTTAGTTCCTATTAGATAATGCCGAAATTTATTAAAAGCATATACAACGGCTAATAATTCTCTTTCAGTAACTGTATAGTTTATTTCAGCATCATTTAGAGTTTTACTAACATAATATATAACTTTGAAAATCTTATCATATCTTTGCCCAAGAACTGCTCCTATAGCATAATCACTAGCATCACACATAAGCTCAAATGGTTTCTCCCAATTAGGTGAAACTATTATAGGTGTTGTAATTAATTTATCTTTTAATAATTCGAAAGCATTCCAGGCATTCGACTGCAAACTCAAATTTCTTGTCCTTTTCAAGAAGTTGGCATAGTAGGTTTAGTAATTTTTGAAAAATCTTTTATATAACGTCTGTAGAATCCAACATGTCCAAGAAAACTTCTTACCCCTTTCACCGTAGTTGGAGGTGGTAATTTAGCTATAACTAGAATTTTTGCAGGGTCTACTTCCATGCCTTTTTTCGAAATTTTATGCCCTAATATAATGTCGCCTGTAACCATAAATTGACATTTCTCCCAATTAAGAACTAAATTAGTTTTCTCACATACTTCAAATACTTTTTCAAGATTATTTAAGCATGTGTCAAATGTTATTCCAAATATAGAGAAATCATCCATAAATACTTCTATTCCATTATCAATTAATTTACTAAATATAGACATCTTACATCTCTGGAATGTTGCAGGTGCATTACATAATCCAAAAGTCATCCTTCGAAAAGCGAAAGTTCCATAAGGACTAGTAAATGTAGTTTTTTCTTGATCCTCAGGAGCAATTTGTATTTGATGATAACCGATATATCCATCTAAGAAACAAAAATATTTATGTCCGACTAATCTATCTAACATCTGATCTAGAAATGGTAAAGGGAAGTGATCTTTCGTGGTGGCTATGTTTAATTTTCTATAATCAATACATATTCGCCATTCAGTAACTTGTCTTATAGGGATATGATCATTATTTTCATTAGCTTTTACGGTCACTCCTCCTTTCTTAGGTACTACGATGAATCGGGCTTACCTAAGCATCAGTCGAAATAGGATATATAATACCATTATCTAACCATTTTAAAATTTCTTTTCGACTACTTCTTTCATTATCGAGTTTAATCTCCTTTCGAGGATCCGCTTTAGGCTTATGTTCATTATCTAAAATAATTCCGTGCATACAGATCGAAGGACTAATTCCTTTAATATCTACTAAAGTCCAACTAAAATTTTTTTTATATTTTTTTAACGTATCTAAAAGTTTTTGTTCTCGAGATTCATTTAATTCGTATGAAATAATAACTGGTAGAGTTGAAGAATTACCTAAGTAAGCATATTTCAAATGATTAGGTAACATTTTCAACTCAAGTTCAGGAGGTTTAATAATCGATGGAACAATATTTTTTTCAGTGTTTTCTGTGTTATCCAAAAATTCAAATTTCTCTTGAATATAATCTAGTTCTTCATTTATATCAGCTTTTTCAATTAATTCAATATTTTCTTTTTCTAATTTTTCTTCATAATATTCCTTAAAATGTTCTTTTTGTAAATGATCGAGTATTTCCATTCGAAAACACTCATCATCTTTTTCTAGTGCAGGATATTTTATTGATTTAGCAATATTAAAAGTTACTTTTTGGTCATTTACTCTCATAGTTAATTCTCCTTTCTGAACATCAATCATAGCTTTCCCAGTAGCTAAAAATGGTCTTCCTAAAATGATAGGAATTTCTTTATCTTCTTCCATATCTAAAACAATAAAATCTACAGGGAAGATAAATTTATCCACTTTTACTAAAACATCTTCAATAACTCCCTTAGGATATGTAACGTAACGATCGCCTAACCGAAGAGTTACCGAGGTAGGTGAAATTTCTCTCAATCCTAATCTCTTAAAAATTGATAGAGGTATTAGATTGATGCTTGCTCCTAAGTCACACAAAGCTTTTCCATAGAATTTTTCTCCAATAGACGCAGGTATAGTGAAACTACCGGGATCTTTTAATTTTTCAGAAGTTTTTTCTCGAATAATAGCACTACACTCTTCACTAAGTGCGACCATTTCATTATCGGTAAATTTTCTTTTTTATTTAGAATATCTTTCATGAATTTTACATAATTTGGCATCCGTTCTAAAGCTTCTACGAAAGAAATATTTATTGTTAATTTCTTCGAATTTCAAGAAATTTAGCAAACCGTTTATCTTTTTTATGTTGAATTAGTCGTTGAGGAAATGTTGGTGAGGTTTTTCAACGTAAATTTTAATTGGTATTAAAGGATTTTCTAAGTTTGGATCTTGTTGATTCTTTTCCTTTTCAATTTCCACTTCCTCTTTTCGACTTTCAAGTTCTTTTATAATTTGAGGTTCTAATTCTTTTCCACTTCGTAATTGTATTGCTTTAATTTGTTCATTTCCTTTGTCTTTGGGATTTATTTCCACATTACTAGGAAATGTTTCAGGTATTCTATTATTAAGTGCGGTAGTTATATGTCCAAGTTGAGTTTTAATATTTTTAATAGCTGTTCCTTGATTTTGTAGTTGGTTACCTTGTATTTGTAATTGATTTCCTTGATTTTGTAAATGTTGACCCATATTTAATATTAATTCTTCTATTGATAATTTCTTATCTTTAAATTGTGGGTTATTATTATTAAATCCAGGTGGATAATTAGGTTTATAATTAGAATTTCCTTGATTAGAAGGAATTCCTAATGGTTGTGTTATGTTATTCATCCACAGTGATTAGTTGTGTTATTATTCCAATTAAAATTAGGATGATTTTTCCATCCAGGATTATAATAATTCGCATAAGGATTATTATGTCTGTTATTGATTGCAGTTATAGTTTCATATTGAGATTGGGATTCTATAAGTTGTTCAGATGAATTTTCTTCTAATATAATTGGAGAGTAATTCATTCCAAAATGATCTAATTTTTTAGATACAATAGTGATTTGTGAAGCTAACATAGATATTGCATCATTTTCATGAATACTAGCTATCTTTTTCTAATTCATTCTATCAGCAGGCCATTGAAAATTATTGGTTGCCATTTCTTTGATTAGTGCATAGACTTCATCAAATGGTTTTGACATTAATGATCCTTCAGCAGCAGCATCGATGATTGATCTTAAAGATCCTACTAATCCATTATAGAAAGTTTGAATAATTAACCAATCTGGTAACGCATGATGTGGGCATTTCCTAAGAAGTTCTTTAAATCTCTCCCAAGCTTCATATATTGATTCTCCATCAAACTGACTAAAAGAAGTTATATCATTTCTAAGCTTAGCAGCTTTAGATGGTGGAAAATATTTGGATAGAAATTTTTGTGATAACTCTCCCCAAGTTTTAATAGATCTAGGTGCTAACGAATTTAACCACATTTTAGCCTTATCTCTTAAAGAAAAAGGAAAAAGTCTAAGTCTAATAGCATCGTTAGATACTCCTTCATATTTGAAAGTAGCACATAGTTCTAATAAACTAGCAAGATGTAAATTAGGATCTTCGGTAGGTGAACCACTAAATTGATTGTTTTGTACCATTTGGATAATTGCAGTGTTTAAGTTCAAATGAATTAGCAACTACATCGTGGTTTTGAATAGTTAAATGAATTTCATCTAATGTAGGGTTGGCATAATCTCTTAATGGTCTCTGTTGATTGATATTTTCATTTTCAGGAATATTTGCCATTTGTTTTAAATTTATAATTTCTCTCTTTTATTTTCTAATTCTTTTAATTGTACGCTCTATTTCTGAATCGTAAGGTATTAAATTTTCGTTTCCAAATTTTAGCATATAATTTTGCAAAATAAAATTTAAAATAGTCCGTTACTCTAGTAAATAATTTCTTTACTTCCCTGGCAACGGCGCCAAAAACTTAACCCACTTTTTATATGTTTGCAAATTGTGTTAATAACAACGGCACCAAAAAAAAAACTTGATCCCGCTTTAATATATATTTTTTGATTTTATGATGGAATGTTTAATGTGGATTCTACGCAAGTATACGTATCATATCAAGTAATACATGGCTCTAGTGGAGTCCTGGTTATCGATCCCACAGGGAAGTTTTTAACAGAATTGTATCAGCTAAATTTTAAAGGAATTACTTACTAATATAGTAATCGAAAATTTTATGTAACTAAAGCAACTAAAGTAAACTAATGCTTGAAAGAAAGTTGATTTAAATAATTCAGAAAAAGTATCCTTCTCCTTGTTTTTAGAAAATTAAGTGAATGATGAATCTAATTAGAAATTTTGAATTGTATTGTGACAAATAGGAGCATTCCTATTTTTTACCCTTTGGTCCAGGTGGAAAGAACATTGACTAATCCTATGTTTGATTACCGAATCCGCGGCTAAAGCTCGGGAGGATACCGGTCGCCACTTTAGAGCTCCCACGTTCCCCTCACCCGAGGGCTAACATCTACACTTCAAAGACTCAAACAATAGAACCAAATTGAATATTTTAGTCTGTCACACTAAAATGTCCAATTCTACGTCCGATATATAATTTTCCCTATTTATTTGCACCCTCCTTCCAAGGCTTTTGACTTCCCGAATATTGGATGTAATTTTTACTCGTAGTTGAAAATTCAACATATTTTAACAAATCAATTGGCCAGATTGAAAGTAAATTAAGTTTTAAGTAAAAATTATCACAATTTATTTTAATATATTAGGTGCTTCTATTTAATTTCATCATTTCACATAATTTTCATAAATAAGGAGAAAGACTAAGAAAACTACTCAGAATGCATGGGAATAAAACAAAGCATGGATTTCATTTAAAGTTAATAACAATAAACAAAAGTACTTATCTTAATTTCCTCCCCAAACAAACTCCTTGAAGTTCCTTTAACTTTTCCTTCTAGTACAGCAAACTTCTAACTCACTAAAATGCACTCAAACACAAATAGACTCAAGAAACACACTAATGACACACAACATACACACATAAGACTCAAGAATTCGGCCTCTATTTATAGAGGTAGGCAAAGGTTCAAGGGGTACTTAAGCACCTCTTCAAAAAGCGTCCAGGTTCAATGTATTTTTGCATTTTGAACTGTCTCGCCGTCGGCGAGAAACGACCTTGCCGTCAGTGAGAAACGACCTCGCCGTCGGTGAGAAACGACCTCGCCGTTGGCTGGCTTCTAGAAGGTCTTCAAACCACGCGATCTCGCTGTCGGCGGGCTCGGGCTCGCTGTCGGTGAGGTAGTTGTAATTCCTTCAGAAGTTCTCCTCATGATCTCGCCGTCGGCGGCCTCGATCACGCAGTCGGCGGCCTCTATCTCGCCGTCGGTGGCTTAGTTCATTTTGCATGAATTTCTTCCTTTTTGATCCAAATTTGCTCCATTTCATGCTTTTTGCTTCCATCACTTATAAATCTTCGTTTCTGCAATAAAATAAAGAAAATACCTTTCTTTAAAGTGCAATTTCATCAAAAATTGATATGAATTTCTTAATATATTTTTCTGTGATCAAGGATCTATAGGGCCCACTATGTCGGTACCCCAACATTCAAATGGCCATGATGCAATAGTTGGGTGTAGGACATTTGGAGGTTGATGTAAAACTACCCCATGTATTTGACATTGATGGCATTTCTTTGCAATGTCAAGGCAATCGACCATCATTGTTGACAATAATAACCCATTCTTTTTATTTTCATTTTCATTTTGGGTCCAGATTGATGAGCACCACATAAACCTGAATGAACTTCCTTAACAATCTCTTGAGCTTCAACTTGGTTTAAACATCTTAACCACATTTGATCAAAAGATCGTTTATAAAGAATATCATTTATTAGAGCATATGATAATGCTCTTTGTTTGATTTGGTTGGCAATAGAAGTATTTTCAGGTAATTTTCCAGTTTGTAAATATTGGATGATTGGTTGTCGCCAATCATCATTTTCGTCATTTATTGTCATTGTCATATTTTCACCGATTTTATGTAAACTATCCATATCAATTTGAGAAAGAACTTGTTGTCCTCTTATAGAGATCAGTATGTCATCTTCTTCTGGACAGGCAAATTCCTTTGCAAGTTTTGCCAAAGCGTCTGCTAGAGAATTATCTCGTCTCGGGATTAAGAAGAATGTTACATCAGGAATTTGTTGAAGTAATTTCAGAGTGTAACGAGAATACTGTTCAAGTCGTGACTTCAAAGTTTTGTATTTGCCAGCAATTTGATTAATAATCAACTGGGAATCCCCGTAGATGTCGATATTTTTAATTTCCATTAATATTGTTAATTCTAGACCGGTTATGAGCGCTTCATATTCGGCTTCATTATTTGTACATGGTTTTGTCAAATGATAGGAAAAAGGCATCATCGTTTTGTCTGGAGTAATGAAAATCAATCCTACTCCAGCTTTGCCTGGTATAATTGTCTGTTTGTCTTTGTCTTTCCATGCAGATGATGCTCCGTCAAAGTAGAGTTCCCATCGTTGCACATTGGAATTTTTTATCTCTGATATTTGTTCATCAGGTAGATCATCATTAAGGGGTGATCTAGTTGGAATTGGATGTGCTGCTAAGAAATCTGCCAGGATTTGTCCTTTGACAGCACGTAACGGTACAAATGTTATATCAAATTGGAGTAAGATCATTGCCCATCTTGCTAATCTCCCAGAAAGTGTTGGTCGTGTTATTAAATATTGTAATGGGTTAACTTTTGAAATAAGAGTTACCTTATGAGAAAGCATATAATGCCTTAGTTTTTGAACTGCGAAGATTAAGGCTAAACAATACTTCTCAATTGTCGGGTATTTTATTTTTGTTGGAACTAAACAACGACTTAAATAGTATAATGCACTTTCTTTTCCCTCGTCATTTACTTGTGCTAATAAAGCTCCAAGTGAATTATCCAATGCTGCGGTGTAAAGAATTAGAGGTCTTCCTAATACAGGGGCTGCTAAGACAGGAGGGGTTGTCAGATATTGTTTAATGTTTTCAAAGGCGTGTTGGCATTTTTCATCCCACACAAATTTGGTATCCTTTCTAGTAAGGGCGGTGAGAGGTTGACATATACCCGATAGATTGGAAATGAAACGTCGTATATACGCTAATTTTCCTTGGAAGGATCTCAATTGAGTTAAATTTTTGGGAGGAGGCATATTTAGGATAACTTCAATTTTGAGTGGATCAATTTATATCCTACGATCCCGAACTACAAATCCTAAAAATTTTCCTGAAGTGACACCAAAGGCACATTTTAAAAGATTCATTTTAAGATTGTATTGTCGTAGTCGATCAAAGACAATTCTCAAATCGTACATATGATCATCTTTTTGTTTACTATTGACAACCAGATCGTTGACATAACATTCGACTTGATTATGTATTAATTCATCAAAAATCCGTGTCATGGCTCTTTGATAGGTTGCACCGATATTTTTTAGTCCAAATGGCATAACCTTATAACAATATATCCCCATGGGTGTCCGGAAAGCCGTATTCGCTTCATCCTCCGAAAACATTTTTATTTGACGATCCATCCATAAAGGAGAATATTGCATGTTTTGATGCTATATCGACCATTAATTCAGGAATTGGTAAAGGAAATTCATCTTTTGGACATGCTCTGTTCAAGTCCCTAAAGTCTATACAGACCCTTATCTGTCCATTTTTCTTTTAACTGGTACCACATTGGCTAACCATGTCGGATATTTTTCTTCTCGTATGAAGTCAGCTTCAATAAATTTCTTGACTTCTGCAATGACTTATTGCTCTATTTCGACACGCATCCTTCTCGGAGCTTGTTTAACTGGGGTTGTAATTTGATTTATCCCAAGTTTATGGACTGCGACTTCTGGAGACAAACCAGACATCTCATCGTAAGTCCAAGCAAAATAGTCTTTATATTCTATCAATAATTGAGTTATGTCATTTGCTTCCTCATCATTAAGGAATGAACTAATAAATGTTGGTTTTGGATTTTCATCAGTTCCTAAATTTATTTCTTTTAATTCATTAATTTTCGATTTAATTTCTTCTTCCAATTCTGGAGGAGCATCTTCAATTGGAAGATCAGGTAATGATTCAGAATCGTATTCATCAGTGATGGTCAGACAAAATTCTATGTCATCTAATGGTCCTAGATTTCCAAATCCAATACCTTCTTTGGAGTTAGCATTTCGTTTATTATTATTCCACATTTGTTCAATGAAATGTGGTTGTTTTACAGACCATTGTTTGAGCATTAAACTATTTTGAATAAATTTTTGTGCCCAAGGAGAATACAACTCAAAAGAAATTTTCATTGATTGTGGAAGATTTTCATCTTCTATTTTTACATCATTTTCAGTACAAGAGGAAGCAGAGCCAAGTCTAAACTTAATTGGCTTTTTGTCATCATTATATACTTCTTTGACTATTAGATTCTCAATCTTAGCGATGGAGATTGGAGTCAAAGTCATAGAATATATATAATGATTGATTTTGTCATACATAGATTCAAATTGTCTTTCTTTATCTTCTTCTTCCAAAGATATTTTGAATTGGGGTTCCTTCAAAACCATAGATGTTGTTTCTTCTTCAGAATCCAGGTGGATTTTGAACTTCAGTGGTTTCTTTACTGTGACAGTTGGATCTTCCTTCCCTCGTCCTCGTCCTCGTCCTCGAGTTTGAGTTTGACGGGAATTAGTTCTTCTTGTCTTTATTGAAGAAGAGTGATTCTTTTCATTTATTTTCTTTTCTTTGTTCTTTTCTTCCACATCCACCATTGTTTCCTTGGAAGACATTGTTTTATTTATAGGAGCATAATATGTTGCATCTTCATGTATACCGATTTCATGAATTGAAAACGGTTGCAGATCTACTATAATACGACATTCCTGTCCTTTTCGTAGGTATTTTATACATTGATGTAGGGAAGAAGGAACCATTTTGTACTCATGAAGCCAAGGTCTGCCAAGTAAGGCATTAAAAGAGGTGTCTGAATCAATAATATGAAATTTTTCTGTCATTGCCAAGTCAGCTATTTTCAAGAGTAATGTTATTGATCCAAGGGCCCATTCTCCTTGTTGATTAAATCCTCTTAACATCATCGTATCCCTTGATAGTTGAGAGGCATCAATGTCCAAATATGCAAGAGTTCTCAAATTCATAATGTTGATTGAAGCACCTGGGTCAATAAGAACTCTTGAAAGTATTGTATCATTTATGTTCACTGTAATATACAATGGACGATTGTGTTCAGTTGTTCCGAGCAACAAGTCATTGTCAGAGAAGGCAATCTTCGTTGATTTCTCTAATTGGTAAGCTTCATTTTGGGTAATACTAGCAAGATGAATTAAGCAAATATTTGGATCCGAAAAAGCCTTTATTAATGATTCTCTCATTTCTTTGGAAAGTATGAGAGCATCATAGATGCTTAACTTTGCAGGTAATTTTCTCAAATGAGCTAATACGTTATAATCCACTTTGTTATGAAGATCATCCTTATTTCTTTCAGGGGTTTGGGGATGTATTGGAGGAATGATCTTGTCTTGTGTGATTATTTGTCTTTCTTTTTCTTGTGAAGTCATCTTAGGAGGTAAGATTTTTCCACTCCTTAAATTAATTTCAACTATTTCTTGAAGGTGATTATCCGACTCTTTTGTCTCAGAGTCTGAGGGTTCCAATTCTATGGAAATCAGAGTTCCTCGTAGTTGGAGTGTAGCAATGTCATTATCATTGTCAGATTTTTCATCTGTATTTTCATTATTTTGGTTGTCTTTAGATTGATCATATACGATTTGAGTATCGTCTATGGGGTTAGAATTCAAATGATTATTCTCAGAAACATCGCCCAAAATAGACAAAATATAAGCAAAACTAGGATTGTTATTATTCATGGTGGTAACAAGGAAGTCATACAAAGTTATCGGTTTGAGGATTTTTCGTCCTTCACCCGACATAACTATCCTAGTACAAGAGGAAAATGAACAAAAAGATACAAAAGGAGTTGCAGCCCCTATACTTGGAAGACCTTTGATCTTTTTCAGTTTCTTAATTTTCTTTTTCTTTTCTTTCTTGGGAAGTTTTGTGATTTGATATTTAGCAAAGATTTCTTTGGAGGTACTGTCTTTGTTTCCAGGATTGAGTTTCCCTATCGAAATCATATTGACTGATCCTTTTTCAGGCTCTTTCAAATATTCTTTCGGGATTATTATGTTTCCGTCTTTAAAATTATGCTCCAACCAGTCTTTGAAGACAAAACAGTCTTCAATTTTATGTCCAAGCATTCTGTGATAAGGACAATAATTCGGATTGTCTTTGATGTCAATTTCTGCTGGCCTTTTAGCTTCTGGTAGCTTAAATTCAGGCATTTTAAGCAGACTACGAAATATCTTACTAACAGCTTCTGTTTTGAATGAATATTCTTTATTCATTCTTTCAGCCATTGTTTTCTTTTCTGTTGGTACCGGGATTGGTTGTTGAAGTTGTAATTGAGGTGATGTTTGTGATATCGAAGGATTCTGTCGTTGTTGTTTCGTTTGTTCTGGTTGAATCTGCATCACCTGTTTACTTTTTTCTACAATATTTCCAGGTTTCTTTTCAAATGTTTTAATAGTTTTTGTCTTTTCAGTTTTCTCCGTTACACTCATCTGTTTTGCTTCTTCTTGGAGATAGCGAGCTTTTACCGAGTAATTTTTCAAATGTCTTTATTGTGAATCCTTTGAGCATAAATGCTTATAGGACCATGGATATTCTTAAGCAATATTCCAACGAGCGTGTTGTTCTTGTAGTTGTGGTTCACATTTCATGCTGAGATTTCTCCAACGTAAAATATATTCCACTAAACTTTCTCCCGGTTTTTATTTTTCTACCACCAAATCACCAACAGTGGTGTGATGTTGTGCTCCTGCAAAACGTTGAATAAAGAGGCTTTCAAGTTCCACAAAAGTTCTGACAGATCCATTGGGAAGTTCTGCATACCAGTCAAAGGCAACTCCTGTAAGACTGTTAACAAATTGTCGAAATAGGAGAGCATCACTTCCTCCAGCATTACAGTAGCTTGCTCTAAAATGTGCAAGATGTTGTCGGGGATTACCCGTTCCATCAAACATCTTAAAGATAGGAGGAACAAAACCTTTAGGGTATTGGATGGAATCAAATTCCTCTGGGTATGGTCTACCCTTTGGAGTTAATACTCCAGCTTTCTCTTGAGTCATTGTTTCTTTAATTTTTTGTTCCACAAGTTTTGTAATATCCTTTTCTGGAATTTCATTATTAGGGGAATTCTTTTCTTTTGAGTGCTTTCCTCAATATCTATTGGTTCTTCTTTATTTTCAAGGATATGAATAGCTTCCGGTCTGATGATTTCAATGGCTGGAGATGGGTTCGTTGGTGGATTTTGCAGAGTTGCTACCAATTCTTCCATCTTTTGTTCAAGACGACTAATTTGTTCATCACGTTGTCGTATCACCGCTCACAATTCATTGGTGGTCTCCTCTTCATTTGATTCTCGTGTTGTGGAAGTAGATCGTGTTTCTACCATGTTAACACTGGCTACATTTTCATTGGAACTATCAGAGGTATTTTTCTTTCTTTGCTCTGAAAGTTCTTTAATATCATTTTTTAATTTCTTCAATCTTTCCTCAAATGATTTTACAGAATGTTTTTTGCAAGTTTCTTCTTGTGAACTACTCATAGGAGTATTGGTGGTATCTGAATTTCTTTCAGATAATTTTCGTCTCCACACATTATTTTTAAGTATAGGACGAGAGCTTTCAGGTGGTGTATCATATCCTGTGTGAGGATAATTTGCTTTTTGTAGCATTTGGACCAAGTCCGACATTTTAGCAGTTGTATCTTCTGCTCCTGATATCAATTCATCATATCTAGCTTTGTCATTTGTGACAACCACATCTTTTATTATAAGGCCCAATCGAAATTTTACTGGCACTCGAACATAATTTTTATCAGTTGAAAATTGATAGTCAGTTTTTTTATAGTCAGAATTTTCCATTGCCAAAATTCTCCTTTTCATGGTGTTGGAGACTGCACAACCCATTTTATTTAATAATTTAGATAGTGAACATTTATCTTTTCGTGCTAACCTTTTAAACACTGAATATATAGCATGAAACGGAGGAGAGCTTTTAGGTTGAAAGGAATTATCAGTGTATTCAACAGGAATTGGAATATATTGATTTTCTTCTAAAAATGAAGGGTTTCAAAATTATTCTGTTGAAATTCAGGTGTTTCAAAATTATCATTTTCGTTCCACCTTTTCTTTCTTTTAAATGAAGGAGTTTTATGAATATTCTTTGAACAAGATCCAATCTCATACATAGATAATGGTGGAGCATCATCTTCCTTGTAAACTTATTTTCCTTTCCTATCAGCTTGTCTCTTCATTTCTTCAAGGGTATCAGGTTCTTCAGGTATATATTCAGGTAAATTTTCTGTAAAATTTAGAAAGTTTTCATAAGGTTGTAAGTCAAATTCTTGAAAATATTGTGTATCAGTTTGATATAGATTATCTAATATGAATTCCGTTTCACTAAATAATCCATAATCATTTTGATAAAAGAGAGGATTTTCCTCTATTGGTATGTCAAACTCTTGAAAATAAGAAAAGATTGAATTCGGAGAATGCATTGCGATTTTTCTGAAATTAAAAAAAATGAATATTATTGACTTATTTATAAACTGGGAGCTTATTTTAAAATTTGAAATAAAAACAAATGATGACAAAAGATGAGAAGAAAGATAATCCCCAGCGGAGTCGCCACTGAATCTCTTGTCGACGAATGGAAAGAGATTTTGGGTATGTGGGATGTCGATTTTAAGGAGTCGCCATCTAATATTAGCCTAATTTTATTCCTATAAATCCCATGAAAGATTTGAGGAATTTAGAGCTAAAAGTAGAAAAGGATGTTTGTGACAATCTTTATGGTAGAATATCCTAGAATAATATATCCTAGAATTTTCATATAAAGAAAATCATGGAAAACCAGAGATTTCTATTGTGGGTTCTTTTGGATCTCCTATAGAAGCAAGCTTCTATAGTTAATTACATCTTAAACAATTTTTAATTGTTCAAGAAAACTTCTGATTAATATCAATCATTTGTTTTCTAAAATTTTATTTTTAAGGAGAGATGTACCCACTATCACTTCTAAATAACATGTTATATTTATTATTTTAAAGTTTTGATTTTGTTTTTCATGTCGTTATCTTAAAAGTTTTGTTGTTGTTTTCTATGTCGTTGTTTTGTTTTGTTTTGGTGACTATCCTAAAAGTTTTTTTTGTTTTTGTTTTTGTTTGTCCATGTCGTTGTTTTATTTCATTTTGAAAATATTATGTTTAGTGGATATCCTAAAAAGTTTTGGTTTCATTGTTGTTTGTCCAGAATGTCGTCCTTCAAAACAGAGTTAGAACATCCTATAACATGCAAAAAAAATCTAGACGAAACTTTTTATCTTTACCCTGCAAAAAAAGATTATCAGAAAATAATGTCATGTTCATTATTTTGATTTAACATGTCCTAGATGTTAGTTTATGTCAAATTATATTGATTAATGTTTAATTTTGTCGAAATATCGGATTAATTTCATTTAATATCGATATTTGTCAAATTTATATTTGAAATGTCAATTTTATGTTGGTTATGTCGATTTATGTTTGAAATATCGAATTTATGTCGGTTATGTCGATTTTGGTTTGAAATGTCAAATTTATGTTTTGACTTAAGTTTAAACTTAAATCCTAAGTTCATGTCTGTCTGAACTTAAGTTAAAAGGTTTGGTTTAGATTAACTTGAATTCATGTCTGTCTGAACTTAAGTTAAAAGGTTGAAAGTTAGATTCAATATTGATTGAATTAACTTAGGTTCATGTCTGGTTGAACCTAAGTTAAATTCCATGTTGATTGAATCTAATTAACTTGAGTTCATATTTGTCTGAACTTAAGTTAAAAGGTTGAAAGTTAGATTCAATATTGAATAATTTGGGTTCATGTTTGGTTGAACCTAAGTTAAATTCAATGTTGATTGAATCTAATTAACTTGAGTTCATGTCTATTTGAACTTAAGTTAAAAGGTTTGGCTTAACCAGAATAGACTTAATTAAGTTTTAAGCCTTGTTTAAATATGACTTAAAGGTTAATTAAATCTAATAAATTAGACTTAATTAGAATTTCAGACCATCTAAGTCCTTTTTAGGTAAGACTTAAGTTTTAATCAAGTTTAATTTGATTTAACCGAGATTTGTTTAGATATTAAGTCTTAGTGAATTAGACTTAGTCATGGTTTGTGTTTATTTAAACCTTAGTTGATTAAGGTTTAATGATTTAATTGAGTCTAATGTAATAGACTTAATTAAAGTTTATGTCAGATTTTGATTAGACTTAAATTCATGTCAGATCGAATCTTAAGTATGATTTAACTTAAGTCTAATGTGGGTTAGACTTAAGTTAGATCTTGAGTTAGATTTAGGTTTGACTTAGGTTTATGCTGAGTTGAACCTAAGTTTGGTTTGACTTAAGTCTAGTGTAGGTTAGACTTAAGTTAAATTTTGAGTTTAGATTAAGTTAGGTTCAATTCAGATTGAACCTAGACTTAAGGTCGACTTAAGTTCAATATGGGTTGAACTTAAGTTAAGGTTTGACTTGGATTAAGTTAGATTCTAGTTCGGTTGAACCTAGACTTAAAGTTGACTTTAGTTCAATGTGGGTTAAGTTAAAATTTGATTTGAGTTTAAGTTAGGTTGAACTCAAGTTTAGTTCAGTTTAGGTTAGGTTCAATATGGGTTGAACCTAAGGTTTTAGGTTAAGTTAGGTTCAATGTTGGATGAACCTAAAGTTTAGGTTAACTTGAGTTCAAGTTAGGTTGGACTCAAGTTAGGTTATGTTTAGGTTAGGTTCAATGTGGGTTGAACCTAAGGTTTAGGTTAACTTGAGTTCAAATTAGATTGGACTCAAGTTAGGTTAGGTTTAAGTTAGGTTCAATGGGAGTTGAACCTAAGGTTTAGTTTAACTTGAATTTAAGTTAGATTGGACTCAAGTTAGGTTTAAGTTAGTTCAACGTGGGTTGAACCTAAGGTTTAGGTTAACATGAGTTCAAATTAGATTGGACTCAAGTTAGGTTAGGTTTAAGTTAGGTTCAATGTGAGTTTAACCTAAGGTTTATGTTAACTTGAATTCAAGTTAGATTGGACTCAAGTTAGGTTTAAGTTAGGTTCAATGTGGGTTGAACCTAAGGTTTAGGTTAACTTGAGTTCAAATTAGATTGGACTCAAGTTAGGTTCAATGTGGGTTGAACCTAAGGTTTAGGTTAACTTGAGTTCAAGTTAGATTGGACTCAAGTTAGGTTAGGTTTAAGTTAGGTTCAATGTGAGTTGAACCTAAGGTTTAGGTTAACTTGAATTCAAGTTAGATTGGACTCAAGTTAGGTTAGGTTTAAGTTAGGTTCAATGTGGGTTGAACCTAAGGTTTAGGTTAACTTGAGTTCAAATTAGATTGGACTAAAGTTAGGTTAGGTTTAAGTTAGGTTCAATGTGGGTTGAACCTAAGGTTTAGGTTAACTTGAGTTCAAGTTAGATTGGACTCAAGTTAGGTTAGGTTTAAGTTAGGTTCAATGTGGGTTGAACCTAAGGTTTAGGTTAACTTGAGTTCAAATTAGATTGGACTCAAGTTAGGTTAGGTTTAAGTTAGGTTCAATGTGGGTTGAACCTAGGTTTAGGTTAACTTGAATTCGAGTTAGATCGGACTCAAGTTAGGTTAGGTTTAAGTTAGGTTCAATGTGAGTTGAACCTAGGTTTAGGTTAACTTGAGTTCAAATTAGATTGGACTCGAGTTAGGTTAGTTTAAGTTAGGTTCAATGTGGGTTGAACCTAATGTTTAGGTTAACTTGAGTTCAAGTTAGATTGGACTCAAGTTAGGTTAGGTTTAAGTTAGGTTCAATGTGGGTTAAACCTAAGGTTTAGGTTAACTTGAGTTCAAGTTAGATTGGACTCAAGTTAGGTTAGGTTCAATTGGTTAATTATACTTAATATGGGTTAAGTCTAATGGTTTAAGGTTAATTAAACCTAGTTTAGGTTAGGTTTAATTGGTTAATTAGACTTAATATGGGTTAAGTCTAATGGTTTAAGGTTAATTAATCCTAGTTTAGGTTAGGTTTAGTTGGTTAATTAGACTTAATATGGGTTAAGTCTAATGGTTTAAGGTTAATTAAACCTAGTTTATGTTAGGTTTAATTGGTTAATTAGACTTAATATGGGTTAAGTCTAATGGTTTAAGGTTAATTAAACCTAGTTTAGGTTAAGTTTAATTGGTTAATTAGAATTAATATGGGTTAAGTCTTATGGTTTATGGTTAATTTAACCTAATTAGATTAAGGTTTAGTTTAATTAAATGAACTTAATTTGGATTAAATTCTTTTAGTTAAAGGTTAATTAAACCTAATTTGATTAAGGTTTAGTTTAATTAAATGAACTTAATTTGGATTAAATTCATTTAGTTAAAGGTTAATTAAACCTAATCTAATTAAGATTTAATTTAATTAAATGAACTTAATTTGGGTTAAGTTCATTTATTTAAAAGTTAATTAAACCTAATTTGATTAAGGTTTTGTTTAATTAAATGAACTTAATTTGGATTAAATTCATTTAGTTAAAGGTTAATTAAACCTAATCTAATTAAGGTTTAATTATTATTTAAACCTAATTTAATTAAGGTTTAAGTTGGTTAAGTAAGTTTAACGTCAGTTAAACTTTAGTTAATATTTAATTGTTGTTAAACCTAATTTAAGTAAAGTTTAAGTGAGTTAACTAGGTTTAATAAGGGTTAAACCTAGTTTAGGGTTTAATGATGCTTAAACCTAATGTAAGTAAGGTTTAAGTAAGTTAACTAGGTTTAATAAGGGTTAAACCTAGTTTAGGGTTTAATGATGCTTAAACTTAATGTAAGTAAGGTTTAAGTAAGTTAACTAGGTTTGATAAGGGTTAAACCTTGTTTAGGGTTTAATTATGCTTAAACCTAATGTAAGTAAGGTTTAAGTAGGTTAACTAGGTTTAATGTGAGTTAAACCTAGTTTAGGGTTTAATGGTGCTTAAATCTAATATAAGTAAGGTTTAAGTAAGTTAACTAGGTTTAATGTGGGTTAAACCTAGTTTAGGGTTTAATAGGTGTCGGCATATTTTTAGGTTGAGTGTTGTATTTTTTAAAAAGGTCGCCTACGAAATTGTCGGCGAAATTTAAATTTTAAAATTAATTTAAATATATATATAATTTAGAAAGTAGTATTTGATTTTGAAAATAATTTTAAATTTGAAAATTTTAAGATATGAAATCAAACCGATCTCACATCCCAAATAGTTTATATAAACGAGCACCGCACCACAAACCGTGTATCTATCCCGAAGAATAGACACATTGCTTGACGATGGGGCTCGATTAAATAAACTAGAAGATTTGTGACATCCATTTGGTCTGCGAACCAATTTTATAAGTCGACAAATTCCCCTGCTTAATATGAAAACATTAAACAGGGTTTATATTACCTGGGTTCTTTAAAATTCACTATAAGGGCAAGCCCCTATAATTAATTACATCTTAAGTGACGGGAATCACCTTGGAAAACTCTCGATAATAATCAATAATTCTGCTCTCAAGAATTTCAAAGTTTAAGTTTTTCAAAGGATTGAATTTTGGAATTTCAATAGGGAATGGATCAAGTTTGGAACATTTTGTTTTGGGAATTCAAAGGAAGAAAAGTAGGAGAAATAACAGATTCGAAGCGAACTTCGGTAATTTCCCGACTATCCTATTGTTTGGCTTAGATTTAGGAAAGTCCTAATGTTTATTTAATGTTTTGATCTTGCCAATTTTAATTAATTAGGACTTATATTCGTATGACATGATCATACAAATAGCCTCGAAGATGTGAGGGTTTATGTCGTATCGGACGACTACCTCGGAATCCTAAAACCGGTTAGGGCTTAATTTGCAATGCAAATGCCTAACAAAAGGTTGAGGATTTATGTTGCACTAGTGCAAACTACCTCGAAGTCCTATGGCTTAGTTATTTAATTCTAAGAATATTTAGGCGATGTAGAGTTGTTTTGCTGACGAAGATGGTCGTGCTGCCCACCGTGCTCCAAGCTCCTTGTTGTTATAGAGGTTTAGTTATAGAAGTCATAAATCAGGAGATGAGAAAAGTGTTTTGGTTTAGAGAAAATCTTAATTTCCAAGTGTTTTTGTGTTTTAAATAAAACAAATCTTAAAGTCGATTATAACGACACCGGTTCAGATCCCACAGTTCCATCCTTCCGGCATCGTTATTTTTATCGGATTCACTTAGTCCAGATGAATTTGCTAAACTCAGTTGAATGAGTTCCACACTTTCATTTAGACCGTGGAAATCCCGTTAGCAACACGTAGGTTACATCATCCGAGGTATTCCCGATCATCCAACGGGACGTTTTAATTTAGTTGTAATTGTAGTTTTGTGTTCCGTTTGTGATTAAATTTTGAGTTGTTTTATATTTTGAAATGTTGTGGCGGTGAATTTTATCTTGCAATGACTTTTAATTTAGTTTTGGTTTCGGTTTTAGGGACTATCCTAAAGGTGTGGGTTTTCATGCAACGAGTTGTTTATCATGCAAGAAAAGTAAGTGCGATGCTTATTAAATAAATTGCAATAAAATAAAAGCGTACTCGGAGGGTCTTCCCGTCATCCCAAGCTGCACTCAAAACACAATTAGAATATTTAAGCAAGTTCCTAGAGTAAAGCTAAGGGAAGGGTTATGGTTTTCTACCAAATTCCTAATCCTATGGCTAGTCATTTCCTATGACGTCTAGGTTCTTGTGTTTTGGTTTGAGGACAATTTTCTTCATCAAAGAACAATTAAGTTCAATTGTTCTTATAAGTGTCCTATCATATTGAGGAAGTGCTTAAGAAGAATCTTAAACATCTTTTCAATATTGCTAGAATTGTTTTAAGTCCAAATGAATTTAATTATACAAATGAATTAATCGTCCGAGAATTCAAGTTTTGTTATCTTGCTCGATGAATCTAGGACATTTGAATATCACATAAGTGAAGTAACATTTCATTTAATGTTCTATTTAGGAGTTATGACAATAAAAGTTTTCGAGGGCAAATTGGTGTTCCAATGATTTGTGATTTAATTTAATTTCAGTTAACGGGCTTAAATTTGGAATAGTGTTCAAGTTGCTTTATATTTAATTTCTTTATGTCTTAGGTGATGTTATTTAATTCAATTTAACTTTAACTTAATTTAATTTAATTTTAATTTTAATTTAATTTAATTCAATTTAGTTTGATTTGATGTTAAATTAATTTAGTTTAATTTGATTTAATTTCCTTTAATTTAATTTAATTTGATTTAATTTTAATTTAATTTAATTTAATTTAATTTAATTTAATTTATTTAATTTATTTAATTTATTTAATTTCTTTAATTTGTTTAATTTATTTAATTTGTTTAATTTATTTAATTTGTTTAATTTATTTAATTTGTTTGATTTAATTTAATTTAATCTTTAATTTAATTTTATTTTTAATTTTGATTTAATTGAAAATTTAAAAAGAGTTTAATAATTTAATTTTAATTTAATTTAATGATTAAGTCCTTTTAACATTTTAAAACTTAAATTTGAATTATCATTTTAATTAGAAATTAAATATTATTGAGATGATTAATCTAGGGATTTTTAAATTAAAGAATAAATATCTTCCTAATAATATCCCTATTTTAATAATTCCAATTTTATTATTCTTTCAAATTTAAACAATTATTTAATTAAGGTTTATTTCAATTATTTTCAAATTGTTTAGTAGGTTTCTACCTTTTAATTACTTAAATTTCAATCATCCAAATCAGATTAAGATCAAATATTTTATTTGTCAATTTTATTAAACCTAAAGTTTTAATTAAGGGTTAAAATTTTAATTACCATTTTGCTCTTCAAGCTTAATAATTCCATAACTCACTAAATTGAACTCAAATGAATTTGAAATTTTTATGTGACTTCACTCATATGTCAATAAAGACATGAGAGGAGAAAATGTGATTTTTCTGTATTTAATTTATTTATAAAATTATTTTTGGTAGAAAATAGGGATTTCCAAGGAAAATTTAATAATATGACCAAAAGAAAGTTTCTGTCCTTAAAAAAATTATGTGACATTTCTAATGACCAGAGGACCACTTGGACCAATTTTGGTGATTTTTTAAATTATATTTTTTTTATTATAATTATTTTAACTTTTGGAGTATTAATTAATTTAAAAATAAAATAACGGTTGAAAAATGAAATTTATATTTTTCAAAAATCTCTCTGATATCAAGGAAATCAGAGAATCAATTTTTACAATTTTCTGATTTTTCTTTGATTTATCATAATTATTTTAGTGAAAATGCTAGAAAATATTTTAATTTTAAAATTACCCTAGGGCTTTAAAATTTAATATCTCATTAAATAGACCTAAGAAAAATATGAGATTTGTTCCTAAGTGATTAAAATTCAAAATGTGACATTTTGGTGAATTTTATTATTTTTATGATTTTTATTATTTTTTTAATTATTAAAATATTAAAATAATGCAAAAAAATTAACTTTTTTTAGAAAATTGAAATTTTAATTTTCTTAAATTCCCCTGATATCAGAGAGGCTCCAAAACCAATTTGGTGAATTTTTAAAAAGCATTTTGAAAGTTATGAATTTTTAAAGTTCAAATTGACTAAATGGCTTAATCAACCCATTTAGTAGGGCTAACCAAGTCCAATTGACTTCAAATTTTTATGGTGGGTTCATCTGATCCTAAAGGTCAGTGGAGAATTGATTTCAAGTCAATTTGATGTATGGTTAGCTCTAATTAATTAGGGACCTATTTTGGGTGTTTAAGCCAATTAGGGTTATTCTAAGTGAATTAATTCAAAAGCTATTTTGCCTAGGGTCCTCTGGTCATAAGAAACATCACCAAATTTTCCTAGAATTTATTTCACAACATGTTAATTATTAGATTTAAAATACTCAAAACAGCAACATGAGTTTGAAAAATCAATAACTTCTCATAGGGATGGCCTCTGACTTTGGAAAATTCAAGGAATGTTCCCAAATTCAGGGGCTTCAAAAGCCCTATGGTCTCATGCCATGGTGAATTTCCTACATGCATGGAGAATTAAAACAATGCAGAGGGGAAATAAATTATTAAAAATAAAATACTTGATGAAATTGAATGATTTCTTTTCCACATTATTCTCCTCTGTCCACTGAGCAAGAGGGTATTTTTATTTTATTTTTCTGATTTTTCTACACAAAGTTATGATTTTTTGAAGTTTAGAGAATAAATTAAATAGAAAATACCCTAATTTTCTATTTATCCACTGTTGACCTCATTTTTGATGAGGTCTTCCCTTCTTCTTTTTAGTGCTTAGGATCTAGCCTTAGGCTTTTCCTTTGACTATCTTAGAGGACTAGAATTGGGACCCACCTTTTAGAAATTCAAACCACTTCTTAACTCCCCGCAAACTCCATAAACTTGACTGTAGACCCCTAATCACCTAGAGGGTTGAAATCAAATGTGGAAGTTTAAAGGATGAGTTCCTATAGGACTCTTTGGCCTTAGGACTACCCTGGGTGGCCAGTCCAGTGAGGGGCCGACTTACACTACACTTACACACTACATTTCCACACACTTCCTAAAACCACACCCATACCCAACTTAACCTCCCGACTCATGTAGGTGATTCACATGGATGGTCCTTAACCCCCGAGCCCTCGGCTAAGAGGGTTAGGAACAACATAGATGAATGCCTCAAATGAGTCCTCTCATGGCTCATATGGGCTTGATATGGCTTCATGGCTCAACCAAAATGATTTCTTTCCACCTAAATCCACCCAATCTTCAATTTCCCAAATTTTCAATTTTTGACCCCAGGCCCTACACCTACTAAACCTACCCAAAACCCTCGAAACCCAAATTTTTGCAAAATTTCCAAGTTACCTAAAATTCTTCAAAATTATTCCCAAACATTTCTACACCACTCAAATTGACCATCTATATCCAAAAATACCAAAAATTCCAAGAAATACCCCCCAATACCCTCCAAATACCCAAAATACCCTTCTTGGCCTAAAAATCCAAAAATTCAGAAAATTCCCAGAAAATTCCAGAAAATCCTAAATATTCCCAATTTCATTTTGTCCAACTACACCATGGGCCAATTTTGTCAATTTACCCTACTTTTGTCAAAACCCCCAAATTGATCCATTTTAACCCAAAATGAACCCAATGTCAAACCAAACCTACCCAATTGACCCCAATTTTGGTCCAATTCAATTCTAAACTTCAATTCAACATCCCCAATACCAATCTAGTCCAAATCCAAGTCCAATTTGATTGACATTTGGATCCAATTCCACTTTTGGCCTTAAGGCCCATTTTTTGACTTAAGCCCAAACCTAACCCAAATGAACCCAAACCTTAAAATCAAAACCCAACCAAAGCCAAAACCTCTTTGAAACACTCCCATAAACACTTCTCAACAATAATTCTACATCAATTTCAACCCTAGCCCAACATTGGCCCAACTTGGCCCACTTGGACCTATATTGGCCCATTTACCAAATAAACCCAAATTCAACCCAATTCAAACCAAAACCACCTTAAATCTATTTCAAATTATTCATGAAACATCCCTAAGCCAAAACCAACAACTATTTGGCCCAAACTTCTACAAAAATTCCCATCCATGAACACATCCTTAAACTTAAAAGCCCACTTCCCTTAAACCTTCTTAAAAGCCCATCTTCATTAAATTTTAAAAGCCCAAATCATCCTAAAGCCCACATGACACTTCCCCTCATCATCCATTTGATCAAAATCACCCCTAAGTTTCAAAATCATCAATTAAACCATTCCAAATCAAGCCACATGTCAAATTACCCCCTAAATGTCAAATATTTCTAAAACCCTTTTCATGAAACAAATCAACCTTTTCCCAAGCCAAATGAAGCCATGAACAAGCCATTCTCAAGCCACATGAAGCCATGAGGGCTTTGACTTGTCATTAGTCCATTTATGGCAAGAAGAGGGGGTTCTTTCTTAAACTTCCTTTAACCCTTTTTTACCTTAATCATGTCACACACTAAACCATGTTTAGCCACCTCATCATGGATGGAGACTTCACCACTCCTTCTAAGCTGACCTAAATGATTCCCTCAGCTCAAAATCAGAGCTTGGAATGGTGCACCAAGCCCAAAATGGTGGGTTGAACCAAACCAAGCCAAAGTGAGCCTTCTCCCATTCCATTTAAATCAAACTCCTTTACACATGTCAAACCTCAATCGATCGCACAAGCCTCCAGCCCCGACCCACCCGAGCTTGAGGATGACCCGACTCGGCCGGCCGGCCACCCGCCGCCGGAAAACACCATGCCCGAAACCTCGGGAGGAGCCAAATTTTGGAATTCCACCTTGTCGAGCCGCCTCACTCCAAATGGCCATTGCAGCTGTTCTTCTCCTCACCGGAGCAAGCGATCCCAACCATTAAACTCCCCGGAGAGCCTCCGGCCATGCCTATTTAAACCCCTCACCCTCTCGGCCAAAGGAGGTGCTGAACGAAACCTTAAGGAAACTCGCCAAAATCACTCCGCATCACTCTCCACACATAGAGCACCCGATCCCCACCGAATTCCAGCTCCGATTCCCTCTAGCCGAGCCCAATTTCGAGCTCAAACTTTAGCCCAAAACCAGGACACTTCTTCACAGTGAGCCAATTCCCAAATTGATTGGTCCTACACCTTCACCGGACCAAGAGGAGAAGTTCCCCATCGAAAGCCCCATCTCTAGGCCACCCGGCTGCTCCAACCTCCAAGCTTTGTGATCGGCTGTGGTCGAAGTCCAACCTAGACAAGTCACTGCGACCGGGAGACTTCATCCGGAGCTTACTAGGATCCAATCGAAGGTGTAACAACTCTCGCATCGAAGCTTCACTTCTCCGAGCAAAGGTATGGACTCCCTCTTCTTCCCGAGCTTCCGGAGATTCTCATTTTAATTTGAGTCAATTTAAATGCATGTTTACCGTATGGATGTGTTCGTCTCTTCAAGTCGAATCCATAGAGCATAAGAACACGAAAATCCGTCGAGAATCGAGTGAGAAATTAGGGTTAGAAGGTTGACGGTCACGGTGCACACCGGCCGTAGACGATGACCAGGAGCCGTTGGATCGCGCGTGTATCGAGCGGACGATTCAGATTGCGCTGGACCAGGGAATGTTACGTGAACCGTGGGGCCCGGGACGGATGACTCAGATGGCGGCGCCCAATCACAGCGCGACACGTACCCCTTCGGAGTCGCCGATGTTTCAGCTGGCGCCGCGTGGATAAGTAGATAAATAGGGTATTTAATGTATTTATTAAATATCGAAACTTTAAAAATCCATATCTTTGTGTAGAAAAATCACAAAAATAAAATAAAAATACCCTCTTGCTCGAGTGAACGGAGGAGAATAATGTGGAAAAGAAATCATTTAATTTCATCAAGTATTTTATTTTTTATAATTTATTTACTTTCTGCATACATTTAATTCTCCATGCATGTATACAATTCACCATGGCATGAGACCATAGGGCTTTGAAGCCTCTGAACTTGGGAACATTCCCCGAATTTTCCAAGGTCGAGGCCATCTCTCATGAAAAGTTATTTATTTTTCAAATGCATGTTGCTGTTTTGAGTATTGTAATTCCAAAAATTAGCATGTTGTGAAATAAATTCTAGAAAAATTTGGTGATGTTCCTTATGACCGGAGAACTCTAGGAAAAATGGGACTTGAGTTAATTCACTCGTAACAACTCTAATCGGCTTAAACACCCAAAATAGGTCTTTAATTAATTAGAGTTAACCAAGCATCAAATTGACTTGAAATCAATTCTCCACTGACCTTTAGGATTAGAGGAATTCACCATAAAAATTTAAGGTCAATTGGACTTGGTTAGCCCCACTAATTGGGTTAATTAAGCCACTTAGCCATTTTAAACTTTAAAAATTCATAACTTTTAAAATACTTTTTAAAAATTCACCAAATTAGTTTTGGAGCCTCTCTGATATCAGGGGAATCTAAGAAAATTAAAATTTCAATTTTCTGAAAAAGTTGATTTTTAATAATATTTTAATATTTTTAATAATTAAAAAATAATAAAAATCACAAAAATAATAAAGTTCACCAAAATGTCACATTTTGAATTTTAATCACTTAGGAACAAATCCCACATTTTTCCTAGGTCTATTTAGTGAGATATTGAATTTTAAAGTTTTAAGGTAATTTTAAAATTAAAAAAAATGTATTTTCTAGCATTTTCACTAAAATAATTATAATAAATCATAAAAAAATCAGAAAATTGCAAAATTTGTTTCTCTGGTTTCCTTGATATTAGAGAGATTTTTGAAAAATATAAAATCCATTTTTCAACATTTATTTTATTTTTAAATTAATTAACACTCCAAAACTCAAAATAATTATAATAAAAATAATATTATTCAAAAAATCACCAAAATTGGTCCAAGTACTTCTCTGGTCATTAGGAATGTCCCCTAATTTTCTTAAGGATAGAAACTTTCCTTTGGTCATGTTGTCAAATTTTCCTTGAAAATCTCTATTTTCACCAAAAATAATTATATAAATAAATTAAATACAGAAAAATCACATTTTCTCCTCTCATGTCTTTATTGACATATGAGTGAAGTCACATAAAAATTTCAAATTCATTTGTGTTCAATTTAGTGAGTTATGAAATTATTAAGTTTAAGGGGTAAAATGGTAATTAAACTTTTAACCCTTAATTAAAACTTTAGGTTCAATAAAAAATCAACAAGTAAAATATTTGATCTTAATCTGGTTTGGATGATTGAAATTTAAATAATTAAAGGGTAGATACCCATTAAATAATTTTAAAATGATTAAAATTTAATTAAATAATAGATTAAATTTGGAAGAATAATAAAATTGGAATTATTAAAATAAGGGATATTTATTAGGAAGAGATTTATTCTTTAATTTAAAAATCCTTAAATTAATCATCTCATTAATATTCAACTCTTAATTAAAATGATAATTCAAATTCAAAATATTAAAAGACTTAAAATCTCAATTAAAATTATAAATTAAAATTAAATTAAATAATTAAATTAAATTAAATTAAATAATTAAATTAAATTAAATTAAATAATTAAATTAAATTAAATTAAACAATTAAATTAAATTAAATTAAATTAAATAATTAAATCAAATTAATTAAACATCAAATCAAATTAAATTAAATTAAATTAAATTAAAACTCAATCAAATTAAATTGAATTAAATATAACATCACCTAAGACATAAAAGAAATTAAATATAAAGCAACTTGAACATTATTCGAAATTTAAACCCTTTAACTTAAATCAAATCATTTGAATACTAATTTACCCTTGAAAGCTTTGATTATTATAACTCCTAAATGAAACATTAAATGAAGTGCTACTTCACTCATAAGATATTCAAATGTCTTAATTCACTGGGCAAGTTAACAAAACTTGAAAACCTCGGACGATTAATTCATTTATATAATTAAATCCATTTGGACTTAAAACAATCCTAGAAATATTGAAAAGATGTTTAAGATTCTTCTTAAGCACTTCCTCAATATGATAGGATATTTACAAGAACAATTGGATTTAATTATTCTTTGATGAAGAAAATCGTCCTCAAACAAAAACACAAAGAACCTAGACGTCATAGGAGATGACTAGCTATAGGATTAGAAATTCGGTAGAAAACCATAACCTTTCCCTTAGCTTTACCTAGGAACTTGCTTAAATATTCTAATTGTGTTTTAAGTGTAGCTTGGGATGACGGGAAGACCCTCCAGGTACGCTTTTATTTTATTGCAATCTACTTTCTTGCAATTTACCTTCTTGCAATTTCATTAATCGCATCGCACTTACGTTTCTTGCATGATAAACAACTGTTGCATGAAAACCCACACCTTTAGGATAGTCCCTAAAACTGAAACCAAAACTAAGTTAAAAGTCATTGCAAGATAAAATTCACCGCCACAACATTTCAAAATATAAAACAACTCAAAATTTAATCACAAACAGAACACAAAACTACAATTACAACTAAATTAAAACGTCCTGTTGGATGATCGGGAATACCTCGGATGATGTAACCTACGTGTTGCTAACGGGATTTCCCACTGCCTAAATGAAAGTGTGGAACTCATTCAGATTGAGTTTAGCAAATTCATCCGGACTAAGTGAATCCGATAAAAATAATGATGCCGGAAGGATGGAACCGTGGGATCTTAACCGGTGTCGTTATAATCAACTTTAAGATTTGTTTTAATCAAAATACAAAACACTTGGAAATTAAGACTTCTCTAAACCAAAACACTTTTCTCATCTCCTGATTTATGATTTCTAAAACTAAACCTCCGCAACAACAAGGAGCTTGGAGCATGGTGGGCAGCACGGCCATCGTCGTCAGCGAAAACTTGAACCTATTTCAAGCAAAACCTTCTTAGAATTAAACAACAAAGCCATATGACTTCGAGGTAGCTTCGTCTAATGCAACATAAATCCTCAACCTCTTTGTTAGGCATTTGCATTGCAAATTAAGCCCTAACCGGTCTTAGGATTCCGAGGTAGTCGTCCGATACGACAATAAACCCTCACATCTTCTAGGCTATTTGTTTGATTTTATCATACAAATATAAGCCCTAATTAATTAAAATTGGCAAGATTGAAATACTAAATAAACATTAGGACTTTCCTAAATTCAAGCCAAACAATAGGATAGTCGGAAAATTACCGAAGTTCACTTCGAATCAGTGATTCCTCCTACCTTTCTTCCTTCGGATTCACAAAACAAAAATGTTCTAAATTTGATCTATTCCCTATTGAAATTCCAAAATTCAATCTTTGAAAACCTTAAACTTTGAAATTCTTGAGAGCAGAATTATTGGTTATTATCGAGAGTTTTCTTAGGTGATTCCCGTCACTTAAGATGTAATTAACTATAGGGGCTTGCCCTTATAGGGAATTTTAAAGAACCCGTGTAATATAAACCCTGTTTAATGCTTTCATATTAAGCGGGGAATTTGTCGGCTTATAAAATTGGTTCGCAGACCAAACGAATGTCACAAAACTTCTAGTTTATTTGATCGAGCCCCACCCTCGAGCGAGTGTGTCTATCCTTAGGGATAGATACACGGTTTGTGGTGCGGTGCTCATTTATATAAACTATCTGGGATGTGAGATCGGTTTAATCTCATATCTTAAAACTTTCAAATTTAAAATTATTTTCAAAGTCAAATACTACTTTCTAAATTATATATATATTTAAATCAAATTTAAAATTTAAATTCGCCGACAACTTCTGTTAGGCGACCCCCTTTTAAAATACAATACAACCTAAAAATATGCCGACATCCACGCGGCGCCGCGTCAACCTCGACAGCTCCGAAACGCCGCGTGGCGCTCTCCGATTCGACGCCGCCATCTGACTCAGCGCTCCAGGGCCCCGCTGTGTCGTTCCATTTCCTGATCCGGCAAGATCCTGGCCGTCCGTCCGCGCGTGTATTAAATGAACGGCATCCGTTCATCGTCCCCAAGCGTCCTCACCAGAGAGCCGTCCATCTTCTAGGCATAAGATCTCACTCGATACTTGACCAAATTTAACGTTCTTATACTCTATGGATTTGTCTCGAGAAGACGAACACATCTATACAGTTTATGTGGCATGAAATTGACTCAATAAAAATGGAGAATGTTCAGAAGCTCGGGAAGAAGAGTGAGGTCATACCTTTACTCAGAGAAGTGTGGCTTCTATCTGAGGGTTGTGTCACCTTCTATTGGATCCCAGCAAGCTCCAGATGAAGTCTCCTGGTCTGGTGAATTGCCTAGGTAGGATTTCGACCACAGCCGATCACAAAGCTTGGAGGCTGGAGCAACTGGGTGGCCTGGAGATGGGGCTTTCAGTGGGAAACTTCTCCTCTTGGTCCAGTGAAGGTGTAGGACCAATCAATTTGAGGATTGGCTCACTGTGACAAAGTGTCCTGGTATTTGGTGAAATTTCAGTTGAGAAATTGGATTCTGTTGGTGGGGATTAGGGCAAATTGACACTGGGGATCAACTGCTCTAAGTATGGAGAAAGGTTTGGAACAATTTTGGCAGAGTTTCGGCAAGGTTTGTGCAACTCTCTTTTCATGGCCGTGAGGGGGTCGGGTTTAAATAGAGGTGGATGGAGGGCCTCCCAGGGAGAGTTAGGGTTTGGGATCAGCTGCTCTTGGCAAGAGAAGAACAGCTACAATGGCCATTGGGGATGGGGCAGCTCAGCAGGTGAGAATTTCAATTTTGGGCTCACATGTGAGCTCTCGGGTGTGGTGTTTTCCGGCGACCTGGTGGCTGGCCGGCCAGGCATTGGTCACCATCAAGCTCGGGGAGGTCGTGGTCGGGGCTTAGTGTATTCAATTGGCGGTTGCCAAGTGTAAAATGGTTGGATCAAAATGGAATGGGGATATGGCTAATCTTGGCTAGGTTTGGTCAACCCATTTGTTTGGGTCGGGTTCACCTCCCCATGGCTAACCTTGGGTCGAGAAGATCGGTTAGGTTAGTCGATCAAAAGGTGGTGATGTCCTTATCCAGGAATATTTGGATTAAATCTTTGTTAAGGGGTATCATGGGTGAGGTTAAAGACTTTTAGGAATTAAGGAAAGCTCCCTCTCCTCTTACCCAATGTGGTATGGTCACATGTCAAACAATTCACATGGCTTGCATGTGGCTTAAGAGTGGCTTCATGGCTCACCTTTGGCTTGGGAAAAGTTGGGTCAATTTCATGGAAATGGATTTAAGAAAAATTTTGGTATTTTGATGGGAATTTGTATAGGGCTTAATTTAGAATGGCTTCATGATGAATTTTCAAACTTAGGGATTGATTTTAATTAAGGGTGTGATGTAGAGCAATTGTCATATGGGCTTTAGCATGAAATTTGGGCTTTTAGGAAGGTTTCATGTAAGTGGGCTTTTGGTTTAAAAATAGATTTATGGATGGGAATTTTGCAGAAGTTTGGACCAAATACTTGTTGGGTTTAGCTCATGGATGTGTCATGAGTGATTTGAAGCAAATTGGGAGTGATTTGGGTTTGAATTGGGTTGAATTTGGGCTTCTTTGGTGAATGGGCCAATATAGGTCAAATTGGGCTAACTTGGGCCAATGTTGGGCTAGGGTTGAAATTGATGTAAAATGAATTTTGGGAAATGTTTATGGGAGTGTTTCAAAGAGGTTTTGGCTTTGGTTGGGCTTTGATTTTGGGGTTTGGGTTCATTTGGGTTAGGTTTGGGTTTAGGTCAAAATTGGGCCTTTTGGCTTTGGATTGAATTTAAGTGGGGTTTGGGTCTAAATGTTAGGCAAATCATGTTAGTGTTTTGTTTGTGGGAATGTTAAGGAAGATTTAGAAAAGATTTGGGGTTAATTGGAGTTGAATTGGGTGAGTTTGGGCTAAGTTTGGGTCATGGGCCCAAATTGGGCTTTAAGGCCAAAAGTGAAATTGGATCAAATGTCAATCAAATTGGACTTGGGTTTGGTCTAGATTGGTGTTGGGAATGTTGAATTGAAGTTTAGAATTGAATTGGACCAGGATTTGGGTCAATTGGATAGGTTTGGTTTGACATTGGGTTTACTTAGGGTTAAATGGGTCAAATTGGGGTTTTGACAAAAGTAGGGTAAATTGACAAAATTGGCCCATGGTGTGTGAGAGTGTAGTGTATAAATGTAGTGTGTGTGTAAGTCAGCCCCTTCACCAGACCAGGCCACCCAGGGCAGTCCTAAGGCCAAAGAGTCCTATAGGAACTCATCCTTTAAACTTCCACATTTGATTTCAACCCTCTAGGTGATTAGGGGTCTATAGTCAAGTTTGTGGAGTTTGCAGGGAGTTAAGAAGTGGTTTGAAATTCTAGGTGGTGTGTCCCAATTCTAATCCTCTAAGATAGTCAAAGGAAAAGCCTAAGACTAGATCCTAAGTACTAAAAAGAAGGAGAGAAGACATCATCAAAAATGAGGTCAACAAATGGACCCCCAATAGGTGTGGTGAGCTGACGGAGCACACCGCGCGTATTGGCGTTGACCGAAGAGATCAACAAAACCAACACAAACGTCCAAGTGACAAACTTAGGACGAAGTAGGAGGGTTTCCGCTGGGGAGTGTCAAGTATATCTCTGAGACTGGAGATTCCTGAACTCTCGCTGGGGAAAGGAAAATGTGGTGAATCCCAAATCACATGATCTGGGGGAATTTCGATTTAGATTTTATTTTGTTTTAGTTTAATTTTTGATGTGTGAGCTTAGATTTCAATTTGGAGTTTTAATTTAGATTGAAGTTTGTCAAAATTAATTTGAAGGGATTTGATTTGAAATGAGAATTAGAATTTTGTGGTTTTAGATGTAACATCTTCAACCTCAAAAGAAAATTGAATTGATCGGATTGAACCATTACAATGAGGAGAGATCTCAGAGCAATGCGGTTTTGGATGTAAAATCCTTAACCTCAAGAGTTTGATTTTGATGTATTTCATTGCAATAGGGAAAGAATCCTAAAGCAATGCAGTCTCGGATGTAAAATCCTCAACCCCAAGAATTTGATTTTGATGTATTCATTGCGATAGGGAAAGAATCCTAAAGCAATGCAGTCTCGGATGTAAAATCCTCAACCCCAAGAATTTGATTTTGATGTACTTCATTGCGATAGGGAAAGAATTCTAATGCAATGCAGTCTCGGATGTAAAATCCTCAACCCCAAAAGTTTGAATTTGATGTATTTCATTGCGATAGGGAAAGAACCTAAAGTAATGCAGTCTCGGATGTAAAACCCTCAACCCCAAAAAGTTTGAATTTGATGCATTTCATTGCGATAGGGAAAGAATCCTAAAGCAATGCAGTCTCGGATGTAAATACCCTCAACCCCAAAAAAGTTTGAATTTGATGTATTTCATTGCGATAGGGAAAGAATCCTAAAGCAATGCAGTCTCGGATGTAAAATCTTCAACTCCAAATGTTTGATTTTGATGTATTTCATTGCGATAGGGAAAGAATCCTAAAGCAATGCAGTCTCGGATGTAAAATCTTCAACTCCAAAAGTTTGATTTTGATGTATTTCATTGCGATAGGAAAGAATCCTAAAGCAATGCAGTCTCGGATGTAAAATCCTCAACTCCAAAAGTTTGAATTTGATGTATTTCATTGCGATAGGGAAAGAATCCTAAAGCAATGCAGCTCTGATGTAAAATCTTCAACTCTAAAAGTTTGAATTTGATGTATTTCATTGCGATAGGGAAAGAATCCTAAAGCAATGCAGTCTCAGATGTAAAATCCTCAACCCCAAAAAGTTTGAATTTGAATAGTCATTGACTTTGAAAAGATTTGTAGTGTTGATTTGAAAGGTGTGGAATTTTGGTGTTTCGAGAATTTCATGAAAGTTGTAAAAGACTTTCATGGAAGGAAATAGATTAGGAGGGAATATGTAGATGCTACATATCCCATTCAAAAAAGTTGATCGGAAGTTACTGGTTTGGATTGAATATAATTCCTCGCCATCAGATTCGATCCGTGTCAATGGAATCAACCGCTCCCATCCCAAACAAGGGAAAGAGTAGAACGGATTGGATTTCAGATTTGGAAGATTGAGTTTTAATTTGATTGAGATTGGATTTGAAATTTGGAAAGATTGAATTTGAATTTGATTGAGAATTGATTTGACATTTGGAAAGATTGAATTTGAAAAAATCGATTTAAAATTTGTGCTCATTTTGTTTGTCCTTTAAAGATTCAAATTTGCTTTATCATTCATTTGGAGTTTATCGTTTTTTTTTAGATTTTTAAGGAAAGTTTTCTTTTATTTTTTTTTTCTTTTCTGTTCTTTGTTCGAAGTTTATTTAACTTTAATGGCTTCTCAGTAAACTTGCACAAAAGAGGTGAAGGCCAAAAATGTGACATGGTCACTTTCATTCCAATCATGCTGAAGATACATCATACAACTCAATCTGGAATACATCTCATACAATCCATGTAGACTCAAAACGGACTATGTATGATTTTGTCGATCCATCCAAAAAGGTATCTGTCAAAATCCATGTCTGAATAGTGGGGTACATGGTCAACAACATCACCTTCCAAGCCATCCTAGGCAAGGATGTCGTATGGATATACGTTGGAGGTGTGATATTTTCCATGCAACTCACAGCTCGTAAGGCCGGAGTCTCTCTAGCTCCGGGTCTGGCTGGAAGTGGTAAGGTGTCTTCCTATCGTCCATCCTTCTGAAAGTAACTAAGATCCGCTCCACTGGTACTCCTGGTATGCAATGTTTAGCGACATCTGCTCCGTTGCCCTTCGGCATCATGACGGAACCTACCGGTAATGGTATCTTTATCGGCCCTCGGAACTCACCTCGGGCTCGCTATCCGGAGGTCGGATCCGAACATGATGTTACACTCGTTCGAGAAAGAAACCGTGCGTAAAGGTCCGACAAAGTCGTGGTGATCTATGTGCGGGGTATGCGATCACCCCGCTTGTAAATATTAATAATGCAAACTTGTCAGGTATGCAACTCGCCTGCAGCACCCTCCATGTTATCAATCTTTTTACCATTCTCTTGATGACTAATGGCATTGGATCCACTTGGCCGTGACGGAGTATCCCTGGTGGGTTCCCCTTCCTGTCTTCTGCGAAGTTGTAACAGCATCCGCATTGTATCGTAATTCTACCTTTCGCTGACATCCATCTCCGGGGTTCTGAGTAGGTGTTTTCTCTTAGGCGGCCCGCTCGGCCCATTCTTTTCAAATCTCGGATGCAATCCACGATTTGTTGTTGTTCATATTCTGAGAATACGTCTGTATGTAGCTCGAGGCCTTCTAGTATATTGATCCTTCTGCCTCTAATTCTCTCGAAGTATTCAAAAGTTTTCTTTTCGACATTCTGCATTCTTTCCAGCTCGTACTCTGGAATAATCTGCAAATGGCGGGGCCTGGTGACGTATTGTGGGATATACGACTCAATCCCTTCATGTTCTCCCCGCATACCTCGGCTCCTCGGGGATGATGTCCGTCGGGACATCCTCCGGGTTGCTTCGCAACAAGGTTATGCATTACCGGTGGTTCTATCCGGTGGCGTGGTAGCCTTCTTCTTCTTCGATCTTCGTGAGATTTCCCCGGTCCCTTCGTTATCCTAGGAGCCGGCCTCCTTTCTTCCGGCACTCGGTGAACCGGCATCCTCGAAATGTATGTACCGGCAGCAGCATCGCCTCGTCGCGCCGGTCCGCTCGCTAGTTTGGTTAACATCTTACGGATACGGCGATTCTTATTTCTTCGTTGCGTTGCTGTGAGAGTAGCTCTTCGAACTTCCTGAATCTCTGTGGGCGCGGCGCTGACAAGCTCGCCCTCCGCCGTAGCGACTACGTACTTGATTTTCTTGTCTTCTTCAGCGTTTGCTTTCCTTTTCTTGCTGCTGGATTGGTGGCTCGGGCCACCCATTTTCATCACTGTCCGTACCGGCGGTTCCTCTTAGTCAACTGGGACCCAGTCACTTTCCTCGTACTGTAGGCCTGCTGGTGCGAAGTCAAAGTCAATCTCGATTATCGCTCCATCTTTCACCCTCTTTTCGTCGAGTGCAAGGCTTACGCCATTTCTAAAGTTCAGGACCAACCGCCCGTTCGACATTTCCCTGCAAAAAGACAAGGAAAAGGATCAGGGGTTGTACTAAGAACAAGAACATTAAGAAAATGTTTATTAAAGACAGCTTTTTTTTATATTATTCTTATATTTTTAAATTTAACAGGAATGAAGTGGGATAAGATCAGGAAAGAGATTTTGATTTGGAAAAGAAAACAAGGAAAACTTTATTATCATGATTTTATTTATTTTAGCACATTTTTTTTTTATTTTTGGGTTCGGACCCAGTCATAAGTAATTACTTCGCCCGTGTTTCTTAGGGATGAAGTATTCATTCCTTCGAAACATCAGGTAGCGTAATACTTTTTCAAGTATCGTCCGTTGATCGGAAGCATATGTCGTTCTCCCTGGCAATTCACTAGCTAGTAGGAACCTCCCGAGTATACTCGCTTCAACCACGAATGGTCCTTCCCGAGTGGGTTCAAATTTTCCTCCTATCTTGCGGTGTGCAAGAATAGGTCTCTTGAGAACGAGAACTAAGTCACCAACTTTGAAGGTTCTTGGGCGGACCCGATCCGCCATGGGCTTGAACCATCTTAGCTTGGTATAATTCTAAATTCTGCTGCGTCTGCAAGTCTTTTCCTTCCAGGCTTTCTAATTCCTCTAGTCGTAATTTGGCATTCTCTTACGTCATGATTTTGTTTGCAACCGCAATCCCGAGTGAAGGAAGCTGGACCTCTAAAGGTAACATCGCCTCGGACCCATACACCGAGGCGTAAGGTGTAGCTTGAGTAGGAGTTCGAAGGTTGTCCGGTAGGCCCATAAGGCTTCTAATAACTTCTCGTGCCAATTTCTCTTATTATCGTCCAAAGTTTTCTTTAAAATTTGAACGGGAGTTTTATTAAAAGCCTCAGCCAGGCCATTTGCTCTTGGGTAGTAAATTGTTGAATATCGCCGATCGATTCCGTGTCTCCCGACAAAATTATTGATTTGCGTGCTTCGAATGCTGACCCATTATCCGAGATGATCTCGCGCGGCACTCCGAAACGGTAGACAACTTGGTTTTTAAAAACGCGTAGCACGTGGTGTGCTTTCACTTCTCTGAGTGGAACTGCCTCTGCCCACTTGGAAAAGTAATCTGTAGCTGCAAGAATGAAGAGATGTCCTTTTGAAGATGGTGGTTCTATTGGACCCACTATATCCGTGCCCCAACATTCAAATGGCCACGACGCAATTGTCAGATGTAGCACATTTGGAGGTTGGTGTAGAACCAATTCTTGCACTTGGCATTGGTGACAGCTCTTGGCGATTTTCATGCAGTCGGTCATCATCTTCGGACCCGACTGGTGAGCGCCACAGAGTCCTGAATGCACCTCTTTAACGATTTCACGGGCCTCGGACCCGCTTAGGCATCTTAGCCACATTTGATCAAAAGACCTTCTGTATAACATGTTATTTATTAATGCGTAAGACAGAGTTCTTTTCTTGATACGATGGGCTAGCGACCTATCGTCCGGTAGTTTTCTGTTTGCGGGTAATCTATTAATGGATGTCGCCAATCTTCCGTGTTTTCACGTCACTCGTTGCAACTAATTCTTCTTCTTTTTCGATTTATGTATTGTGTCTACGTCGAGCCGTGATAGGACTCGACGTCCGTGAACCGACACTTCCACCGATTCATCTTGCAAACGAGGCAAATTCTTTTGCGAGGCGAGCTAACGCATCTGCTAAGGCATTTTTTCGGGAATTTTGTAGATTGTCACATTCGGAATCTGTTCCAACAAGCGTATGGCATACTTGGAAGTATTGCTCGAGTCTTGGCTTTAAAATTACTGTACTGTCCGTGATCCGTTGAATGATTAACTGCGAATCCCCGTAGATGTTGATGTCCGTTATCCCCATTTGAATGGTTAATTCCGGATCTCGTTATGAGGGCTTCGTATTCGCTTCGTTGTTTGTACACGGTTACGTCAAGTGGTAGGAGTATCTTAACATCCCCGCTCCGGTGTTATAAAGATTAATCCGATTCCTGCCTTACCCGGCACTATCACTTGCGATTCTTCGTCTTTGCGTGCCGAAGATGCTCCGTCGAAATATAATTCCCAACGTCGATCATCGGGGTCTTCTAGGCTCATTATTTGTTCATCCGGCAAGTCGTCATTGAGAGGAGATTCGCCGGCAAAGGGTGTGCTGCGAGGAAGTCTGCTAAGACTTGTCCCTTTACGGCACGAAGAGGCACGAAAGTTATATCGAATTGCATTAATATCATTGACCATCTGTCGGCATATTTTTAGGTTAAGTGTGTTGTATTTTAAAAAGGGGTCGCCTACGGAAATTGTCGGCGAATTTTTAAAATTTTAAATTTAGTTTAAATTTATATAATTTGAAAAGTAGCATTTGATTTTGAAAATAATTTAAAATTTGAAAATTTTTAAGATATGAAATCAAACTGATTTCACATCCCAAATAGTTCACATAAACGAGCGTCGCACCACAAGCCGTGTATCTATCCCGAATAATAGACACATCGCTTAATAATGGGGCTCGATTAGATAAACTAGAAAGGTTTGTGACATCCGTTTGGTCTGCGAACCAATTTTATAAGCCGACAAATTCCCCTGCTTAATATGAAAGCATTAAACAGGGTTTATATTATCTGGGTTCTTTAAAATTCCCTATAAGGGCAAGCCTTACATCTTAAGTGACGGGAATCACCTAAGAAAACTCTCGATAATAATCAGTAATTCTGCTCTCAAGAAGTTCAAAGTTTAAGTTTTCAACGGATTGAATTTTTGAATTTCAATAGGGAATGGATCAAATTTGGAAGATTTTATTTTGGGAGTTCAAAGGAAGAAAGGTAGGAGAAATCACAGATTTGAAGCGAACTTCGGTAATTCCCCGACTATCCTATTGTTTGGCTAGAATTTAGGAAGATCCTAATATCTATTTAATGTTTTGATCTTGCCAATTTTAATTAATTAGGACTTATATTTATATGATAGAATCATACAAATAGCTTCGGAAGATGTGAGGGTTTATGTCGTATCGGACGACTACCTCGGAATCCTAAGTCCGGTTAGGGCTTAATTTGCAATGCAAATGCCTAACGAAGAGGTTGAGGATTTATGTTGCACTAGGCAAACTACCTCGAAATCCTATGGCTTTGTTGTTTAATTCTAGGAAAGTTTTGCTGATGTAGATTCAAGTTTTGCTGACGACGATGGCCGTGCTGCCCACCATGCTCCAAGCTCCTTGTTGTTGCAGAGGTTTAGTTTTAGAAGTCATAAATCAGGAGATGAGAGAAGTGTTTTGGTTTAGAGAAGTCTTAAAATCCAAGTGTTTTTTATGTTTTAATTAAAACAAATCTTAAAGTTGATTATAACAACACTGGTTAAGATCCCACGGTTCCATCCTTCCGGCATCGTTATTTTTATCGGATTCACTTAGTCTAGATGAATTTGCTAAACTCAACTCAATGAGTTCCACACTTTCATTTAGACCGTGGGAAATCCCGTTAGCAACACGTAGGTTACATCATCCGAGGTATTCTCGATCATCCAACGAGACGTTTTAATTTAGTTGTAGTTGTCGTTTTGTGTTCTGTTTGTGATTAAATTTTGAGTTGTTTGATATTTTGAAATGTTGTGGCAGTGAATTTTATCTTGCAATGACTTTTAACTTAGTTTTAGTTTCAGTTTTAGGGACTATCCTAAAGGTGTGGGTTTTCATGCAACAGTTGTTTATCATGCAAGAGAAAGTAAGTGCAATGCGATTAAATAAATTGCAATAAGGTAAATTGCAATAAAATAAAAGCGTACCTGGAGGGTCTTCCCGTCATCCAAAGCTCGCACTTAAAACACAATTAGAATATTTAAGCAAGTTCCTAGGTAAAGCTAAGGGAAGGGTTATGGTTTTCTACCAAATTCCTAATCCTATAGCTAGTCATTTCCTATGACGTCTAGGTTCTTGTGTTTTGGTTTGATGACGATTTTCTTCATGAAAGAATAATTAAGTTCAATTGTTCTTATGAATATCCTACCATATTGAGGAAGTGCTTAAGAGGAATCTTAAGCATCTTTTCAATACTGATAGGATTGTTTTAAGTCCAAATGGATTTAATTATACAAATGAATTAATCGTCCGAGAATTCAAGTTTTGTTATCCTGCTCAGTGAACTAGGACATTTGAATATCCTATAAGTGAAGTAACATTTCATTTAACGTTCTGTTTATGAGTTATGGTAACCAAAGCTTTCGAGGGCAAATTGGTGTTCCAATGATTTGTGATTTAGTTTTAACTTCGGTTAGAGGGTTTAAATTTGGAATAGTGTTCAAGTTGCTTTATATTTAACTTCTTTATGTCTTAGGTGATGTTATTTAATTCAATTTAATTTTAATTTAATTTAATTTAATTTAATTCAATTTAGTTTGATTTGATATAATTTAACTTGATTTAATTTAATTTAATTTAATTTCCTTTAATTTAATTTAATTTGATTTAATTTTAATTTAATTTAATTATTTATTTTTTTATTTTATTTAATTAATTTAATTTAATTTTAATTATATTTAATTCAATTTAATTAAATTTAATTCAATTTAATTCAATTTGTTTAATTTAATTTAACTTAATTTAATTTAATTTTAATTTAATTTATTTAATTTAATTTAATTTAATTTAATTTAATTTAATTTGTTAAATCTTTAATTTAATTTAATTTGATTTAATTTAATTTGTTTAATTTTTAATTTAATTCTTATTTTTTTATTTTAATTTAATTGAAATTTTAAAATAGTTTAATAACTTAACTTTAATTTAAAGATTAAGTCTTTTAATATTTTAAATCTTAAATTTGAATTATCATTTTAATTAAGAATTAAATATTAATGAGATGATTAATTTAGGGATTTTTAATTTAAAGAATAAATCTCTTCCTAATAATATCCCTATCTTAATAATTCCAATTTTATTATTCTTCCAAATTTAATCAATTATTTAATTAAGGTTTATTTCAATTATTTTAAATTGTTTAGTAGGTTTCTACCCTTTAATTATTTGAATTTCAATCATCCAAATCAGATTAAGATCAAATATTTTATTTGTTAATTTTATTAAACCTAAAGTTTTAATTAAGGGTTAAAATTTTTAATTACCATTTTGCCTTTCAAGCTTAATAATTTCATAACTCACTAAATTGAGCTTAAATGAACTTGAAATTTTTATGTGACTTCACTCATATGTCAATAAAGACATGAGAGGAGAAAATGTGATTTTTCTGAATTTAATTTATTTATATAATTATTTTTGGTAGAAAATAGGGATTTCCAAGGAAAATTTAATAACATGACCAAGAGAAAGTTTTTGTCCTTAATAAAATTATGGGACATTCCTAATGACCAGTGGACCACTTGGACCAATTTTGGTGATTTTTTGAATTATATTATTTTTATTATAATTATTTTAAGTTTTGGAGTATTAATTAATTTAAAAAATAAAATAAAGGTTGAAAAATGAAATTTATATTTTTCAAAAATCTCTCTGATATCAAGGAAATTAGAGATTCAGTTTTTGCAATTTTCTGATTTTTATTTGATTTATAATAATTATTTTAGTGAAAATGCTAGAAAATACATTTTTTTTAATTTTAAAATTATCCTAGGGCTTTAAAATTTAATATCTCATTAAATAGATCTAAGAAAAAATATGGAATTTGTTCCTAAGTGATTAAAATTCAAAATGTGACATTTTGGTGAATTTTATTATTTTTGTGATTTTTATTATTTTTTAATTATTAAAAATATTAAAATAATGCAAAAAATTAAATTTTTTAGAAAATTAAAATTCTAATTTTCTTAAATCCCCCTGATATCAGAGAGGCTCCAAAACCAATTTGGTGAATTTTTGAAAGTATTTTGAAAGTTATGAATTTTTAAAGTTTAAATTGGCTAAATGGCTTAATCAACCCATTTAGTAGGGCTAACCAAGTCCAATTGACTTCAAATTTTTATGGTGGGTTCCTCTTATCCCAAAGGTCAGTGGAGAATTGATTTCAAGTCAATTTGATGTATGGTTAACTCTAATTAATTAAGGAGCTATTTTGGGTGTTTAAGCCAATTAGGGTCATTTTAAATGAACTAGTTCAAAACCTATTTTTCCTAGGGTCCTCTGGTCATAAGAAACATGACCAAATTTTCCTAGAATTTATTTCACAACATGCTAATTATTGGAATTAAAATACTCAAAACAGTAACATGAATTTGAAAAATCAATAACTTCTCATAGGGATGGCCTCGACTTTGGAAAATTCAGGGAATGTTCCCAAATTCGTAGGCTTCAAAAGCCCTATGGTCTCATGCCATGGTGAATTTCCCATATGCATGGAGAATTAAAACAATGCGAAGGGAAATAAATCATTAAAAATAAAATACTTGATTAAATTATATGATTTCTTTTCCACATTATTCTCCTCTCGTTCACTCGAGCAAGAGGGTATTTTTATTTTATTTTTCTGATTTTCCTACACAAAGTTATGGATTTTTGAAGTTTAGGGAATTAAATAAATCAGAAAATCCCTAATTTTCTATTTATCCGAGTCGGCGCCTCGTCAACCTTAACATCTCCGAAGTGCCGCGTGGCGCTTTCTGATTCGACTCCGCCGCTTGAGTCAGCAGCCCGGATCCCGCCTTCCACGTATCATCTGCCGATCCGACCTGATCTGAGCCGTCCGTCCGTGCGTGTATTAAATGGACGGCATCCGTTCATCGTCCCCAAGCGTCCTCACCCGAGAGCCATCCACACTAAATCCCTAATATCTCACTCAATACTCAATGGATTTTCGTGTTCTTATGCTCTATGGATTCGTCTTGAAGAGACGAATACATCTATACGGTGATCATGCATTGAAATTAAAGCATTTGAAATGGAGAATCTCCAGAAGCTCGGGGTGAAGAATTAGCTCATACCTTTGCTCAGAGAAGTGTGGCTTCAATCTGAGAGTTGTGTCACCTTCAATTGGATCCCAGCAAGCTCCAGATGAAGTCTCCTGGTCTGGTGAATCGCCTAGGTATGATTTCGACCACAGCCGATCACAAAGCTTGGAAGCTGGAGCAACTGGGTGGCTCCGGAGAGGGGGCTTTTGCTGGTGGACTCCTTCCTCGGTGCCGTGAATGTGTAGGACCAATCAATTTGAGGATTGATCCACTGTGGAGAAGTGTCATGGTTTTGGGTGGAATTTTGGCTGAGAAATTGGGCTCTGTTGGTGGGGATTAGGGCAAATTGTCACTAGGGATCAACTGCTCTAAGTATGGAGAGTGATCTGGAGCAATTTTGGCAGAGTTTCAGTAAGGTCTGGTTCAGCACCTCCCATGGCCGAGAGGGGGTGGTGTTTAAATAGGAGAGGGTGGAGGGCCTCCCAGGGAGAGTTAGGGCTTGGGATCAGCTGCTCTTGGCAAGAGAAGAACAGCTGCAATGGCCACTGGGGATGGGACAGCTCAGCAGGTGAGAATTCCAAGTTTGAGCTCACATGTGAGCTCTCGGCCTGGTGGTTTCCGGCGGCTGTGGTGGCTGGTCGGCAAGGGTCAGGTCACTGTTGTCATCAGGGAGGTCAGGGCTGGAGCTTAGTGCAGTTAATTGGCCAATGCCATGTGTAAAGAGCTTGGATTGAAATGGAATGGGGAGAAGGCTATTTTGGGTTCAAATGAGTCAACCCATGATTTTGGGCTAGGTTCGCCACCCAAGGCTCGGTTTTGGGTCGAAAAGGATCACTTGGGTCAGCCAAGAGAAAATGGTGTGGTCTCCATCCATGATGAGGTGGCTAAGCATGGTTTAGTGTGTAACATGCTTAAGGTAAAAAAGGGTTTAAGAAGGATTAGGAAAGGGGGCCCTCCTTTTGCCGTTAATGGCTTGATCACATGTCAAACCTTTCATGGCTTCACGTGGCTTGTCTTTGGCTTGGGGAAAGTTGAGTCAATTTCATGGAAATGGATTTAAGAAAAATTGTGGTATTTAGGGGTGATTTGGCATGAGGCTTGATTTGGAATTATTTGATGATGGGATTAGAACTTAGGGAATGGCTTTGATTAAGTGGATGGCAAATGGAAATGTCATGTGGGCTTTAGGGCCAATTTTGGGCTTTTGTATTTGGTGGAAATGGGCTTTTAGAATGGTTTAGGAAAGTGGGCTTTTGAATTTTAAAATGGATTTTGGGATGAAATTTTGGTAAAGGCTTGGGCCAAATAATTGTTGAGTTTAGCTCATAGATGTGTCATGAGTGACTTGGAGCAAATTGGAAGTGATTTGGGTTTGAATTGGGTTGAATTTGGGCTCCTTTGGTGAATGAGCCAATATAGGTCAAATTGGGCTAACTTGGGCCAATGTTGGGCTAGGGTTGAAATTTATGTAAAATTAATGTTGGGAAATGTTTATGGGGGTGTTTCAAAGAGGTTTTGACTTTGGTTGGGCTTTGATTTTGGGGTTTGGGCTCATTTGGGTTAGGTTTGGGTTTAGGTCAAAATTGGGCCTTTTAGCTTTGGGTTGACTTTGAGTGGGGTTTGAGTCTAAATTTTGGGTAAATCATGTTAGTTTTTTGTTTGTAGGGATGTCAAGGAAGGTTTAGAAAAGATTTGGGGTCAATTGGAGCTGAATTGGGTGAGTTTGGGTTAGGTTTGGGTCATGGGTCCAAATTGGGCTTTAAGGCCAAAAGTGAAATTGGATCCAAATGTCAATCAAAATGGACTTGGATTTGGTCTAGATTGGTGTTGGGAATGTTGAATTGAAGTTTAGAATTGAATTGGACCAGAATTTGGGTCAATTGGGTAGGTTTGGTTTGACATTGAGTTCACTTTGGGTTAAAATGGGTCTAATTGGGGGTTTTGATAAAAGTAGGGTAAATTGACAAAATTGGCCCATGGTGTAGTTGAACAAAATGAAATTAGGAATATTTGGGATTTTGTGGAATTTTCTGGGAATTTTCTGATTTTTTGGATTTTTTGGATCAAGAGGGGTATTTTGGGTATTTGGAGGGTATTGGGAGGTATTTTTGGACTTTTTGATATTTTTGGCTATGGATGATCAATTTGAGTAATGTAGAAATGTTTGGGATTGATTTTGAGGAATTTTGGGTGATTTTGAAATTTTGGAGGATTTCAAGGGTTTTGGGTAGGCTAGGCGGGTGTAGGGTCCCGGGGGTCAAAAATTGAAAATTTGGAAAATTGAAGATTGGGAGAATGTAAGTGGAATAAAATCATTTTGGTTGAGCCATGAAGCCATATCAAGCCCACATGAGCCATAAAGGGACTCATTTGAGGCATCCACTATGTTGTTCCTAACCCTCTTAGCCTGAGGGCTTAGGGGTTAAGGACCATCCATGTGAATCACCTACATGAGTCGGGAGGTCAAGTTAGGTATGGGTGTGGTTTTAGGAGGTGTGTGAAAGTGTAGTGTATAAATGTAGTGTGTGTGTAAGTCGGTCCCTTCACCGGACCGGGCCACCGGGGCGGTCCTAAGGCCAAAGAGTCCTATAGGAACTCATCCTTTAAACTTCCACCTTTGATTTCAACCCTCTAGGTGATTAGGGGTCTATAGTCAAGTTTGTAGAGTTTGCAGGGAGTTAAGAAGGGGTTTGAATTTCTAAGTGGTGGGTCCCAATTCTAGTCCTCTAAGATAGTCGAAAGGAAAAGCCTAAGGCTAGATCCTAAGTACTAAAAAGAAGAAGAGAAGACCTCATCAAAATGAGGTCAACACCATCCGGCAAGTCCGCGTAAAGCGTTGGACGGGTCATCAAGTATTGCAATGGATTAAATTTCGAGATCGAGTTGACCTTATGAGAAAGCATGTAATGCCCGAGCTTTTGAGCGGCGAAGATTAGGGCCAAACAATGCTTTTCAATTGCGGGATACCTTATTTCCGTCGAAGTAAACGACGGCTTAGATAAGTAAAGAGCATTTTCTTTACCCTCATCATCGACTTGGCTAACGAGGCTCGAGAGAGTCGTCTAAAGCCGCGGTATAAAGTATCAGCGGTCTACCCGAGAGCTCGAGGTCGCTAAGACAGGAGGTGTCATTAAATATTGTTTAATTTCCTCGAAGGCCTTCTGGCATTTCTCTTCCCAAATGAATTTGGCGTCCTTTTTAACTAGTGCCAAGAAAGGCTGACACCTACCTGACAATTTTGAGATAAAGCGTCGAAGATATGCCAGCTTCCCTTGAAAAGATCGTAGTTGCTTTAAGGTTTTGGGAGGCGGCATTTCTAAGATAGCTTTAATCTTTTCCGGGTCGATTTCAATTCCACGATGTCGGACAACGAATCCTAAGAATTTCCAGAAGGTGACGTCGAAGGCGCATTTTAAGTGATTCATCTTAAGGTTAAATTGTCTTAATCGTTCGAAAACAATTCTCAAATCATACAGGTGGTTGTCCTTTACTTTGCTTTTGATGACCACATCGTCCACGTAAGCATTCGACTTGATTGTGGATGAGATCATCAAAAATTCTTTTCATCGCTCTCCGGTATGTTGCTCCTGCGTTCTTCGAGTCCGAATGGCATCACTCGTGTAGCAATATACTCCGATCGGCGTTACGAATGCTATAAGTTTTTCATCTTCCGGAGCCATTTTTATCCGGTTGTATCCCGAAGATCCATCCATGAATGAGAATATTTCATGTGTCGAAGCAATGTCGATCATTAATTCTGGGATCGGTAGAGGGAATTCATCTTTTGGACATGCCTTGTTTAAATCTCTGAAATCCACACAAATTCTAATCTGACCATTCTTCTTCCTAACTGGTACCACATTGGCTAGCCAAGTCGGGTATTGTTCTTCACGGACAAATTTAGCGTCTATTAGCTTTTTAACTTCAGCTATGACTTGTTGTTCGATTTCTAGACGCATTCTTCTCGGGACCTTGTCCGGTCGGGACGAAGTAGGATCCACTCCTAGCTTATGGATTGCGACCTCTGGAGCTAATCCTGGCATCACATCATAGTTCCAAGCAAAACAATCTTTAAATTCCATTAATAACTTGATTATTTCTTTGGAGTCTTCTTTATTGAGTAAGGAGCTAACAAAGGTAGGTCTAGGCTCTTCGCTAGTACCTAAGTTAACTTCCTTTAACTCATCTATTGTAGATTTAATCTCTTCTTCGAATTCTGGTGGAGCATCTCCAATTTGTAAATCTTCAAATTCTTCTATAGTTTCCATGCAGTTTTCATTAGACTCACAAGTGACAACCAAGCAAAATTTAGTATCGTCAACTCATCCTACTGTGCCGAATTCGAGACCATGCTTTGAATTGGGTGGACGACCCGAGTTATTCCATAATTTTTCAAAATGTTGTGATTGACCTTTTGTCCATTGTCGAGGTAAGAAACCACGCTGAATTAAATTTTGAACACGGTGAGAGTACCACTCAAAAGGTAATTCCATTAATTCGATGAAGTGACATCTTCAAATTGTACATTATTTTCGGTTTTGGAGGAAGGAGCACCACGGTAGAATTTGATTGGCTTTGCACCGCCGCTATGTACCTCTTTGACCACCATACCCTCGACCTTATTAGAATGGATCGGGGTTAGGGTCATAGTATGTACATAGTGGTTAATCTTCTCGTACATTGATTTATATTCTTCATTCTTCTCATCTTCGAGAGAGATCTTGAATTGCGGCTTCTTCCGACTTATTGTCGCTGCTTCTTGCTTGATTCCTTTTTCTTCTTCAGAACTGTCTTCCCAATCAACATTGATGGTTGGCTTCTTCTGTCCAACTGTCCTAACGTTTCTACCACGACCTCGTCCCCGGCCTCGACCTCGGATGCGAGTTGTGGAGAAACCTTCACCATCTCGCCGTAAGGGAGTGGTGAGTGACTGTTGGACTAGAACTTCAGTGTTCTTCGTTGTCCCGAGCTTTCGTTGCTTCATTCGTTATGGTATCTCCGGAGAAGATTGTTTTCTTCGGAGGTGCATAATAAGCCGCATCTTCATGGATTCCAATTTCATGTACGGAGAATGGTTGTTAGTCACCTTTGATGCACTTGTTCCCCTCCATCGTAGTATTTGATGCACTCGGTGTAGAGATGATGGTACCATCCCGTTTTCATGTATCCATGGTCGGCCCAAGTAGAGCGTTGAACGACGTTTCGTATCAATTATGTGAAATTTCGCGGTTGTCTTTGCTAAGTCACCGGTCTTCATTAGTAGCGTTATTGATCCGAGGGCTCTTTCTCCTTTACTGGTCGAATCCTCTTAATAACATTTTGTCGGCTTCAAGCTCGCGAGCATCAATTTCCAAATATGCTTAGTGTTCGAAGACTCATTATATTGATTGATGCTCCTAGATCCACCAATACTCTGAGACCGTAAACTTCCCAATTAGTAATCGAAATGTACAACGGTCGGTTGTGATCTCGTCGTCCCAAGTAGTAGGTCATTGTCCGTGAAGGTGACACCTCACTGTTCCTTTAACGAACAAATCTCATCTAAGGAATCTCCGGCCATTTGAGCTAAGCAAATTTACGGATCAAGTAAGGCCTTGATCAGAGCTTCTCTCATCTCCTTTGATAAGATGAGAGCGTCGTAGATGCTCAGTTTGGCCGGTAGTTTCCTAAGATGGGCTAGCACGTTGTAGTCTACTTTATTTCCGTGTGTCTCGGCTTCTTCTCGAATGGGTATTTCTTCTGCCGGGGTTGGTTCTTCCGAACAACCACCTGCTTTCCTTTGTCCTTTGGACCCATTCTCGGAGGTAGAACTCTTCCACTCCTCAAGTTAACTTCTGTAATTTCCTCTGAATCTAGTATTGAGTTTGCTTGTGTTTCTTCCTGAATCGGAATGACAGGTTCTTCCGGATTGGCTTCAGAGTCTGAAGGCTCTAACTCTATTGTGACTGGAGCTCCTCGAAACTCGCAAATAGATTCGTTACTTGTTGAACTCTCGTAGCCTCCATGATGGATGTCTTCTTCGTCATTGTGATCGTCGAGATTGTGTATGATTTGAGAATTGTCATTGGTATCGAAATAGCTGTCCGGATTGTCGCTAGTTACGTAATCGTTAGAAACAGTCAAAACGTAGCCAACGCCATCACCCTTATCATTATACGATCCCACCGAAGTGAGCAGATAATCATACAGAGTCAGAGGTTCGAGGGATTTCTCCCCCGAATCGGAAACAACTATCCTAGGATAAGCAGCCCCTAGCCTAGCCTTAGAAGCCTCGGTCTTCTCTTCTTCGTCGATTTTCTTCTTTTCTTCAATCGTCTCCCGTTGAGGTGGATCTTCTATCGCAAGTGATAGTGCCGACTTGACAGGTTTCGAACTCTGAATTGAAGCTCGCACCGAAGCGGTTTGGATGCTGTCTAAAATCTTCTTCGAAGACCTTGTCTAAGCGGTAGTCCATCCATCGTCAGTCGCATAGGGATCTATCGGAACAATGAGATCAGTCGAGACAACATTGACGGAACCTCCTTTCTGGGGTTCCTTCATGTACTCCTTCGGGATTGTTATATTTCCTTTCCAAAGGTTGTCATTGAGCCAACTTTTGAAGGTAATGCAATCTTCTATCTTGTGCCCAAGCATCCGGTGGTAAGGGCAAAAGTTGGGATCACCTTTCTTGTTGACTTCTTCGGTCTCTTAGGCTGCGGCAGTGGAAATGCGGAGTCTTCATCAGACTACGAAACATTTTCGGCACCGCCTCATTCTTGAATGGATATTCCCTGCTCAGAAGCTCCCTTAATGTACGTTGCGGACGAGGCGGTTGTTCGTACTATAGAGATGACTGATAGCTAGGTCGGGGTTCTTTGGTAATTCTGTTGAGGTTGCTGCGGCCGTTCTGACGATATTTGTATCGGTTGCTTGCCTTTGTCGACTGCTGCAACAATCCCGGATTTCTTTTCAAAGTCTTCACGAGCTTTTGCTTATATGTCTTGTCGGCGAAACTCGATTGCTTCGCCTCCTCTTGTAAGCTCCGGCCTTGCTTAACAACTTCTCAAAAGTCTTAATAGTGAATCCCTTGAGGAGAAGTGCTACCGGGCCGTGAATGCTTTTAAGTAAGATGCCAACTGCATGCTGTTCTTGTAGTTGTGGTTCACATTTCATACTTAGATTCCTCCATCGAAGTATGTAATCCACCAAAGTTTCGTTCGGCTTCTGCTTCTCTACCACTAAATCACCTATAGTGATGTGGTGCTGAGCTCCGACAAATCGTTTGATGAAGAGGTTTTCTAGTTCTGAGAATGTCTTCACTGAACCATTTGGTAATTCTGCACACCACTCAAAGGCGATCTCTGACAGGTTGCTGACGAATTGTCGGAAGAGTAATGCATCGCTCCCGCCGGCATTGCAACAACTGGCAAGAAAGTGTGCAACATGCTGTCGGGGTTCCCGGTTCCATCAAAGTCTTGAACAGAGGTGGTACGAAGCCTTTTGGGTATTGGACAGCGTCGAATTCTTCCGGGTAAGGTCTACCCGTCCGAATGGATGTCCTGCTCTTTGATTGTGCTAAGGCTTCTCGCACCTGCTGTTCTACCAAGCTCTTGATATCCTTCTCTGGAATCATACTTTGTGTTGTATCTTTCTTTAGCTGATCATCCCCGTTGACGGATGTAATCTCCTTTCCTCCGTCCACGATGTGAATGACCTGCGGGGCGTCTCTCTTTGGGGTAGCACTTGACTCTGGAGAGTGGCTAGGGCTACAGCCATCTCTTCCATCCTCTTCACCATTTGGGCGATCGTATCATCTTTCTCTTGAAGCTGCCTTCTCATCACTTCCGGCTCCTCTCTTTCTGCGGCTGCAGGAGCACCTTGTGAAGCTGACGAAGCTCGTGTTTCGACCATGTTGATTTCTACATACTCATCATCCATGAAATCTGATGAATCAATCTTATTTCCGAATTTCTCTTCTCTTTCTTTTGCTAATCGTCGAATATCAGTCCTCAACTTTTCCATAGCATCCTCTAGCGGTCCTTTCTGCGCATCCTTGCAGTTGTCGTGTGATGGATGTCGGGTTCCCTTCTCACAAGTCCCCTTTACTGTAGTAGCGCTCTCTTCGGATTCAAGTCTCCTGACGAGACTTTCCTTTTAAGGCTGTTGTTTCAATCTTAACTGTCCAGTAGTGGGACGCCATACCATCCTTCTGGCAGCAGAAGGTCTAGGACCGGATGGTCCGTCGGCCAAATGCTGGAAGGTGGTATCCTCCCTAATCCGTAATCCTAAAACAACGACGGGCGGACTAGCCTTCATCCTTTTATTTGGCTTTTACGTAACGATGGCGAGGTTCTACTCGGGGCCCAAGACGGGATTTGAGCGGCACCCGCCACTATCCTTCTTAGAATCTCCGATACGGGTCATTTCTCTTTCTTTGCTAGCTTCTCGATCACGATGCGTAGTCGGGCAAATGGTGTGATCCTACCCCTTCTCTTCTGCTTGTCGTTGTAGTATGCGGGTCGAGGTAATGTAGAAACAATCTCGCGGACATTTTCCTCGTCGAGCTGCGGCGGAAAGGGGTGGAATCTACTTCCTTCCAAAAAGGGTGTATCTTCGAGCAATGGTATGTATTCGGGAGTGGTGTGTACTCGGGGATTTCTAGGATTTCCTCTAGGAAAGCGACTTCGGCGGCTACGGCCTTCACGGCGATCTTCCTACTTCGTTCCTTCTTTGGGTCCGTGTTAGTGATGGAATTCTTGAGCTGGACCCGATTTCAAAAACGAAGGTCTCACGGGAAGGTTTGTACCCTCCACGGTAACGGAGTTCACCATAGTTCCGGATTTCCTTCCCCTTTAATTTGGCGAGGCCGGGGTAGGTGCGAGAGACAACTAGACCAGGTGGGGGTAGCAAGAACGGTCCTCCGTGGACGGCGAGTACTCCTCTCGCTTAGAATCTTTTGCGGGGAGGAAACTCTCGAGTTGACCTAAGGTTGAACTCGATCGGCGGCTTCTCGGCTTCGGATACTTTGTTTGTCGGCGCGAACGGGGAAACGTCGGTGATCTTGACATTCGTGTTCTCGAATCCTTGTCCAAGCCGGATGATCCCATTGTCGGGCGGCTCATCCTTGTAAACGGCGAAGTCCAGTCCATTGGTGAAGGAGAAAATCAGCTTTGGGGCTTCAATTTCGCGAGGTAAATCCCGATTGTCAGTCCCGAGTTATGCTTCTTCTCATTAGGACGAAAAGAAAGGAATCGAAAAGAGTCCGAACACATTCTTATTCATGTATTTATAAGGAGAAGTTATTTGTTAAAAGAATCATTCATTAGAGGGTTTATTTATTTAGAACGGAATGTTCAAAGGTGTAGAGAAGGTAATGAATCCGATTCAGAGTTGGAAAGGAAAAGAAAGTCTTATGCAAGACTTCTCGACTCGAAGGATCACTCCTAAACTAATACCTATTGGGGGTCCACCCCACCTCAGAAATGAGGTAAAAGGATCTCGGAACCTCTTGTTGACCTCATTTTTGATGAGGTCTTCTCTTCTTCTCTTTAGTACTTAGGATCTAGCCTTAGGCTTTTCCTTTGACTATCTTAGAGGACTAGAATTGGGACCCACCTTTTAGAAATTCAAACCACTTCTTAACTCCCTGCAAACTCCACAAACTTGACTATAGACCCCTAATCACCTAGAGGGTTGAAATCAAATGTGGAAGTTTAAAGGATGAGTTCCTATAGGACTCTCCGGCCTTGAGGACCGCCACAGGTGGCACAGTGCAGTGAGGGGCCGACTTACACACACACTACACTTATACACTACACTTTCACACACTTCCTAAAACTACACCCATACCTAACTTGACCTCCCGACTCATGTAGGTGATTCACATGGATGGTCCTTAACTCCTGAGCCCTTGGCTAGCAGGGTTAGGAACAACATAGTGAATGCCTCAAATGAGTCCCTTCATGGCTCATATGGGCTTGATATGGCTTCATGGCTCAACCAAAATGACTTCTTTCCACTTACATCCACCCAATCTTCAATTTCCCAAATTTTCAATTTTTGACCCCGGGACCCTACACCCGCTTAGCCTACCCAAAACCCTTGAAATTACCCAAATTTCTCAAAAATTTTCAAATTACCCAAAATTCTCCAAAATCAATCCCAAACATTTCCACATCACTTAAATTGATCATCCATACCCAAAAATACCAAAAATTCCAAGAAAACCTCCCAATACCCTCCAAATACCCAAAATACCCCTCTTGACCCAAAAATCCAAAAATTCAGAAAATTCCCAGAAAATTCCAGAAAATCCCAAATATTCCCAATTTCATTTTGTCCAACTACACCATGGGCCAATTTTGTCAATTTACCCTACTTTTGTCAAAACCCCCAATTTGGCCCATTTTAACCCAAAGTGAACCGAATGTTAAACCAAACCTACCCAATTGACCCCAATTTTGGTCCAATTCAATTCTAAACTTCAATGCAACATCCCCAATACCAATCTAGACCAAATCCAAGTCCAATTTGATTGACATTTCGATCCAATTTCACTTTTGGCCTTAAAGCCCAATTTTGACCCATGACCCAAACCTAACCCAAATTCAAACCAATTCAACTCCAAATCACACCAAATTGACTCCAAGCCCTTCATAGAACATCCCTAAACCAATTATGACATTTATTTGACAAATTTCTTCACAAAATCTTTACCCAAATGCCCATCCTAAAATCAAAAAGCCCATTTCCCTTAAACTTTCCTAAGAGCCCACTTCCTTCAAATTCAAAAGCCCAAAATCTACCCTAAAGCCCACATGACATCTCCATTTGCCATCCACTTAATTAAAGCCATTACCTAAGTCCTAAATTCACCATCAAATTATTCCAAATCAAGTTTCATACAAATTTTCATCAAATTACCAAAAATTCCTAAAATCCATTTTCATGAAATTGACCAAACCTTTTCCCGAAGCCAAAGGTGAGCCATGCAAGCCATGGACAAGCCACATGAAGCCATGGAAGGCTTGACATGTGATCAAGCCATTAATGGCAATAGGAGGGGCCCCTTTCCTAATCCTCCTTAAACCCTTTTTACCTTAAGCATGTCGCACACTAAACCATGCTTAGCCACCTCATCATGGATGGAGACCACACCATTCTCTCTTGGGCGACCCAGTGACCCTTTTCAGCCCAAGACCAGGCCTTGGGTGGTGAACCTAGCCCAAAACCATGGGTTGACTCATTTGAACCCAAAATGGCCTTCCCCCATTCCATTTCAATCCAAGCTCTTTACACATGGCATTTGCCGATTGCTTGCACCAAGTCCCAGCCCCGACCCACCTGACCTTGAGGGTGACCAATGCTCGGCGGCCGGCCACCAGGCCGCCGGAAAACACCATGGCCGAGAGCTCGCATGTGAGCCCAACTTGGAATTCTCACCTGCTGAGCTGCCCCATCCCCAGGTGGCCATTGGAGCTGTTCTTCTCTTGCCGAGAGCAGCTGATCCCAAGCCCTAACTCTCCCGGGAGGCCCTCCACCCTCTCCTATTTAAACACCACCCCTCTCGGCCATGAGAGGTGCTGAAACAAACCTTAAGGAAACTCTGCCAAAATTGTTCCAGACTCCTCCCCATACACAGAGCACTTGATCCCCAGTGAGATCCCCCTGCCATTTCTTCTCTGTGAGCTCAATTTCAGAGTTGAAATTCCACCCAAAACCAGGACACTTCTCCACAGTGGACCAATCCTCAAATTGATTGGTCCTACACCTTCACCGGACCAAGGGAAGGTGTCCACCAAGCAAAAGCCCCATCACCGGGCCACCCGGTTGCTCCGGCCTCCAAGCTTTGTGATCGGGCTTGGTCGAAATCACATCTAGACAATTCACCGAGACCGGGAGACTTCATGCGGAGCTTTACGGGATCCAATCGAAGGTGCAACAAACCTCGGATCGAAGCCACACTTCTGCGAGCAAAGGTATGAGCTAATTCTTCATCCCGAGCTTCGGAGATTCCCCATTTCAAATGCTTTAATTTCAATGCATGATAACCGTATAGATGTGTTCGTCTCTTCAAGACGAATCCATGAGAGCATAAGAACATGAAAATCCATTGAGTATCGAGTGAGATCTTAGGGATTTAGTGTGGACGGCTCTCGGGTGAGGACGCTCGGGGACGATGAACGGATGCGCGTCCATTCGATACACGCGCGGACGGACGGCTCGGATGGCGTCGGACCAGGAGACGGTACAAGAACCGCGGGGCCCGGAGCGCTGAGTCAGATGGCGGCGTCGAATGGGAGCGCGACGCGTGTGCGTTCGGAGATGCCGAGGATGAGTTGGCGCCGCGTGGATAAATAGAAAATTAGGGTATTTTTTGATTTATTTAATTCCCTAAACTTCAAAAATTCATAACTTTGTGTAGAAAAATCAGAAAAATAAAATAAAAATACCCTCTTGCTCGGTGAACGAGAGGAGAATAATGTGGAAAAGAAATCATTTAATTTCATCAAGTATTTTATTTTTTATAATTTATTTACTCTCTGTATACTTTTAATTCTCCATGCATGTATACAATTCACCATGGCATGAGACCATAGGGCTTTTGAAGCCTCTGAATTTGGGAACATTCCCTGAATTTTCCAAAGTTAGAGGCCATCCCTATGAAGAGTTATTGATTTTTCAAGTTCATGTTACTGTTTTGAGTATTTTAATTCCAATAAATAGCATGTTGTGAAATAAATTCTAGGAAAATTTGATTATGTTCCTTATGACCAGAGAACCCTAGGAAAAATAGGTTTTGAGTTAGTTCATTTAAAACAACCCTAATTGGCTTAAACACTCAAAATAGGTCTCTAATTAATTAGAGTTAACCATACATCAAATTGACTTGAAATCAATTCTCCACTGACCTTTAGGATCAGAGGAACCCACCATAAAGATTTGAGGTCAATTGGACTTGGTTAGCCCCACTAATTGGGTTGATTAAGCCACTTAGTCATTTTAAACTTTAAAAATTCATAACTTTCAAAAAATCTTTCAAACATTCACCAAATTAGTTTTGGAGCCTCTCTGATATTAGGGGAATCTAAGAAAATTAAAATTTCAATTTTCTAAAAAAGTTGATTTTTAATATTATTTTAATATTTTTAATAATTAAAAAATAATAAAAATCACAAAAATAATAAAATTCACCAAAATGTCAAATTTTGAATTTTAATCACTTAGGAACAAACCCCATATTTTTCTTAGGTCCATTTAGTGAGATATTAAATTTTAAAGCTTTAAGGTAATTTTAAAATTAAAAAAATATATTTTCTAGCTTTTTCATTAAAATAATTATAATAAATCATAGAAAAATCAGAAAATTGCAAAATTTGCTTCTCTGATTTCCTTGATATCATAGAGATTTTTGAAAAATATAAAATTCATTTTTCAACATTTATTTTATTTTTAAATTAATTAACACTCTAAAACTTAAAATAATTATAATAAAAATAATATAATTCAAAAAATCACCAAAATTGGTCCAAGTGGTCCTCTGGTCATTAGGAATGTCCCCTAATTTTCTTAAGGACAGAAACTTTCCCTTGGTCATGTTATTAAATTTTCCTTGAAAATCTCTATTTTCTACCAAAAATAATTATATAAATAAATTAAATACAGAAAAATCACATTTTTTCCTCTCATGTCTTTATTGACATATGAGTGAAGTTACATAAAAATTTCAAGTTCATTTGAGTTCAATTTAGTGAGTTATGAAATTATTAAGCTTAAAGGGTAAAGTGGTAATTAAAATTTTTAATCCTTAATTAAAACTTTAGGTTTAATAAAAAATTAACAAGTAAAATATTTGATCCTAATCTGATTTGGATGATTGAAATTTAAATAATTAAAGGGTAGAAACCCATTAAGCAATTTAAAATGATTAAACCTTAATTAAATAATTGATTAAATTTGGAAGAATAATAAAATTGGAATTATTAAAATAGGGATATTATTAGGAAGAGATTTATTCTTTAATTTAAAAATCCCTAAATTAATTATCTCATTAATATTCAATTCTTAATTAAAATGATAACTCAAATTCAAAACATTAAAAGACTTAATCATTAAACTAAAATTAAATTATTAAACTCTTTTAAAAATTTCAATTAAAATTAAAAAATAAAATTAAATTAAAAATTAAATTAAATTAAGTAAATTAAATTGGATTAAATTAAATTAAATTAAATTAAAATTAAAAGTTGAATTAAATTAAATTAAATTAAATTAAATTAAATAAACAAATTAAATTAAATTAAATGAATTAAATTAAATTAAATTAAATAAATAAAACCAAATTAAATTAAGTTAAACCAAATTAAAAATTAAATTAAATGAATTAAAATTAAATTAAATTAAATTAAATTAAATTAAATCAAATTAAATTAAAATTAAATTAAATCAAATTAATTTAATTTAACATCAAATCGAAACTAAATTGAATTAAATTAAATTAAATTAAAATAAATAAATAAAATCAAATTAAATAAATTAAATTAAATTGAATTAAATTAAATTAAAGATTAAATTAAATTAAATTAAGTTGAATTAAATATAACATCACAAAAGACATAAAGAATTAAAATAAATCTAAAGTAACTTGAACATCTATTCAAATTTAAACCGATTAATGGAAATTAAACTAAATCACAAACCATTTGAACACAATTTACCCTCAAAAGCTTTAGTTATCATAACTCCTAAACGAGAATATTAAATGAAATGTTACTTCACTTATAGGATATTGAAATGTCCTAGTTCACTTAAGCGAGATAACAAAACTTGAGATTCTTGGACGATTAATTCATTTGTATAATTAAATTCATTTGGACTTAAAACAATTCTAGCAATATTGAAAAGATGTTTAAGATTCTTCTTAAACACTTTCTCAATATGATAGGATGTTTATAAGAACAATTGAATTTAATTGTTCTTTGATGAAGAAAATCGTCTTGAACAAAAACACGAGAATACTAGACGTCGTAGGAAATGACTAGTTATAGGATTAGGAATTTGGTAGAAAACCATAACCCTTACCTTAGATTTACCTAGGAACTTGCTTAAATATTCTAATTGTGTTTTAAGTGCAGCTTGGGATGACGGGAAGACCCTCCAGGGTACGCTTTTATTTTATTGCGATTTACTTTCTTGCAATTTACATTATTGCGATTTCATTAATCGCATCGCACTTACTTTTCTTGCATGATAAATAAGCAGTTGCATGAAAACCCACACCTTTAGGATAATCCCTAAAGCTGAAACCAAAACTAAGTTAAAAGTCATTGCAAGATAAAATTCACAGCACGACATTTCAAAATATAAAACAACTCGAAATTTAATCACAAACGGAACACAAAACTACGATTACAACTAAATTAAAACGTCATGTTGGATGATCGGGAATACCTCGGATGATTTAACCTACGTGTTGCTTAACGGGATTTCCCGCGGTCTAAATGAAAGTGTGGAACTCATTCGGTTGAGTTTAGCAAATTCATACGGACTAAGTGAATCCGATAAAAATAATGATGCGGAAGGATGGAACCGTGGGATCTTAACCGGTGTCGTTATAATCAACTTTAAGATTTGTTTTAATTAAAATATTGAAAACACTTGGAAATTAAGATTTTCTCTAAACCAAAACACTTTTCTCATCCACGATTTATGATTTCTAAAACTAAACCTCTGCGACAACAAGGATCTCGGAGCATGGTGGGCGGCACGGCCATCGTCATCAGCTAAAACTCGAGTCTACTTCAGCAAAACTGTCCTAGAATTAAATAACAAAGCCATAGGACTTCGAGGTAGTTTGCACTAGTGCAACATAAATCCTCGACTCTTTGTTAGGCACTTGCATTGCAAATTAAGCCCTAACCGGTCTTAGGATTCAGAGGTAGTCATCGATACGACAATAAACCCTCGCATCTTCGAAGCTATTTGTTTGATTTTATCATACAAATATAAGCCCTAATTAATTAAAATTGGCGAGATCAAAACATTTAAATAAATATTAGGACTTTCCTAAACTCGAAGCCAAACAATAGGATAGTCGGGAAATTACCGAAGTTCGCTTCGAATGCGTGATTTCTCCTGCATTTACTTCCTTTGGATTCCCAAAACAAAAATGTTCCAAATTTGATCCATTCCACTATTGAAATTCCAAACTTCGATCCTTTGAGAACTTAAACCTTGAAATTCTTGAGAAGCGGAGTATTGATTATTATCGAGAGTTTTCTTAGGTGATTCCCGTCACTTAAGATGTAATTAACTATAGGGGCTTGCCCTTATAGGGAATTTTAAAGAACCCGAGGTAATATAAACCACTGTTTAATGCTTTCATATTAAGCGGGGAATTTGTCGGCTTATAAAATTGGTTCGCGAGACCAAACGGATGTCACAAATCTTCTAGTTTATTTAATCGAGCCCACCAGTCGAGCGGTGTGTCTATCCTCAGGGATAGATACACGGTTTGTGATGCGGTGCTCGTTTATATAAACTATTTGGGATGTGAGATCGGTTCAATCTCATATCTTAAAACCTTCAAATTTAAAATTATTTTCAAAATCAAATACTACTTTTCAAAATTATTTATTTAAATTAAATTAAAAATTCGCCGACAACTTCTGTTAGGCGACCCCCTTTTAAAATAAAACACACAACCTGAAAATAAGCCGTACAACTTCTGCCGACTCCGCTCTGTTTAGGGGTGTCTAAACAGTGGCTCCTAAATCCGAGAGAATGTTGGCTATACTTGTTCAAGGTAGAAATGAACATAGTATTCCAACGGAAAGAAGGGTAGCTTGATCCACGAGGACATGGATACACTACTGATTTTTGAAAGCGTAATTATCCGATTAAAATGGAGAGAGGAATTTTTCTCAGATGAGTCGCCAGAAATTGTCGGCATATTTTTAGGTTGAGTGTTGTATTTTTAAAAAAAGGTCGCCTACAGAAATTGTCGGCGAAATTTAAATTTTAAATTTAATTTATATATATATATATAATTTAGAAAGTAGTATTTGATTTTGAAAATAATTTTAAATTTGAAAATTTTAAGATATGAAATCAAACTGATCTCACATCCCAAATAGTTTATATAAACGAGCACCGTACCATAAACCGTGTATCTATCCCGAAGAATAGACACACTGCTTGACGATGAGGCTCGATTAAATAAACTAGAAGATTTGTGACATCCGTTTGGTCTGCGAACCAATTTTATAAGCCGACAAATTCCCCTGCTTAATATGAAAGCATTAAACAGGGTTTATATTACTCAGGTTCTTTAAAATTCCCTATAAGGGCAAGCCCCTATAGTTAATTACATCTTAAGTGACGGGAATCACCTAAGAAAACTCTCGATAATAATCAATAATTCTGCTCTCAAGAATTTCAAAGTTTAAGTTTTTCAAAGGATTGAATTTTGGAATTTCAATAGGGAATAATGGATCAAGTTTGGAACATTTTGTTTTGGGAATTCAAAGGAAGAAAAGTAGGAGAAATTACAGATTCGAAGCGAACTTCGGTAATTTCCCGACTATCCTATTGTTTGGCTTAGATTTAGGAAAGTCCTATTGTTTATTTAATGTTTTGATCTTGCCAATTTTAATTAATTAGGACTTATATTCGTATGACATGATCATACAAATAGCCTCGAAGATGTGAGGGTTTATGTCGTACCGGACGACTACCTCGGAATCCTAAAACCGGTTAGGGCTTAATTTGCAATGCAAATGCCTAACAAAAGGTTGAGGATTTATGTTGCACTAGGCAAACTACCTCGAAGTCCTATGGCTTAGTTATTTAATTCTATGAATATTTAGCTGATGTAGAGTTGTTTTGCTGACGAAGATGGTCGTGCTGCCCACAGTGCTCCAAGCTCCTTGTTGTTACAGAGGTTTAGTTATAGAAGTCATAAATCAGGAGATGAGAAAAGTGTTTTGGTTTAGAGAAAATCTTAATTTCCAAGTGTTTTTATGTTTTAATTAAAACAAATCTTAAAGTTAATTATAACGACACCGGTTAAGATCCCACGGTTCCATCCTTCGGCATCGTTATTTTTATCGGATTCACTTAGTCCGGATGAATTTGCTAAACTCAACTGAATGAGTTCCACACTTTCATTTAGACCGTGGGAAATCCCGTTAGCAACACGTAGGTTACATCATCGAGGTATTCCGATCATCCAACAAGACGTTTTAATTTAGTTGTAATTGTAGTTTTGTGTTCGTTTGTGATTAAATTTTGAATTGTTTTATATTTTGAAATGTTGTGGCGGTGAATTTTATCTTGCAATGACTTTTAATTTAGTTTTGGTTTCGGTTTTAGGGACTATCCTAAAGGTGTGGGTTTTCATGCAACGATTGTTTATCATGCAAGAAAAGTAAGTGCGATGCGATTAAATAAATTGCGATAATGTAAATTGCAATAAAATAAAAGCGTACCCGGAGGGTCTTCCCGTCATCCCAAGCTGCACTTAAAACACAATTAGAATATTTAAGCAAGTTCCTAGGTAAAGCTAAGGGAAGGGTTATGGTTTTCTACCAAATTCCTAATCCTATAGCTAGTCATTTCCTATGACGTCTAGGTTCTTGTGTTTTGGTTTGAGGACGATTTTCTTCATCAAAGAACAATTAAGTTCAATTGTTCTTATAAGTGTCCTATCATATTGAGGAAGTGCTTAAGAAGAATCTTAAACATCTTTTCAATATTGCTTAGAATTGTTTTAAGTCCAAATGAATTTAATTATACAAATGAATTAATCGTCCGAGAATTCAAGTTTTGTTATCTTGCTCAGTGAACTAGGACATTTGAATATCCTATAAGTGAAGTAACATTTCATTTAATGTTCTATTTAGGAGTTATGACAACAAAAGTTTTCGAGGGCAAATTGGTGTTCCAATGATTTGTGATTTAATTTAATTTCGATTAACTGAGTTTAAATTTGGAATAGTGTTCAAGTTGCTTTATATTTAATTTCTTTATGTCTTAGGTGATGTTATTTAATTCAATTTAACTTTAACTTAATTTAATTTAATTTAATTCAATTTAATTTGATTTGATGTTAAATTAATTTAGTTTAATTTGATTTAATTTCCTTTAATTTAATTTAATTTGATTTAATTTTAATTTAATTTAATTTAATTTAATTTAATTTAATTTAATTTAATTTAATTTATTTAATTTATTTAATTTAATTTAATTTATTTAATTTGTTTAATTTATTTAATTTGTTTAATTTATTTAATTTGTTTAATTTATTTAATTTGTTTAATTTATTTAATTTGTTTGATTTAATTTAATTTAATCTTTAATTTTATTTTATTTTTAATTTTGATTTAATTGAAAATTTAAAAAGAGTTTAATAATTTAATTTTAATTTAATTTAATGATTAAGTCCTTTTAAAATTTTAAAACTTAAATTTGAATTATCATTTTAATTAGAAATTAAATATTATTGAGATGATTAATCTAGGGATTTTTAAATTAAAGAATAAATCTTTTCCTAATAATATCCCTATTTTAATAATTCCAATTTTTTTATTCTTCCAAATTTAATCAATTATTTAATTAAGGTTTATTTCAATTATTTTCAAATTGTTTAGTAGGTTTCTACCCTTTAATTACTTAAATTTCGATCATCCAAATCAGATTAAGATCAAATATTTTATTTGTCAATTTTATTAAACCTAAAGTTTTAATTAAGGGTTAAAATTTTAATTACCATTTTGCCCTTCAAGCTTAATAATTCCATAACTCACTAAATTGAACTCAAATGAATTTGAAATTTTTATGTGACTTCACTCATATGTCAATAAAGACATGAGAGGAGAAAATGTGATTTTCTGTATTTAATTTATTTATATAATTATTTTTGGTAGAAAATAGGGATTTCCAAGAAAAATTTAATAATATGACCAAGGAAAAGTTTCTGTCCTTAAAAAAATTATGAAACATTTCTAATGACCAGAGGACCACTTGGACCAATTTTGGTGATTTTTTAAATTATATTTTTTTTATTATAATTATTTTAAGTTTTGGAGTATTAATTAATTTAAAAATAAAATAAATGTTTAAAAATGAAATTTATATTTTTCAAAAATCTCTCTGATATCAAGGAAATCAGAGAATCAATTTTTACAATTATCTGATTTTTCTTTGATTTATCATAATTATTTTAGTGAAAATGCTAGAAAATACATTTTTTTAATTTTAAAATTACCCTAGGGCTTTAAAATTTAATATCTCATTAAATAGACCTAAGAAAAATATAGGATTTGTTCTTAAGTGATTAAAATTCAAAATGTGACATTTCGGTGAATTTTATTATTTTTATGATTTTTATTATTTTTTTAATTATTAAAATATTAAAATAATGCAAAAAATTAAATTTTTTTAGAAAATTGAAATTTTAATTTTCTTAAATTCCCCTGATATCAGAGAGGCTCTAAAACCAATTTGGTGAATTTTTGAGAAGCATTTTGAAAGTTATGAATTTTTAAAGTTCAAATTGACTAAATGGCTTAATCAACCCATTTAGTAGGGCTAAACAAGTCCAATTGACTTCAAATTTTTATGGTGGGTTCCTCTAATCCTAAAGGTCAGTGGAGAATTGATTTCAAGTCAATTTGATGTATGGTTAGCTCTAATTAATTAGGGACCTATTTTGGGTTTTTAAGCCAATTAGGGTTATTCTAAGTGAATTAATTCAAAGCTATTTTTTCTAGGGTCCTCCGGTCATAAGAAACATCACAAAATTTTCCTAGAATTTATTTCACAACATGCTAATTATTAGATTTAAAATACTCAAAACGACAACATGAATTTGAAAAATCAATAACTTCTCGTAGGGATGGCCTCGACTTTGGAAAATTCAGGGAATATTCCCAAATTCGAGGGCTTCAAAAGCCCTATGGTCTCATGCCATGGTGAATTTCCTACATGCATGGAGAATTAAAACAATGCAGAGGGGAAATAAATCATTAAAAATAAAATACTTGATTAAATTGAATGATTTCTTTTCCACATTATTCTCCTCACGTTCATCGAGCAAGAAGGTATTTTTATTTTATTTTTCCGATTTTTCTACACAAAGTTATGATTTTTTGAAGTTTAGGGAATTAAATAAATAGAAAAATACCCTAATTTTCTATTTATCCACGCGGCGCCGCGTCAACCTCGGCAGCTCCGAAACGCCGCGTGGCGCTCTCCGATTCGACGCCGCCATTTGACTCAGCGCTCCAGGGCCCCGCTGTGTCGTTCCATTTCTTGATCCGGCGCGATCCTGGCCTTCCGTCCGCGCTTGTATTAAATGAACGACATCCGTTCATCGTCCCCAAGCGTCCTCACCCGAGAGCCGTCCGTCTTCTAGGCCTAAGATCTCACTCGATACTTGACCGAATCTTAACGTTCTTACACTCTATGGATTCGTCTCGAGAAGAGCGAACACATCCTCTGCGATCGTCATTATAGCGAGCATGTGAAATGGACTCAAGCGCGAGATGCGACGACATGCTCTCGAGCGCGGCTCGCGCGAGCGACGCGTGACGCGCTCGGATGAAGCCTTTGCATCGAGAGGGGCTTGGCGAATGCAAGGTTAGTAAAAGACACCCCCCCCCCGCATGCTGGATGCCTACGTCCTGCTGCCACAAGCCTCCCCGGATGCCACCGTCCCCCCCACCCGGTGTGTGTTTTAGGTAGTATGTAGACCACTACACACACAACGAGAAGAGAGAGAGAGAGATCCGCAGCTTGTGTGTGCGCGCGCCGCCCGCCTGTGGCAGCCGGAGAAGGGACGGGGTAGGGAAGGAGGGGGGGAGGGGGAGAGGGGAAGAAGGGGGGGAGAAGAATGCAGCTGATCAGCCCAGTGAGGTGAGGACCCGAGTCGCAAGGTGGAGGGAGTAGGTGGATTAGGCTCCTTGCTGACTCAAGTAGGAAGGATGACGTTACAGGAGAAGATTGTGACACGCACACCAACCGTGTGGAGTTGATCGTAGTGTCGGTGGGGATGATGGGCAAATCTCCGGATGACGGGATCGAAGATCAGCTCTGACCGTAGCGAAGGAAAGAGCATGTTACGGAAGCAGGGACGTGGCTGGCGGGTGTGGTGGGGAGGTTGTTGTGCAACCCCCGTTGTGTGAGGGAGGGAGGGGGGGGGGGGGGGGGGGGGGGGGGGGGGGGGGGGGGGGGGGGGGGGGGGGGGGGGGGGGGGGGGGGGGGGGGGGGGGGGGGGGGGGGAGAGAGAGAGAGAGAGAGAGAGAGAGAGAGAGAGAGAGAGAGAGAGAGAGAGAGAGAGAGAGAGAGAGAGAGAGAGAGAGAGAGAGAGAGAGAGAGAGAGAGAGAGAGAGAGGAGAGAGAGAGAGAGAGAGAGAGAGAGGAGGGGGGGGGGGGGGGGGGAGGGGGGGGGGGGGGGGGGGGGGGGGGGGGGAGAGAGGGGGGGGGGGGGGGGGGGGGGGGGGGGGGGGGAGGAGAGAGAGAGAGAGAGAGAGAGAGAGAGAGAGAGAGAGAGAGAGAGAGAGAGAGAGAGAGAGAGAGAGAGAGAGAGAGAGAGAGAGAGAGAGAGAGAGAGAGAGAGAGAGTGGGA
>CM040433.1:22583166-22593166 GCA_022702705.1 Papilionanthe hookeriana x Papilionanthe teres
AATAAAAGCGTACCCTGGAGGGTCTTCCCGTCATCCCAAGCCGCACTTAAAACACAATTAGAATATTTAAGCAAGTTCCTAGGTAAAGCTAAGGGAAGGGTTATGGTTTTCTACCAAATTCCTAATCCTATAGCTAGTCAATTCCTATGACGTCTAGGTTCTTTGTGTTTTTTTTTGTTTTGAGGATGATTTTCTTCATCAAAGGACAATTAAGTCCAATTGTTCTTATAAATATCCTATCATATTGAGGAAGTGCTTAAGAAGAATCTTAAACATCTTTTCAATATTTCTAGGATTGTTTTAAGTCCAAATGAATTTAATTATATAAATGAATCGATCGTCCGAGGTTTTCAAGTCTTGTTAACTTGCTTCAGTTGAACTAGGACATTTGAATATCCTATGAGTGAGGTAACACTTCATTTGATGTTCCATTTAGGAGTTATAATAATCAAAGCTTTCGAGGGTAAATTAGTATTCAAATGATTTGATTTAAATTAAAGGGTTTAAATTTGGAATAGTGTTCGAGTTCGCTTTACATTTATTTTGAATTCTTTATGTCTTAGGTGATGTTATATTTAATTCAACTTAATTCAATCGAGTTTTAATTTAGTTTAACATAGTTCAATTTAATTTGATTTGGTGTTTAATTAATTTGATTTGATTTAATTTAATTTAATTATTTAATTTAATTTAATTTAATTTAATTGTTTAATTTAATTGTTTAATTTAATTATTTAATTTAATTTAATTTAATTATTTAATTTAGTTTAATTTAATTTAATTTGTTTTAATTTAATGTAATTTAATTATTAAATTTAATTTAATTTAATTATTAAATTTAATTTAATTTTAATTTAATTTATCTTTAATTTACTTTATTTTTAATTTTAATTGAAATTTCAAAAGAGTTTAATAATTTAATTAAGTCTTTAAATATTTTAAATTTGAGTTATCATTTTAATTAAAAATTGAGTATTAATGATATAATTAATTTAGGGATTTTTAAATTAAAGAATAAATCTCTTCCTAATAAATATCCCTATTTTAATAATTCCAATTTATTATTCCTCCAAATTTAATCTATTATTTAATTAAAGTTTAATCATTTTAAAATTATTTAATGGGTTTCTACCCTTTAATTATTTAAATTTCAATCATCCAAATCAGATTAAGATCAAATGTTTTACTTGTTGATTTTTTTATTAAACCTAAAGTTTTAATTAAGGATTAAAGATTTTAATTACCATTTTACCCTTTAAGCTTAATAATTTCATAACTCACTTAATTGAACCCAAATGAACTTGAAATTTTTATGTGACTTCACTCATATGTCAATAAAGACATGAGAGGAGAAAATGTGATTTTTACTGTATTTAATTTATTTATATAATTATTTTTGGTGGAAAATAGAGATTTTCAAGGAAAATTTAATAACATGACCAAGGGAAAGTTTCTGTCCTTAAGAAAATTAGGGGACATTCCTAATGACCAGAGAAGCACTTGGACCAATTTTGGTGATTTTTTGAATTATATTATTTTTATTATAATTATTTTAAGTTTTGGAGTGTTAATTAATTTAAAAAATAAAATAAATGTTGAAAAATGGGTTTTATATTTTTCAAAAATCTCTCTAATATCAAGGAAACCAGAGAAACAAATTTTGCAATTTTCTGATTTTTCTATGATTTATTATAATTATTTTAGTGAAAATGCTAGAAAATACATTTTTTTTAATTTTAAAATTACCCTAGGGTTTTAAAATTCAACATCTCACTAAATAGACCTAGGAAAAATGTGGGATTTGTTCCTAAGTGATTAAAATTCAAAATGTGACATTTTGGTGAATTTTATTATTTTTGTGATTTTTATTATTTTTTAATTATTAAAAATATTAAAATATTATTAAAAATCAACTTTTTTAGAAAATTGAAATTTTAATTTTCTTAGATTCCCCTGATATCAGAGAGGCTCCAAAACCAATTTGATAGATTTTTAAAAAGTATTTTAAAAGTTATGAATTTTTAAAGTTTAAAATGGCTAAGTGACTTAATCAACCCAATTAGTAGGGCTAACCAAGTCCAATTGACCTCAAATTTTTATGGTGGGTTCCTCTGATCCTAAAGGTCAGTGGAGAATTGATTTCAAGTCAATTTGATACCTGGTTAACTCTAATTAATTAAAGACCTATTTTGGGTGTTTAAGCCAATTAGAGACTGTTTTAAATGAACTAAGTTAAAACCTATTTTTCCTAGGGTTCTCTGGTCATAAGGAACATCACCAAATTTTCCTAGAATTTATTTCACAACATGCTATTTACTTGGAATTAAAATACTCAAAACGAGTGACCTGAACTTGAAAAATCAAGAACTCCTCATAGGGATGGCCTCGACTTTGGAAAATTCAGGGAATGTTCCCAAATTCAGAGGCTTCAAAGCCCTATGGTCTCATGCCATGGTGAATTGTATGCATGCATGGAGAATTAAAACAATGCAGAGAGTAAATAAATTATAAAAAATAAAATACTTGATGAAATTAAATGATTTCTTTTCCACATTATTCTCCTCTCGTTCACTGAGCAAGAGGGTATTTTTATTTTATTTTTGTGATTTTTCTACACGAGAGATATGAATTTTTGAAGTTTAGGGAATTAAATAAATCGGAAAATACCCTATTTTTCTATTTATCCTCGCGGCGCCGGCGCATCCTCGGCAGCCTCCGAAAGACCACGCGGCGCGCTCCCATTCGACGCCGCCACCCGAGTCGGCGGCCGGGCCCCGCGGTTCTCGTACCGTCTCCCGGTCCGACGCGATCCCGACCATCCGTGCGCGCGTGTATTGAATGGACGGCATCCGTTCATCGTCCCCGAGTGTTCTCACCCGAGAGCCGTCCACACTAAATCCCTAAGATCTCACTCGATTCTCGATGGATTTTTACGTTCTTATACTCTATGGATTCGTCTTGAAGAGACGAACACATCTATACGGCTAACATGCATTGAAACTAAGGCATTTGAAATGGAGAGTCTTCAGAAGCTCGGGTTGGAGAGTTAGCTCATACCTTGGCTCAGAGAAGTGTGGCTTCAATCTGAGAGTTGTTGCACCTTCGATTGGGTCCCAGCAAGCCCCGGATGAAGTCTCTCGAGTCCAGTGAATTGTCCGGATATGATTTCGACCAAGCCCGATCACAAAGCTTGGAGGCTGGAGCAACTCGGGTGGCCTGGAGATGGGGCTTTTGCTTGGTGGACACCTTCCCTCGGTCCAGTGAAGGTGTAGAGCCACTCGATTTGAGAATTGGCTCACTGTGGAGAAGTGTCCTGGTTTTGGGTGGAATTTCGACTACGAAATTGAGCTTACAGAGGAGAAATGGCGGGGGGATTTCACTGGGGATCAAGTGCTCTAAGGATGGAGAAGGGTCTGGAACAATTTTGGCAGAGTTTTGGCAAGGTTTTTTGCTTCTCTCCCTTTCATGGCCGAGAGGGGTGGAGTTTAAATAGGAGAGGGTGGAAGGCCTCTCAGGGGGAGTTAGGGCTTGGGATCGAGCTTGCTCGGTGAGGAGAAGATCGGCCATGGTAGCCAGTCGGGGATGGGGCGGCTCGACAAGTGAGAATTTCAATGTTGGCTCACATGTGAGTTCTCGGCCATGGTGTTTTCCGGCGGCTCGGTGGCCGGCCGGCCGAGCAATGGTCACCATCTTGGTCGAGTGGGTCGAGGGCTGGAGGTTTGTGCGATCAATTGGCCATGGACATGTGTAAAGGCTTTGATCCAAAGTGGAATGGGGCATGGCTAGATTTGGACCTAAATGGGTCAACCCACCCATTTGGGCTAGGTGCACCACCCAAGGCCTGGTTTTGGCTGAGGGAAAAGTGATTTGGCTCGGCATAATCGGTAGAGGTCAAGTCACCATCCAAGCACAATTAGGCTTAAGCATGGTTTAGTGGAATCATGGAAGTGGTTAATCACTTTTAGGAATTAAGGAAAGAGCCTCCTCCTTTTGCCCAAAATGGCATGGTGACATGTAAAGAGGCTCTCATGGCTTGCATATGGCTTGTGCATGGCTCCATGGCTCCATTTGGCTTGGGAAAAGTGAAGTCGATTTCATAAAAAAGGATTTTAAGGATTTTGGATAATTTGGTGGAAATTTGGATGAAGCTTCATTTAGAATTATTTGATGATTGGTTTAGGACTTAGGGATGATTTTAATTGAAAATATGATGAGGGGAAATGTCATATGGGCTTTGGAAGAATTTTTGGGGTTTTGGATTTGGTGGAAGTGGGCTTTTAAAATGGTTTAAGGAATGGGCCTTTTAAGTTTTGAAAATGAATTTATGGATGGGAATTTTGTAAAGAGGTTGGGCCAAATAATTGTTGGGTTTAGCTCATGGATGTGTCATGAGTGATTTGAAACAAATTGGGGGTGATTTGGATTTGAATTGGGTTGAATTTGGGTTAGGTTTGGGTTTAGGTCAAAAATGGGCCTTTTGACCTTGGATTGAGTTTGAGTGGGGTTTGGGTCTAAATTTTGGGCAAATCATGTTAGGGTTTTGTTTGTGGGAATGTTAAGGAAGATTTAGAAAAGATTTGAGGTTAATTGGAGTTGAATTGGGTGAGTTTGGGTTAAGTTTGGGTCATGGGTCCAAATTTGGGCTTTAAGGCCAAAAGTGAGATTGGATCCAAATGTCAATCAAATTGGACTTGGATTTGGTCTAAATTGGTATTAGGAATGTTGAATTGAAGTTTATAATTGAATTGGACCAGAATTTGGGTCAATTGGATAGGTTTGGTTTGACATTGGGTTCACTTTGGGTTAAAATGGGTGAAATTGGGGGTTTTGACAAAAGTAGGGTAAATTGACAAAATTGGCCCATGGTGTAGTTGGACAAAATGAAATTGGGAATATTTGGGATTTTCTGGAATTTTCTGGGAATTTTCTGAATTTTTGGATTTTTAGGCCAAGAAGGGTATTTTGGGTATTTGGAGGGTATTGGGGGGTATTTTTGGAATCTTTGGTATTTTTGGGTATGGATGATCAATTTGAGTGATGTGGAGATGTTTGGGATTGATTTTGGAAAATTTTGGGTAATTTGGAAATTTTGCAAAAATTTTGGGTAATTTCAAGGGTTTTGGGTAGGTTTAATAGGTGTAGGGTCTCGGGGGTCAAAAATTGAAAATTTGGGAAATTGGAGATTGGGTGAATTTAGGTGGAAAGAAATCATTTTGGTTGAGCCATGAAACCATTTCAAGCCCATATGAGCCATGAAAGGACTCATTTGAGGCATTCGTTATGTTGTTCCTAACCCTCTTGCCAGAGGGCTTAGGGGTTAAGGACCATCCATGTGAATCACCCACATAAGTCGGGAGGTTAAGTTGGGTATGGGTGTGGTTTTAGGAAGTGTGTGGAAATGTAGTGTGTAAGTGTAGTGTAAGTCGGCCCTTCACTGGACCAGGCCACCTAGTAGGCGATCCAAGGCCAAAGAGTCCTATAGGAACTCATCCTTTAAACTTCCACATTTGATTTCAACCCTCTAGGTGATTAGGGGTCTATAGTCAAGTTTGTGGAGTTTGCGGGGAGTTTAGAAGTGGTTTGAATTTCTAAAAGGCGGGTCCCGATTCTAGTCCTCTAAGATAGTCGAAAGGAAAAGCCTAAGGCTAGATCCTAAGCACTAAAAAGAAGAAGGGAAGACCTCATCAAAAATGAGGTCAACAGAGCTCTATGAATCATTCAATGTATTGATGAAAGAATGACACATAAGCCTAATTTTCATGGCTTAGTTATGATGGGTTTTAACCATGGTGAAAGGCATGGTTAAGGCAAGCTTTTCCTTGATTGGGTGGGGGGAGTGGTGAGTAGTAACACACCTAAACACTTCCTCAAAGGTGGTTTGGTTGATTGACACCATTTATGCTCACTTATCATGGAATCATGATGAACTTTCATCTTGGTTAACCATGGTAAAAGAGAGACTTAAGTGGTGTTCTCCTCCTATTAGGTGGTCCATGAAATATATGAGATGGTATTTGGATTGACTGGCCACATCATTTCATGAGAGGGGTGATTCTTGCTTTAGGTTTAGAAGAGAATGACACATAATCCCTCCTTCCCATATCTTCATGAATTTGGTCATGATGAGCTCATTCATGATGTAAAGGATGACCCAAGCCACGATTTTCTTTCATTGGATGGACATTAAGGTGAATGATGATTCACCAAATATTCCCTCAAGTGTTCATGAGGGAATGCCACCTCACTTCTCTTCTTCATGATGATGCTTAACCTTGGTTACGATGGTGGGTTATGAGTTATTTAATGTGTTAACCCATGTGTGATGAGTCTCATGGGTCATGAGTGACCCATTGATGACTTCATATGATGTCATTTAAATTTCATGATGGAGTCTTAAATTTAGAGGCCATTTATCATGTCATTTATGATGTCATATTTTAGTTTGAATTTAGGATTATTTTCTTATAATTCCACTTTGAATTAATTATGTAATTATAATATTAACCCATAAATTAATCAAAATAATTTTGAAAGTTAATTATTTAATTAATTCTATTAACTTGTTTCAAAATTAAGTATTTTAACCAAATTTGACTAAAGTTGACCATAGTTGCACAAGGTTGACCATGGTTGACCAGTTCAAGTCCAGGGTTGACCCAAGTGATTTGCTTAACCTTGTCATGGTTAATTTAATCACGGGGCCATTAATTTTGGTAACATGACCTAAGTTTGACTAGGGTTAACTAAATAATGATGTTTGGCAACAAGACATTGTGAGTATGACATGGTTAATTTAATCATGGGGCCATTAATTTTGGTAACAAGACATAGTGAGTATGAGATGAATTACCACAGTTACATGGTTAGATTGATCAGGGGAGATTTTAGTGCTGTGTTACCCATTCAACCACAATTTACCCCATATGTGTTTACCCATACTTGGAATGAAGGGGATGATGATGAGAAAGAAGATGATGATTAGGATAAATATTTCATTTGTGTTATGTTATGTTATGTGAAGTTTTTGTGGATTTTTTTATTATTTTGTGTTGTTTATTTTCATTTATGGTTGTTAAGAGGAATATACTGTGTCTTTCTGACTACTGTAATAGTTACTGAGCTACTTTAATTTGATTTTATGTTAGTTGTGGATGTTATATGTTTGTGATATGTGAAGTGAATATTTGTGGTAATAATAATGTTAGTTAATTTGTAGTGAATTTTATTTGTTAGTTTAGAACTTATTCCAGAGCCTGTTAAGGAAGTTTAAAGCATTATAAAAATCCACTATATAAATTTTATGCTTAACTTTTCAATTTACTACCATATGTTTTAGTAATGGAGTTCTGTTTAAGTATGTGTGAATTTGCTTTTATTTCCTCCAGTACTGTAGAAGTCTTTTGCAATTTTATAAAATGAGAAGTTAAAAGTCAAATTAGTTATTTTCATTCCTGTTTTTAATTTTTATACCTGCATATTTAGGATATAAAAATTCCTGTAAGCATGATACTCCTACCCATGTATCTTTTTACTATGCTTAAATGCTTTATCATAATAAAAACTTTAAAGTTTTGGGGGGGGGGGGGAAGGGGGATGAAAAACAATTTTCAAAAAGAAACTTAAAATTTTATTTGTTCTCGAATGAGCTAAATTTTTTTTTTGATTTTGATTGAAAAATAATTATGTGAATTAAGTTATATTAGAGAAGTAAAATTTTGAATATAGAAACGAGTAAGAAAATTTAGTTAAAATCTACAGTAAGGATGAAAAATATAAAGTTAAAAATTTCTTAGTGAACAAATGATGAATATTTTGTAACTATCTTTAGTAAGAAAAGTTTTATTTTTTGAAAAAATAGAAGGATTAGACTTTTGTTTTTAATACTTAAATTTATTTTATTGAAAATAATTTTCAAAACTTTTATTCTATTTTTAAGTAAAAGATATATATCTATCTTATGATTTTGGAAAGGAAGGGTGGAATTCAAAATCATTAAAGGTCTATCCAGATATAACAATCCTTGCCTTATAAAAAAAAGAAAAAAAGAAAAGAAAAATAAATAAAAAAATTATATGTGAAAAGGAAGGAGAAGCTTGAGGATTTAAAGGCCTAATCAAAAATTAGTTCCACACCTGATCTTTTTAGAGTATAAGATTTGATAAAATCTTGAAGCTTATAAAAATAATATAGTTTGAATAATTATTTTTCAGTAAAGATTTTTAAGTAAAGAAAATAAAATACCTAAACCCTATATTTTGAAAGATCTACAAGTCTGAATAAGATAGAAACTAATATTTTTCGTCAACTTTTATCTAAGAGATTTCGAAACTTTGAATTAGTCTCGTTTTATAAAATTTTTTCTAAATTAGACTACTACATTTCCAGAACAAAATTTAAAAACTTCTAAAGAAACTCATCCATACAATGACTTTTTGATTTTATATGACTTTAGTGTCACTTGAGAACAAGTAACATTTCAAGATTGGGGGATTTTCATACACCTAAAATATATAATATTGTCATACACATTTTTATATCTATTTTTTATGATATTGCACTTTAATGGAAGATATTTTGTGTATTTTTCTTGTATGTATGATTAAATAGATAAATGTGATGAAATGAGTGAAAAAGTATTAAAATTGGAGCAAAAATGAAAAAAGTGCAAAATTGATCTTGGCGTAAGCGCCAAGGTGGCGCTTATGCACCAGAACCCCGCGGCTATGCACCAGAACCCCGCGGCTATGCACTAGATTTGGAGCTTACATGCCAAAAGACTTGCCGCTAAGCGCCGGGATCTCTCGCTTACGTGCGGCAGTTATAAAAGAGGAGTTATTTAATTTTTTGCTCCATTTTGAAAAGGTATTTGAGGCATCTCTTAGCGAGAATGTGGGTAACTCCCTATTGGCGCCAAAATTAATTTAAATTACTCTTGAATGGATGCATCTCTTGGAAGATTCAATGAATCTTGACATATTTTGAAGAGATACGAAGGCACCTTTCAGAAAAGTATAAAAAGAGGACTTATAGATCAGAAAAGTTGTTGATGTTGTCGAGTGTGGTTTATGTTTATTGTGTAAAAGAGTTATTTTAGAAACACTCCACTTCACTTCACCATTTTTACTTTACTTTGCTATAGTTTGTATTAGGATTAGATTAGAGATTTGGAGACCTCAGAGTTGGGCGCCAACCTCTAAGGAGCATTGTAAGGAAAAAAATAAAGTTTTCAAAGGAACTTCAAATGTGTTGTGGAGAGGATTTTTAGATAAGTCTTTATCTTTGTTATTATATTTGATTTTTAATTAAGACTTCATTTGTTTTTACTATGATTTCTACTTTTAAACCAAGTTGTGATTGTATTTTCTCCATGAATTCTGAGTAGTTTTCTTTATCTTTTTACTTAATATAATGAAGTAATAAAGTTATGGAAGTATGTTCTGTGAAGTATAGGATTTCAATGATGGAAGAAGTTGTGATGATTCAAAACCTTGCACTTCATTTACTTTTTGATTTGACCAATAAGATGCTAAAATATATTGTGAGAACATGTAAGAACCAGTATGATATTGTCTCAGTCAACAATTGGAAAAAATTACATGAGATTATATGGGTGAGAATGTAATCCATATGTTTGAGTGCAAATAAATAGGGAGATATACTTTGATGGGTGTAGAATTAGAGAGCTTTAGAGTGATAGGCTAAAATCCCCAATTTGATTTATTATTTTATGTTTTGATACGAGATGTTAGCCCCCAAGTGGAGGGAATAGAGGAAACTCTAGAGTGAGAGCCAATATATTTTCTACTTAACCCGTCTTCAAGATTTATAAAATAATAGATTAACCTATGTTCTTTATAGCATCCCTAGTAAGGGTAAAGAATATAATTTCTCATATTTGGCACAACACATTTTAGATACTTCCACAACAATAATATCCATCACTTGTTACTGATTCATAAAAAAGAAAAAGATATTTTATTTGCATTTACTTACATCTTAT
>CM040433.1:22598166-22757296 GCA_022702705.1 Papilionanthe hookeriana x Papilionanthe teres
TTTTGGATGAGTATTCGAAGTGTGTTTAAAGGATTTAGAAAATGACTTCCTTCACTAAGGGATATACAACTTGGTATAGATTTTAGGTCATGTTTATAGTTACCAAAATATTCACATTATACAAGAAACCCATTTGAACATGTTAAGTTAAACAAAATATTAATGAGCAAATCTTTAATCTAAGAAAGCCTTAAGTTTTTTATTGTATCAAACTTATTGACATCTAGGGTGGAAGGTACATATAGGATGTGTGTTGATAGCAATACTATCAATTAGGTTACTATTAAATGTAAGTTTATCATACATAGACTTGATGATATCCTAGACCAACTTAATAGTGACAATTATTTCACAAAAATAGAATTAAAGAGTAATTACACTAGAATATAACTGGGCTAGACTGCGAAGGAGAAAGAACATTTGAACTATTTCATAGATTGTTTGAATGGATTGTGATGTTATCTGGTTAATCTAATGATCTAAGAAAAGTTAGAAGAGTCGTAAATATGATATTAAAGATCTAATTAGATCATTCTAGTTCTTTACTTTGATAACCTCCCTTTATTCAATCCTTATAGGGACTAACATCTCCAACATCTTATATTAGTTTTAAAAAAGCTTAGGAAAGAAAAGTCGTACATAATTTTGGAATATTATCTCACAGGAGAAATAAATTCACTTCTTAGATTTTATTACTATCACTTATAAACTCTAACTTGATCCTACTAAGTAAAAATATTATAGATTATCCCGCTTTGAAATCATTTTTGATGTATGAATGTTTTTTAGGTTGGCTACATTTCATAAAAAACTTTATTAGTCTCATAAGCACTATAGTTGCTTTTCACATTGATTTCTTAATGAATTCATTTTTAGATAAACCTCTAGTGTTGTTGGGGCTTCTAATAAAACTAAGTTCTTCTGGCCATTATCTATTTATTAATATTGTCTCATGAGTTAGCATGTAGAAGCCTCAAAAGTATGCACTGGTAATTATTAAGTCATAAAAACTAAATTTTGCCTTACTTTAGTGAGGATTTTAATATTGCTACGAAAAAATATTAAGAACATTTCAAAGTGTTCAACAAATCATTTCGGGACTCAAACATTGGTGACACTATCTACATGATAAAGAGTTCCTACTTAACACAAATTATTAGGGCTAATATTTATCAATTCCTAAAAAATAATGTCATAATTAGTATGCTAAACATATAGAGTTTTTTCCTAACAATAACTTTTCTCTAAAATAGAAGCCTTGGTTAGAGAATAAATGAGTAATTATTTAATTTAAAGTAGCACTAGTCATAACCTATTCATAGTTTTAGGTTATGTTTTAAGAGTCCTAGGCATGTTTAATATAAATACCTTAACTCACATAATATATTATGAGCATAAAAGTGGGCCATTGATTTATTAAGAGACTTTAAAATAATTGATGGATACATGTATATATAAGAAAAAATAACTCTACATGTCTAGAAAATTCATTAGAGTATTCTTAGTTATAACGCTACATTTAAGAGATATTAATAGACATCTATGAAGGATCAAGAAACTGAACTTAGTTGAGATTAAATTTTATTGATCCCCCATCAAACGAGATTTATGTAGAAAATTTACTTGGTGTTAAACCTGTAAGGGGATAAAGAAACCAAACAACAAACTTGAGGTATATATATATATATATATATATATATATTTTATAATTTTGGGTTTCACTCAATTAAATTCACAATTTTCATAACCGATGGTATATAGGTCATTAGTTTTTTGATAGCCCATTGCATGACCATCAATTTTCCATTGATCAAATAGCCAATGGTTTGTAGATGTCAATTCATAAAGAGAAAAAATGATAGTTCGTAGTTTGTTCTTTAGAATGCCATTAAAAACTGTAGATAAAAAAGCCTTCTCTTACATCACAATTTTCACTCCTGCAATTAGAACACATATACAAATTCAATTATACATCACACAATCTAATTCACTAAACCATTGAGTTATTAAACTAAAACTATTTGAATGAAAACCCAAATTAAACATGAAAATGATAAAAATGGACAGAGCCAAAGCATTAAACTATCTACTAAGAATAACTTGTTTGAATGTCTCATAAAATAATAATAAATAAAATCAGTATCAAGTCTCTTCTGCCCCCTTGTCTTTCTCCTCCTTGATGTTCTCCTACAATGATTATTTCCATCTCATGTTTGCCTGACATCGTAGGACATCGATTTCTTTTTTTTTTCCTTCCAGTTTAGTATCTATCTCAACAAATTGAGTAGCAAATCATGTTTCAATATTAGCTCTAAATGTGACTACTTGCCTACTAACCTAATCCTCTTGAGTGATAGAAGTATATGCACTGAATGTGCAATAGGAGTGATAAGTGCCGTATGCTTGTGCCTGAAAACCTAATACTAAACCTTTCCTTTCTTGTTGCTTCTAGTAGGTTCTCTCCATAACTCATAGTCGGAATGACCATGATGTTGGATCGTAGGTCCATCTGTGTGTTGTCTGGTTTATTATTAGCTACTGGAAGGTTCTTTCAAATTTGTTAAAAAAGGAGCTGAAGGTAAATTATAGTTTGAAAATAATTTGAATTATACAAATTACTCTTGTCAGTTTTATGTGTTTCCTAACATTTTTTGTCAACTTAGGTATATTCTGACTCCCTCTTATGGGTACAAACACGTAGCTAGACAACGGTAGGATCTTGTCCCAACTCCATTGTATGTTAAGCTAAGAACATAGTACTGAAATGTTAATTTAATAGTAATATTTAGTACACAATTTTACTCTTATTAACCTCCTATTTTACTCTATATGTGAGAGCGTTCCACCCATATGCTTGGAGATGCACATGTCCCCACAATCAAAACACTGATTATCTTTTGATAGTTTATAGAATGCTAAACTCTGAGGGATGCATTGAACAATCAATCCCCATTCTAAAGAGGGAGTTGATGGGTCTTCTATTTCTCGCCAGACATGTCGTAAAGATGGTCTCCCTTTTGTGCTTAAAGCTCCTCCAAATGGGTGCATCATGCTTAGGGCGCCATGATAAATGCTTCTACAAAATGAATTAAAGTATGATAGATTGATAAAATTATATATATAAATTAAGTATAATTAGTAGAATATACCACAAACTCTAAACCACATGTCCTGAACTACTTTAAGGTTCTCATTCCATGATAGGTATGGAGCACCATTTTTGCTCCATAAGACTTCCCTAATAGAATGAACAATTTTCATAGAGGGATACAATTTAAAAAGCGTATATTTTAGTTTTCAATTATATTTAAATAGAATTATTATGATTAAAAAAAAAACCTTATGTATGCCTAACAGACTTTGGCTCGAATGGGAGGCTTATGTTGCTGATGCATCTCGATCGACAACAGTAACATGCCTCACAACATGAGATAGTAGATTACTTTTGATGTCATATTCGATTATTCAAAATAGTTAATATTTGAACTCTATATATCGAATATGAAAACCAATCAATAACCATAAGGTATATTTTACCAAAAAGTTTTCCCTTGTCTTAAATGGGAAGGACATAGTTTATTTTATTTTGGGGTACATATTTCCTAAATTGGTAGGCCCCTACTTTAAAATAAGTTATTTATTAAAGAAACTCCTAATTATAATAAAGTGTCTAATATTTCTATGATAGAATATGTCTTATAGGTGAACAACACAAGATCGTGGAGATAACTAAAATTGAGGATTTATCTTGTAGCAAAGAGCCAACATGATAACTTAGAAAATAAATTACTAAAGGTGACTATTGTCGATACATTTAGGGAGCTGGAACCTGATTTAAAGAGATAAAATCAGACTTATGGACTCTACTTTACTAATGTGTAAAACCAAGCTTGACTCTTCTATGATTACAAAATTACTTAAAGACTAGCCAACAAACCCATGTACACTTTAAAATCATGTATCCAATCACATGCATGATTGGACTGGGGAGATTCTTATCAACTAAGAAAATTTCACTGAAATTTACAACTCAAACCCAAAGATATCTCATGTATATTATTTATTGAATGCTACTTAAAGGCCACTGCGAGATGGTTGCACATCTTTATTTATTTACTTATTTAGCAATCGAACATAATCCCTATAATATTTGCATAAACATTTCTCTTGGCACCCTGAGCACGAAGAGCACATCCGACGCAACTTCTAGCACTAGGGTAGTGATTGTCTCTGGGACAAGTTTGGCGATATTAAAAAATCGTGATAACGTCCTCTGTGGGTCAAAGATGATGTTTTTGCCACGTTGTTTAGGACATGGGATTATCTAGACTATCAGAAGAATAGGGAGCAGGAAAAACAGAATATGTTGTTAGACAATGGAGGCATGAGCCCTCTAAGCACACTTGTGATGCACTCTCATATACAGAATACAACCTGAGGTTGATAAGATTTCATTATTTTGTAAAGTTTTTTATAGTTCTAAGTCTTATTCTAACTATTTCATTTTATGGACAGACTGTGGAGATTTGAGGAGTGTCCTCCATTATTGATTTACATGAGCACACCCACAGGAGGCGGTTCGACTAGTTCTAGATCAACGATAGATCTCAAGCAACCCAAGTAATTGACGAGCTACTAGTTTGACGTTAAGACATGTTAGCACTAATTAAATGTAACTACTTTTGTTTTAAGGAGAGATTTAAACATCTGAAGGAGAGCCGGTCCCATGTGTTGTGAGGTATTACGATCCACTTGTGTGATCTTTTCGAGTACGATCTGTGGAGGGAGGCTGTTGGAGGGAAGAAGAAAGGTCGTGTCTACGGGCTCGAGTCGCAGGGATTTTCCTACGACGCTCCCACCAATGCATCTGTAGCTTCTACCTCTACTGCACAAGATGAAGAGATCTATAGGCATGTTGTGGCATTCTCTGCCGAGATGGAGGCCTTCTTCTCTTGGATGAAGTTGGAGCTGGAGGCCAACATGGAGGGCAAGCTGAAGGATAAGTTAGATTCCCTCCGGCAGCGGATGAGGGAGTGTGGCAAGGCAGTTATAGCATTGAAGGAGGAGGAAACAACAGATGATGACGAGGATAAGATTGAAGAGATAGATGAGGAGGATCAGGAGGAGCATTCTTCTTTTTTCTTTATGTTTATATACATTTGGAAATATATTTTTTCTGTGAATATTGATGTACATTTTTTAGAGTAAATGCATTTTATTTTATTTTTTGTTTGATTGGATAAATTACTATTTGACAACTAGGTTATTTCGGTAAATGATTTGAATTGTATATTAAATGCCCTGATAGTAGGTGTGGTAATTTAAATACAAAAGAAAGAATTTTTTTTCTTATGCTACAGGTTTCTAACAGCTTTCCGTTGGTTATGTGAGCATTTCAAACTTACCGTGGGCAAAACAGGTGGCTAACTGATGGACGTTTTTATCTACTTCTAGCTGACACATAACTGGCCTTCAAGGTGTGCCACACAAAATGACTGGAACGACACTTTTTTGATAGTTAACCCGTCAGTTATAAAAAATGATGCATTAAAGACACTTAACTGACGGTTTTACCTGCGTCAAAAAAATAGATGAGTGCGACACTTTTCTGTCAGTTAACCTGTCGGTTATAAAAAATGATGCATAAATGACGTATAACTAACGATTAAGCTTGTTTTAAAAATGAACGGATGTGACACTCTTCCGATGTATATGCTCTTACCGACGGATTAACAGTCGATGATATGAAGCGAAGATTACTGACAACTCGATTTTTGTCAAAAAAATTATAACCTTAAAATTTTAAATAACCGTAGGTATATTTATACGGTCGAAACATCAATCGGTTTTTTGACTTACCGACGAGCCTTTTACCTACGAGCATAAAACCGCCGGTAACTTCAAAAGCGATGGTTTTCCTTATCATAACCAATAGATTGTGGTCATCGGAATAAAACTAAATTCCTGTGGTGGGATGCAAGAATTGATATGTTATTTTATTCTAGCTTAGTCCTACTAAGTGTGTGCTCTTTATCTTAACTGCTTCTAAACCTAAAACACAAAGTATAGCATAAAAGATATAAAAACTAAATCTTGAACTCTTGAATCTTTAACCTTGATTTACTTTCAGAGGACTTAAATACTCATTTTAGAGTGTACTTAAAAATAAAATTTTCTCTTATATTGAACTTCTATAATGTTATTGCTCAACCCTATCAAAAAATGTGTCAATAATACCAAATTAACTAAATTATATGTATAATCACAAAATGCTATGACATTATCATAGACGTTTGTATTAGCTCCTTTGTAGTCCTCTCACAATTTGCTCATGCCAACCTACCCCAAGGGTATTCAAAATTGCATTGTCATCTTTAACTATGTATAACATCTCTATGAATATCTCACTACGTTTTATATGATTGAGGAGAAAACAATCTATCTCAGAGCATTATAAGAAAGCTCTCTTCAAGTGTGTGTATCTGAAATTCTTTTTCCATGCCAAGTAGTTATCTAACAACTAAATCGTTATACTCATCTTTAATAATTCCTCATAAAAAAAATTTATATTGAAGTGTAGTCTAGTGACCAAACCAGACTCAACAAGTCCACAACATTTTTTTATTACAACATTTAACACAATTGATTACCCCTCATTCTCGAGAACTATTTTCGTATGAAGTACACACGTAATTTTGCGTGCGTACGAAGGTTATCAGAATGATATTGGGGGGTTGTGTCGGTGTTATTGGGGTTAATACCCCCAATAACCACACAAAACTCCCAAATAACACAAAAAAATGTGAAAGCAGAACTCAGAAGTTATTGGTAGGTTATTGGGGGTTTATTGGAAGGTTATTGGAGTTAATACCCCAATAGCCTCACAATAACCCCCAATAACGTAAATATTTCTCCTTATTTTCAGCATCATTAATTATTATTACAAACTATTGTGAGCCAAAAAATTGCATTTTATAAGTTTTATTACCTAACCCCAATGGGGATCTTTTAGCTTTGACGATGAGATTTTTAGCTTCACACTCTCCACCTAATTTCTTCACAATATTACTAGCCATTTACATAAAACTGAGCGATAAAAAGCCTCTTAGTTAATATGATTAGATTAAAAATTTACATATATAATAACACAACTCAAGTAAATTACTTTGAACATTAAATATGAGTAAATAATATCAAAGTACATACAATTAGTAGTCAAAGCATGATTGAACCATCTTCAAATTATTTTCTTAACCAAGGTTGAATAATGAACAAAACTTATGCAAAGCATATTTGAATCATAATTAAAACTATCTTTGAATAATAATTGAACAATCGTCTAGTCATGATTAGTAATAAAATAAAAACATAAACGAAGATCGATCCTTGCTCAAAGTTGATTCAAAATATGTGCCACATTCCTTGGCCTGTTGTTGGCGGGGTCACTGTAAGTCCCCTCAGGTCAGGGGTTCGATCGCACCGTGGTGCAGGGGCTCTCGGATTATAGGCACATGGTGCGGCTCTCATCATAGGGCTAGAATGTGCATGAGAAATCGATATTTGGGCGATCTCTTTTGTATAAAAAAAGTTGATTAAAAAATGAGCAAACTATCTTAAAATAAATGTTGAATCATTTTCAAATAATGATCAAATAATTTTTAAATAATCATTCAACTATGATTGAATAACAATTAAATAAAAATTGAATGAGGATCTAACCATATTTGAAGCATTTTTGAATAATATTCATTAAATAATATTGAAATAAATATTATACCATCTTCTAAAATGATCAAATAATCTATGAATAAGGCTTTGTCTATGTTCGAACTAAATCTTTAATAACAATTAAATTATGATAAAAAAAGATTTGAATCATCCTCATAGCATCCTCAAATAACCATTAAATAATGATCACACAATGATAGAATCATCATTAAAAATATGAAAATCTTTCAATTCTGATCTGACCAACTTTGAACAATGATTGAACAAGGATTCAATCATCTTAAAAAGGTTTAAAAAATAATAAAACAATGATCAAATAATAATTGAAGCATTTTTTTAAATAATGTTAAATGCCATTTGAAAAATCCTTGAATAATGATCAAATTAAAATTTAACCTATTATATTTTTCTTTGACATTAATGATTTTTTGCTTGTTCACCATATAATCAATGTTAAAAAATATGTCCAATAATAATCAAATATTCATTGAACCGGCTTCAATCCATCCACGACCACAATCGATCTATGGTAAAACATATTTCAATTATTAACACAATCATTTTTTTTAAATTATTTTAAGCAATGATCAAATCATCATGGATTCATATTCAACCATGATCCATTGATGTTCAGTCATGTTTTGATTACTAGTCAACCATTGTTCCTTTTGTTGTTTAAAGATGATTTAATTATTGTTTGATGATCATAAAATCTAGTTTATAGTATGTCAGACAACTTAATATTTATCGATGTTCTAAATGTATGATATATTTATTGATATTATGAGTTTATGATAGGATATGAATTTTATATTCAATTGTAAAGGTGAATGATATCAATGATCTTCACAAGTATCATGAATGAAGAGATATTGTCAATGACTTTGCAACACAATAGCTATATTGAAATGAAGAATGCAAGGCAAACTATTAGGTTAAAGAACTTGAATGTTTGAAAGATTATGTAACTATTCATGAAAGGAAAAAAATTTGCATCAGGACTCTGCAGGTGTGGAGGCCAATGACGGGGCATCATGTGACAAGTAGGCCCTGCGACCATACACTGTCATTGGCCAGTGTATGAGGTGACGAGACCCACTTGTCAGGTGGCGCCTCGCCATTGGCCTTCGCATGCATGCGGAATACTGATGCAATATAACAATCTATTAAATATGAGCATAATGGGATTATTTGGGAGATTCAAAATTTTCAAAAAATCTTGATTAATCTTTTAACTTCCATGTACAAATAATAATTCACAAATATAAATAATCATACATTTCAACGCCAAAAAAAAAAAAAAAGATGAAGAAAGAATTCGAAAGGGTAGAATCATATTCAAAAAGCATCCCCGGCTACAAACGCCGGCCCCCGCCATCTGCTCGGCCCCCTCTCCTCCTCCGACGAGACTGTGGGACAAGCATCGCTAAGCTGATTCACCAGCTGCAGGTAGTGTCCAAGATCATGGCAAGCCACCATATTGGCCGTCCGCCGTCCGCCGACCCGGAGCTCCCTTCCAATGTCAGCATACACCCACCCAGTCTTCGAAAGCAGCCAATTTGGCTCCATCCCTTCCTTCTCCGGGCCATCCACAAACCCAGGAACCTTGGTTATAATATCATTGTTGTTAACGATTCGGAGAACCCTGCTCCCCTGTTCCTCCATTCTACGCCGGAAGCTGGCATTACCAACTCGCGGTCCGCCGAACGATACCACTGTCACCATAGGCCCCGTTGGACCCAGCATTGCCTTCACATCGTCAGCGGCTAGCACAGCCAGAGCTGCGCCGAGGCTGTGCCCGGTAATGGTTATGCTGATCTCAGGGTCTCTTCCGAAATCGTCTAGGAGGCGGTGGACCTCATCGCGGATCTGATCGCGGAGACAGGGGCGGTCGAGTCCAGGGGAAGTGAAAAGGCTCCAGAACCCTCGCTCGACCATGGGTTCCTCTTGCGCGGAGTCACGTTTCGGGCTGCAGGATGGGGTGAGTGTGGCGCGGAGATTGTCAAGCCACTCGAGAAAAGTTACGGTTCCCCGGAGCGAGATGACAACATCTCGGCGGCCAAGGTGGGCGAGGTCAGCGTCATTGTGGCAGACGGCAATAAAACCGACGCAGCTGGATTTGCGAGAAAGAGAAGAGGGGACGGCATTTGAGGCCCAATGGGGGAGGGAGAAGGTGGAGGTGGCGTAGAGATTGCGGGTGACGCGGTAGCCGGATGAGGGAAGACCAGAGAGGCGGAGGAGGGAATGTTTTGGGAAGCGGCAGGTGGCGTAGGTGGGGGAGGAAGGGTCGAGATCGCAGGAGGTGTATGCGGCCTGGACGAAGCTGCCGTAGCGGAGGATCTCGGAGCGGAGGAAAGGGTGGAGGGGATCGAGTAGACCGTCCCAGTTGTTTGCGCCTTGGAAATCGACCCAACGATTGCCGAGGCGGAGGGTAGGGGGTTGGTGGGTGGTGGCGGTGGATGAGATGCGACGGGTGAGGTGGGAGAGGTGGCGGGGTGGGATGAAGAGGACGGAGCGGTGGATGGCGGAGTGAGTTAGGGAGGAGGGGGAGCTCATTGGATATATAATGAGTGTTTGATTTGCTCTGTTTTCTGATGTGGCTTTTGATTAATGGATTAGGTGCATGGTGAGTTTGCCATGGATGCGAGCAATTTCTGCGGCTGTTGCTTTGCTGCTGATGTGGCGGCGGCAGAGGGAGATTGCGGGCGTGGTGGAGTATTTATAAGAAGGATGAGGGATAGGGCTGTCAAAAAATGCTCGTTGCAGTTCGTGTTAGATTCGTTCGATAAGTAAATTAGATGAACACGAATAATTTTTTCCGTTCGGTTTTTAAACGAATAAAAAATGAACAGTTATGTGTTCACTCGTTTTCGATTCGTTATTGTTCGAAATATAAAATAATTTAAAATAATTATATATAAAAAATTTATGATATTTTAAAAATAATTATATATTATAAAAATTTATCATATTTTAAATAATTAAACTTCTATAAATTATAATATATGATAAATTAATAATAATAATATTATTATTATTATAGTATTAATTATATTAATATAAATATTATAATATTATAATTAATATACTATACTATATATTAAAATAAAACCCTAAACAAAACCTTAAACGCCTTATTCGGTTTGCTTCATTTTGAGGAAGTATGAATGAATACATGATCAATTTGCTTCATTTTGAGAAAGTATGATATCAAAGTTAGGGCTGTCAAAAAGCTTGTTGTTCGGAAACAGTTCGTGTTCGGTTTATCAGGAAGTTCGTGTTTGATTCGTTTGATAAACAAAAGAGGCGAACACGAACAATTTTTTTTCGTTCGGTTCGTTTAACGAACCGAACACGAACAGTTATGTGTTCTAACATTTGGAACACGAACAATGGCTCTGTTCGTTTACACCCCTAATGAGGGGCAAGTAAAGTAAGTAATATTTTTTTTTACTTGTAATTTGTAATGGTAATGGTAATGATAAATAGAAGTAAACGTGTAATTTAATTTTGTTTATCGTTTTCTATGCACATCTAAATATAAACTGATAATATTTTAATTGAAACAATTAGTTTTTATTAAAACAAATTTTAAATGATTAGATTTATGAGTGCAGGGTGCTTTTAATACATAATTTCACATTATATGATTAGTTATATTTACTTTTAAGAAAATTATAATTTTTAATATTTTTAAGCGGAAATCGGACCATTATATAAAAATTTAAGTATGTTTTTATTTTATTAATTGTTCCCATTTTTTTTTGCTTAAATAAGTTGATTTTATATAATGAAGATTTACAACAATATAAAAAAAAAAATTCTTATATTTTTTTTTTTTTGAGTCTTACTCTTGTTAAGTGTTGAATTCAGATTTATAGTGGGTCAAACCCAAAAAATAGAGCATTAAGCGAGAGAAAGAAAGAGAGAGATAATAAACAGTGGTTTAGAACGAGTATATTGACCTTTTTCGACTTTTTTTGGCTAAGATCGTGTAAAACATATTCTCATAGTAGCCTCTTATTTATATCTAGATGAGGCATGAGTCATAAAATTACATAGAGACCCTTACTTTAATAGGGATTGCATAGGGTATTATAGGTATCTGACTTTAATGGGGCTCAGAAGATCTGGACAGCAGGAATGAGGTGACTAATGTTGTCGGTCATTTATTTTAGTTGGACCATCCGACCGACAAACAACCTGGGTGAAGTTGATCCGTCTCGCTTGTGAAATCGACCGGTTGTTACTGATTCACTTCCGAAGTGATTGCCAATTTTTTGGTGGATTTTCTGACTCTCTGAGTTGGCTACATTGGGTTGACGGCTCTTGTTTGGAGCTCCACGTGAGTTATTTTCCCAGAGGTCCCACTATGCCATATCACGTCTTTTGGGTCCATCAGATTCCTTCGACATTCATGCTAACAGGTTTTACGTGTATATATTTAGTTTCAAGATATATTTATTTCTTGATAGTGATAACTGAGACAAAAATAAAAAAAATCTCAAATATAATAAGAAACCACTTTTATCATTAATTAATTGTACAATGAACTTCCTAGAATTCTGTACCTCTAGTCTCTTCTAAATTGGGAATGGGGGCACTAATTTCTTAATCTTCCCTTGGTTTTCATCGTTGAGTCTTGTTCGGTTCCTTGTGATGCCATGGTGGGTCATGATTCTGATTCTAATTTACATGAGTCTTCACAAGAGTGCCTACAAGAAAGCCTTCGAGAAGATGAGAGAGCCTAACGCTTGCCTATGAGGTGAGAAGAAATAGAGGTTGTCCATTCGAAAGAGGGGGCAATGAATCAAGAAATTCAGGTGAGATCCTCGGATTTGTTCTTGGCATGATCGAGCTATAAGGCTCGATTGGTAGAAGGTTATTTGTGGGAGAGAATCAAGACAACCGGTAAGGACAATTAGAAGGTAGTGTTTCCTGTGGGTGACAATCCTTTGGCTGATCAGATGGTCATTCCACTGACTCTCATTCAGATTTCATCCCATTCTACTAAAGAGGCGAAGCAAGGAACACCCGATGCTCCAAGAGTTGCAGACCGTCCATTACAAGCTGGAGATCAGAAATATATTGAGGATGAATTTTCTTTATTTCTTCTGATTCGGGTCGGATTATGGTTATGCAATGCATCACCCTTTTAGTTAGCCCCATTTTTACTTGAGTGTTTATATCGCTTTGCTATTTAGGGGACCCAAATGCTGCTGTGGTGGTAGTCGACTCCCCCTCGATCAAAATCGAAGCAAATTTCGTGGTGGAGGTCGATAATGGGTAGAATCCAATCGAACATCTCCAACATCCATCTGAGGATCATTAACATACGATAATTTTACGTGATTTCACCTATGTTTTACCTAGCAATTTACCTGCTATTTTTACTGATTTATCACATATTTACATTTGAGAAAGGTTTTTGTTATGTTGTGCAGACTACTGATGTCAAACATGCAAAACAGAATCAAAACACGTGGTATAGTTGTGTTTGGCGTAGTCAAGCCAAAACTGGTGTGACTATGCTAGTTTCGGGCATGAGCACATCGATTTCTAGCGTGACCACATTGTCGGACATCCAAAACTCAGATTTGTGTGATTTCTTTCCTATTATAGACCCATTGCCGAATTTGAAGAGTTTGGATGGCTATTTTGGATCCATAATGTAAAAACCTAACTATAAAAACTTGTTTATGTCATGAAAGAAATTCTTCTCAACTTCTTGGCCTCTTTTTGGCCTTGAAAGGGAGTTCTGCATCGAGGAGACATTGGAAGATGCTGGAGGTAAGACTTAGAGAAAGTATGAGAGATATCTCGTCATTTTCTTCCTCATTTGGTGGAAACCTTGTAGAGAGAGAGTTTTCATCTATTTTGTGAATTGCGAGAGACTTATATGAGAGGAGAAATTGCTGTAAGGGTGAAGAAGACAAGCTATTGTTTGTCTTACATGTTTATGTTTCTTATAATTGTATCTTGCATAGTTTTTCTTGTTAAATTTAATATTTGTTTCTCTGTTATGCAGGGGTAGTGGATTTAATCGTGATTTTTTTCGTAATATTTTTACATTAGCATTTTATTGTGCTTCTCGGCTTATGTTGTTGGTTAACCTATGAACTTGATTTACTTCTTGTCTGACCAACTAGGATGTTAAATATTTCACTATGTTATGACCTCTAACCTTTGTGTCTTAGAAATGACGGCTTAATCACGAAATTCTGAGAGGATAGACATGTTCTAGTAAAATTCTGCAATCATTTTCTAAGATCAGAACAGTTATGTTAAATGTCATGGGGATTGATGAAGCCTCAACTTCATGGATTTTAGGCTTCTTTTGAACTAGACATAGGCATAAGGAATACAATATCCCCAATTGAAAATAATCATGTAGGAAAACATTTAAGAAAATCACGATCATCATAATTCCCGAATCAGTGAGGCACGAGCCTCATCAATCATGAAGAAACTCACAAAATCTTTCCGTTGTTTCTATTTTCTATTGCTTGCCATTCATTTATTTTTCTAGAATTTTAGGACTTGAAGTATCTTTGCAATCACGCTAAGATATGGTAACTAAATTAGTAAACTAGAGATTTTTCTACATAAATAATTCTTGGAATTTTCTCGTGTGATCAATACGCGGACTCTTAAACCACATACCACTTGACATGGGCACTAAAATTGTAGGGTCGACTTCTTCAACAGTAAGTTTTGGCGCATTAAGTTTCTGACCCTGTTGCCGTGGAAAGATGATAATACTTATTTTTTATTTTTAGAATAATTTTAGCTGAAACATTTATGATTTTGGTTTGGCATTTTTATGCTCTTAATTTTATTTTGTGTTTATTATATCTATTGTTACATCTATATCATTCTTGTGTTTCTTTGAAGGTGCTAAAACATTTAACTGATACACACACACACACACACACACACACACATACACACACATATATATGTATATATATCTCTATGTATCTCTATGTATGTATATGTATTTATAAAGATGTATCTGTATGTATATGTATGTATATATAATAATAATAATAATAATAATAATAATAATAATAATAATAATAATAAATGTTTCAACACTTTGATATGAAAAGCCCTCAAGAAAATTATTTTAGTTCTTTTAAGGAATGGCTAGCCTTCACAAACTTTACTCCCTGACATAAGAGCCAGTATTTGACCACCCCTTCTCTAATACCTACAACCCTAACTGGACTACTAACCCAATCTCTAATTGGAACATTAATGACATTAGTACATAAAACCCACATTAGGGTAAAACTCAAGCTAACCTTTTAGAAAATTAGAATAACTGGGGCAAAGATCACATTTGCCAAACTGAACATTGGGAAGTCACCTCGAAACCCCAAGTTAGGGAGAATAATCTATCGTTAGAAGAATAGTTAGTAAATTTGAGGAATGAATAAAAAACCTACAACCAAAGTTGGTTGAGCTACCCAAGCTTCAATTGAAATAATAATAACCCTAGTGTAGACAACCAGGAATGGGAGAGCACCCACATCGATCCTGGAAGAAGTTGGATTAACCAGGATTATGACTACCTTAAAGAAAATGGTATTGGAGGAATTAGTGATAAACATGGGGAAGGAGTTACAAAGCCAAGTTGATTCCCTTAGAAACATAGAGAACCAAGTTGAGCAGTTAGCTAACATACTAAGCAATGAATGCCAAGGGATTTTAGGGGTAGTGGAGAACCATAACTTTAAATATGAAGAGTTGGTCCTTGAAGAGCAAACTGAGTTGGATGATTTTCGTTGGATAATGATTGAGGAAGAATTTGGTCATCTTTTCAAGGCACCCCCTTACATTGTGAGGGATGGAGTTGAGCTTATAGTATCATCCATAGGAGTGCCCCAAGGGGAAAAGCTAGAAAACAGTCCTAGGCAGAAGAGTGACTTTGTAGAATTAGATCTAGAACCTAAAAAACCTATGGTGAACCCAACCTAGAATTTAGAAGACCTCGAATTATATGATAGGGACCCATTTCTTGTAAACTATGAGGAAAAAAATAGATATGAAAATAAGGGAATTAATTGGGAGAACATTAGATTTAGAAAATACCCTTTAGAATGATCATCTGAATAAACCTTCTACATACCCTCTAGAAGATTGCTATCGAATTGAGAGGGAAAAGTTTCAAGAAAAAATAAATTTTGAGGACTTTGTAAAAACTCCATGACCAAAAAATAATTAGGCAATTGATGTGGGATTACTAAATTGAATTTTTATACTAGAGGAAGCATTTTTTGTCAGGCTGAGGACGTTAATTCAAGTGTTATCTTGGAAGTCAACTCAATTGTTATCTGATGTGCTAAGTACATTTTTGCTTTCTACATTTATTTTAAAATTTATTTTGAAGTTTTTCTTTGAAATTTGCTTTGAATTTCCTTTAAATTTTCATTATGATTAGTTTTGAGTCTTGTCTCTCTACAGAGCAGTTTATCCTTGATGATAGTGAAGTAATCGTGAACCCTTAAATTTTTGAACCATTTTCTAATTCATGCATTATTACATATTTTGCCTACTTGTTATTCTGAGAGTAATGTGGCTCATGAATTTACCCTTTTCCTGCACTTACTTGCTTTTTAATTTAGTACTACTTCATGTTATCTATGTGATGGAAAAAATAAGTTTTTTTTTTCTTCTTTGGGGGGAGGGAGGGGGGGGGGGGGGTTATTATTGTGAACCTAAAAGATAGGTCACAAAACTCGATAGAGAATTAAAATTAAATTTAGCAGTTCTTTTTGGAGTTTTAATTTTCAAAGCGCTTATCATAATTTAGTAAAATATGATAAATGTCAGTTAGAAAACATTTTTTTAATGAGTAATAATAAGATTCAGAACTTAACAACTTCAGATTTTACTTAAAAAAACCCATAAATTATTAAAATGTGTGATTTAAGTGTTGATTAGCACACCAAGAATGTTTCAATCTTTTACAGTTCATTTTAATCAATTTGGCATTATCTAAATTTTTACTGAAAAGATAAACTAATAGGTGTGTCATCAAAACATTAAGTACTAAGTTTCTCTACTTATGAAACACTAAATTTCACCTTAATTAAAACTTAAAAATTTTTTGCTAACGAGATATAGTAATCATCAGGACAAAATAAAAAGAAAAAAAAAGAAAAAGAAGAAAAAGAAAAAAAAAATTTGGGAAGAAGCTTGAGGTTGGCACAAAAATTATTGAAACATGAAAAATCAAAACGGTGTTTAATGGAAATTATGTGATAAAGCTTCTCCATGATTCTTTAATAAAACCCCTTGTTAATCATCTATTAAGAAAATAGTTAAGTATTGTTGAGTTGGTTTAATTCCACTGAAATTGCACTAAATACATTCAAGGTTAGTAAAAGAGGCTGAAATTACATCAATTAAATGATTTAAAGATTTTCGTAAGGATAGGAATGAAGGGAATTAAGAAAGTCAAGTTATTAACCATTAAATATAATTGATCTACAATGACATTTAAACACTTTTATTTAGCTTTATAAATACATAAAAGAGTTATAAAGCTATAGGAGTGTCACTTCAATTCATGGATTCTAAACTGAGCCAAGAGATTGCTTGAGGGCAAGTAATAGGTTATATGATTGGTCCACAATTATGGTAGGAGGCTATGTGTATTTCATCAAGCCATTTCCCCTTTTCCCAAGCTCAAGTTTTTGTTTTTGGTGGGTTAATTTGGCCATCAAACCAAAAAATATTCAAGACCTAACAACTTGGTGGTGCCAAGGCGTCATGCACTGAGGGCCTAGGCGCTGGGCCGAGCGCCTAGGTACTGGGGGTCTAGTGCCTACTTTCTACCCTCTCGGCTTTGGTGACTTTGGAGGGTAATTCGAGCGCCTAGGCACCTCACCTGCATTTTATCATATATTTTACTTGATATTTTTATTGATTTATCACATATTTTCATTTGAGAAAGATTTTTGTTGATGTTGTGTAGGTTATAGGTGTCAAACACGTAAAACGACGTCAAAACACGTGATACAGTGCCTTTCGGCACAGTCATGCTAGAACTAGGAGTGACCACGCCACTGGACTTCCAAACTTAGATTTGTGTGATTTTGTTGGCATTACTTTTCATGTGACGAGTGTAGGATGTCAACTTGAGCGTCACAGAAACTTGCTTGATGCACGTGTTGATACTCGTAGTTCCAAACATCCATTAGGGCCTCCCGGTACGGTTTTGAGCACGAAACGAGGGTTGGTGCCGATTCAACCCTACCCGGGAGAGATCCTTGTTAGTTGATGATAGTTCGGACACGAGATACATATAGCATCAATTTTGATATTTAGAGATAATTACCTTTCAATTTAGAGCCCCTTGTGGTTAATGGAAGTCATAAAGCTCTCCTCATATTTTGGATAAAATCGGGGTTCAGGACGTTACAACTATGTGGTGGTTAGAGGCGCCCATTGACATAGTGGTCTCTAATAAAAAACCCATAAAAATGTTTATTTTTGAAGAAATGATACCATATTTTAATGATACATAATATCCCATAGCTTACAGATCAAATGAAACCTTCCTGTGCATTTTTTTGTGGAAATCGTGGCTAACAGGGCCAGATCAGCTCCTAGGTATCAGACTTGGTGCCTAGGCACCAGTTTGGGCTCTTAGGCACTAATCTGGGCTCTTAGGTGCCCGGAACAATCCTAAAGGTCTTGAAATAGGTGGAAAGTAGGCGTCCGGTTCCGGCGCCTAGGCACGAGACCCTAGAGCCCAGTTGCCAATTTGGGTGCCTGGATGCTTGAATTTAGCCTCCAAAGCCACCAAACCCCAGAGGGTAGAAAGTAGGCATGATCCCCAGTGCGTAGGACCAATCATATGCCTCACGAAGAGGCCATTTTGGGCCAAGCTTGGGCCAAAGAGCTTGGACCCATGGAAATGGATTTCCCTCCCTTCCATTTGTAACCAACTAGTCATTCGAACTATTTGAGAAGTCCCATTCGTTTGAGGGAGCTAAGGAGGAGAGCTTTCTGTGTGGTGGAGAACTAAGTGAAGAGCTCTAAAAAAGAGAAGGAACTTCCTCTTCCTCAACCTCATCTTCTTCCCCTTTTCTACCAAATTTTCTTCTTCTTTCTGCACCAATCTTTAGGTGAGAGTGTGAATGAGGTCTTGAAGAAGCTTTTCAAGGTAATACAATCATTATCGAGCCCCGATTTACCCGCAGAAAAGATCAGACATAAATCAGACGCAAATACGATCATAAACCTCAAATATTGTTAGATTTGCCTTCGATTTACGTCCAATATATCCGGCATAAATTTGCTTAATTCCTGTAGTGTATTGATTCTTTCGATAAAATCATTATTAAGAAATTTGTATTTCGATTATCCATATTATAGATCCATTTATTTGGGTTGAAAGAAATAACAAGATTTGTATTAATTCATGTACTCCTGCTTAGATACTACCTAGTAAAATTCATCTTGTTGTTAGACTAAAAGGTGGAAATTGAAATTTAAGAATGAGTTGTCTGATATATTTTCTAGGCTTTATTTCAACTGATCATTTTTATTTATTTTTTGTTATTTCTCTCTATGGATGTTGTTAAGGGTTGGATCTTCTTTCCGTTGCCTTGACAATATTTTGCATTTTTATTCTTTTAAAAACTTTGAATGTAAGCTGGAGTTTTGGCTTTTTTTTTTCTTTTAATTTATTCAGGTTATATGGCACAAGTATGATTTATTTCTGATTAGTTGTGTTTTAGCAGAAATGTTTTTATAATACAATTTAGATTCTTTATTCTTTTATTTTCCTTTCTCAAGAGAATTGCATCTGTTATGATGCTTTGGAATCCCTTTCATATTTTATATAGAATTTTCTAAAATTTTCTTTTACTTGTAGAAATTCTAATTTCTCTTTAGAACAAATATTACTCTTGAATCTTGGTTCTTTGGATTCTGGATTCCAAAGTTATAGTTATTTTCTACTTGTCAACTCTCAAGCACTTGATGCTAAGCCATCCTTCACTTGCTTTTCGTTGTGCGAGCGACAATGATATCCAACTATTGCAAGACTCAATCAACTGCCTTAAAAAGCCTCAATGTCTACTGATGTTATCCATTGCTTGATTTCAATTGAGGCATATTTCTGCTTTGTAGGAATAGCATGGAAGGTGACTTACTTTGTTGCATGGGAATTCCTGAGCACATTATCACGCTACATTTGATCATGGTTTTTGGGCTTGAGGTTGGTTTTTTTTTTTTTGGTAAGAACTATGATGATTTTCAACCATTGCAAGACTCGACCAGCTGTTCGAAAGTCTACCACAATTAAGTCTTTGGTTCTTGTTGTCATTATGAGGATATTTACATTCATAGTACATTGGAGTTGAGTACTTTTGATACTTAATCCGGCATTTTTGTGATAGCTTAAAGGTGTCTTGACTTGTTGCCTAATTATTCCTGAGCTCGATCCTGTAATGTCGCAAATCTGCAGATGAAAATTTACATAAGTTTCAAAAGAAAATAAAATCCAATAATTATTCCTAAATTTATTAGTTTAATATCAACTAAATAACTCATCAAAGACAATATTCTACAAACCATCCAAAATGGACGTGATAAGTGACTATACTGGATCGTCTATTCAGGGTATTGTAGGCCTTCAAATCGGCTATATTGTTGCAAATAATTTTATTTCTATCCTACAACTCTTCTTTGCATTGTTTTCTTTATTTATTTTGGTTCTCTCATCTAGTTTGCAGACTTCCTTCTTTGGCTCAACTATTTGTGTTTGTTGTATCTTCATCTGCAATCTAATGTATAAGATTATAGTGATGCTTGGTTGCGGTTGGTCGACCAAAATTGTAATAACATTAAGACTTCATTTGGAACAATTTTGTCATTCAGCAAAGTTCATTAGAAAGCGTGTTGGTAGACCGAGAAGGTCCTTCGCAGTCCAAAACGGCAAAAAGTTTCTGTTCTTACGAACAACTTAGGGAGCTGCTCGCAGATGCTGCTTCACCAAGCAAAAGCTTTCGCAAACATCATATGGTGGCTCAACATCTTCTCAAATAAAGCCTTTGTTGGCATTTTTAGATTAGACATGGCTCCTTCAATTTAGTTATTTAGTTTTTGGGCAGTTCCTTTATGATTGATTTGACTTATTTTTCTATATGCCTAATGATAATAAATATGAATCTTAAGCAACTAGTTAAAAAGGTCCTTTACGGTGAATAAAAATCTTTTTGAATGAGAAAATACTTTTTCTAACTCAGCTCATAATCATCTTCATAATGCAAAAGGTTTATTTTTTTCCAGTAACTTCTCATTTCTTCCATTTCTTCTCATTTCTCTTTCACATTCCTTATATCATTTTACTTGTTTTGGTTTAAAAAAAAAGACAAAAAATACATACATACATACATATATATATATATATATATATATATATATAGATATATATATATAATCCAGTTACTGGGCTTTTTTATTTATTTTGTTTATTTATTTATTTTTGGGAATGTGAGCCCAAATGGTACACAGGTTAAAAAATACATATATAAATATATATTTTTTCTTATGTATGGCGTTTATGAATGGAATAACATAACAATATAAACTCATATGCCAACTATACGACGAACTGAAAAATACAAGAACACAGAGACGACAATGTTCACTAGGAGGAAATGAAGTCATCTCCAGGAAATTGGCAAGTCAGATCTATTCATTTTCTAAGTTTCCAACACTTCACTCTTTCCTCTGAAGTTTCTTGTATTGTATCTGTAATTAAAATGGTCGTCTTGTACTGAGGGCATGGAGCGTGGGAAGCATGTGTAACCACTATCTTTTGTCTCCATTATAGTTTGCCTGGTCCCCAACAGAAATCCTGAGGGGAGTGCATATCATCTATTGATCAAATTGAAGGAAAGTTGGGTCTTCATACCCAAAACCCAATGCATCTCAAACAGTAATTGTGAAGAAAGGGGCGACGAGGAAGAAATACGAGGATCGTCCCTGTAAGCTTTTACTGTAAGGTTGAAGATAAGAAACAAACAGAAAAGAAGAACAAGGAGAAGCAGATGGTAAAGCAGAAAATGCTAATATTTTTTTACTAGTGTTAACTTTAGTTATAGGTAGAAGGTTTGTAAGAGAGAAAGAGTATTGATGTGTTGATAACAGAAAGTTGGTTAAGATATGATACTGTCCTTTTCCAGTGAGTGGATAGTTATTTTTTATGATCCCTCCTCAAGCTGAAGTTTGGTTGTGCCGCTGCATGGGGTGTTGGAAGCACCTTGATGAAAATGTTTGCTATTTGATTGGAGGTGGAAATGTAGTGCATGTTGATCTCCTTGGACATAAGTTTCTCTCAAACGAAGTGGTGATCGATCTCGATATGCTTGGTTCAGGCGAGAAATACTGGTTTGCGTGCAATAGCTTGAGCAGATGTATTATCACAATATATAACCATGGGAGATGGTGTGGGGATTTGAAAATCTTGGAGAAGTTGACGAAGCCAGACGACATGAGTGGTGGCGGTTAATAAAGCATGATATTCGGCCTCGACAAAGGAACATGCAACTTTTGGCTGTTTCTTAACATGCCACGAGATGAGTGTTGCCTATGAATGAGCAGTGACCTGTAGTAGAACAGTGGTTGTGAGGCTCACCTGCCTAGCTGGAGTCGGATATGTTTGAAGAGTTAGGGGACCTGATGTGATGGGTAATCCTAGGTTGAGTATGCCTTTGATGTAGTTGTTTGAGTTGGTGGAAATGAAGGCTTAGGGGCTCTTGGAGGTGTTGGGATAAAATGTTGACAGTGGAGGTGATTTCGGGATGTGTAATTATTAGATATCAGAGAGATCCAATGAGTTATCAGTAAAGGAATGGATTAGGGTAAGGCCAATTGATTTCGGTGGGAAGGTTTTGGAGGAGTGTATGGGGTTTGGTGTGGGTTTGCAATCAGCCAGGCCGGCTTTGTTGAGGATGTCCAAATCATAAGGTGTTTGATGAAAAAATATACCTTGATTAGTGTGAATAGTGGAACTGCCAAGAAAAGTGGAGACAGAACCCAACATTTTCATGGAGAATTTATGCTTCTGCTTAGTTAGTTCTTCTTCTATGGTGTTGGGTTGTACCGACGACGAGAATTTCATCCACGTAGAGTAATAGGTAGAGTGTGGTGGAGTTGATGTGAAGTGTAAACAGAGAGGAGTTGGCTTGTCTTGTGTGGAATCCAAGTTGTAAGAGATAACCTATGAATGTATTAAACCATTGACACGGTGCTTGCTTGAGGCTGTAGATGGCTTTCCTAAGGAGGCATACATGTTTGGGGTGTTGGTTGTCGAGGTGGTCGGGAGGTTGTTGCATGTAGATGGTCTCGTGGAGTAGCCTTGGAGAAATGCATTAATACGTCGAGCTGCATAACCTGCCACTGATGATGGACAACAATTGTTAAAAAGAGGTGGATGGTGGGATGTTTCGCAATTGGGCTGTAAATGTCGGTGAAATGCAATCCATATTATTGTTGATAACCACGTGCAATGAGCCTGGCTTTGTGCCGAGCAATGTTGCCGTAGGATTTGCTCTTGATCTTATACATCTATTTGCATCCTATGATGGGTTGATCGACTGGTGGAGGAATGAGTGTCCAAGTAGCTTGTTACTTTAGTGTTGTGTGCTCTTCTTGCATTGCAAATGTGCTTTGCTTTCTAAAGCATTAGTGGTTCATAATCATGTGTAACGAGATTATGTACATTGAAGAAGGATTTTAGTTTTATTGAACCTGTTTAGTATCGAGTTAGCATTGGGTGAGTTGAAGGAGCATTTGGATTGATTGGTATTAGAGAGTTTTTGGGAGAGGAGGTTGAGTAGGTGGAGTCTGGTTGTACCTATGGTGATGTGAGAAGGGAGTCTGCGTGATTAGTTTGGCTGGCGTTAGAGATGAGGGAGTGGAGTTAGATATGGGGATGATAATGGTGTGGAGTGAAAAAGGAGGTGGGTTTGGATTGGATGCTGTAGGTTGGTAGTGGTTTGGTGTGTGTTGGTAGGGATGGGAGTGTTCATTAAAGGTTACATGCCGGGAGATGAGAATTTTGCCATTGGCGGGGTTGAGGCATTTGTAGCCTTTAATATTGTCGGAGTAACCCATAAAGATGTGTTAAGTCAAACTTTGTTCTAGTTTGTTGCGGGTGTGTGCAGGAAACCATGGAAAGCAAGCACATCCATAGGCCCAAAGGTGAGCGCGGTCAAGTGATTTGTTCTGAAGGATTTGATAGGAGGAATTATGTTGAGTATTTGCGAAGGTCATGTGATTGATTAGGTATACAACCATGAGGGTAGTGTCGGGCCAATATCAAGGTGGTAGATTGGATGTGATCATGAGTGCTATGATGGTTTCGAGGATGTGGTGCTGCTTCCGTTTGGCTAGGGCTTTTGGTTCCAGTGTGTAGTGTGAGGAGAATTGATGGATGATGTCATGGGTGAGTAAGTAATTTTCAAATTGACGGTTCCAGTATTCACCACCGCCATTAGATCATATACGTTTTATGTTGAATTGATTTTCAATTTGCATCAATTTTCAATTTTCTCTTTAAAGTTTATGAAGTGGGTGAGCACTTCCGATTTGTGGGTCATGAAATTAACCCAAGTATAGTGTGTAGCATCATCCACAAAGATAACATATAAATGGAAGCCTTGATTAGAAAGATGTGGGGAGGGTTCCGATACATTCATATGATCAAGTTTTAATAGTTTGTAGGTATGAATTTTAAGGGGAAAAAGGTAGTCTACGTATCGTAGCTATAGTACATGACTTGCAAAATGAAACAGATTTCGGAATACATAAATGCGGCAGCTATGTGGAAATAGTGTTGATGACGTCTTTGTGGGGATGACCGTGTTGATGGTGCCAAAGCTCGATAGAGGTGAATCTTGAGAGCATAGCTTGTTTGGGAATGCGAACAAGGAAAGGTCTGTCACAGCATGGGCCTTGGAGGTCTGTGTGTTGAGAGGTCCGATTCCAAATCCTGTAGTCAGATTTGTCAAAGAGAATGATACAAATGTTCCCAGTGATTAGTTGGGAGATGGAAATAAGATTGTGTAATCTGTTGAGTGTGAATTAGTTTTGAGAGAAGGAGCTTACGAGATAGAGTTGGAAGTATGCTCTTGCCAGAGAGTTGTATGGGTACGATATTATCGTTGCCAACAAATAGTTCATCATGGTCACGGTCATGCTAGGCTTGGCGAAGGGAGCTAAAATCAGTGGTGAGGTGGGTGGAAGCACTGATAACTAAGTGCCATTCCTGGTTTTTATTTGATATAGTAAGAAGAACCATGTGCTCCTCGAGCTTGGTAGGTTGATAGTTGATATTGAATCAGTGCGAACAGTGAGATGCTCTGATACCAGAAATAAATAAGATCATTTCAGTATTCTTATTATCATGGGATTTATGGTACATATTTTAATATTTAGTACATAGCTAACCTGGTATTATAGATATAAAATGTCCATCTTGAGAGACCATTTTGTAATCCCAGGATCTTCTTAGCTTGATTTGCAAGAATGTGGTCATTTTATTAATGGCTTGTGAGCTTTAAGTCTGAGATCCTTATTCATCTCTAAGCCCCGCAAAGAAAAAGAAACATCTTTCAGGCTAGTATAATGGTCCCCCTCCCCTCATTCTGGTCCATCGCTAGCACATGGTAATCATTTTCCCCACAATGTATCTGGTTTTCTGATGCTAAAATGTTGAATAACAACATGATTTATGGCAGCTGTAGTGACCATCATTCGTTAAATCAAACCTGCCATTTGAATTAGTAACTGACATAATTGCTTTAAAGCATATTCCACATAAAACAATTTATGCAATTTGCAGGAGCTAAAGAAATATATGGTTCACCTAAGTTGAACTCTAAACATTTGATGAAGATCTTTCTTTAAAGATTGTTTGAAAAGTCATTTTGTACATGACCTTAGTGATGATGACTCAGTGGCAACAGGTTATTAATATTGACACAAGCTACGAGAGTTGTATTGCAAGCCATGCATTGTACTATATCGATTTCAGAATCCCGATTGCTTCAAAATTAAGGTCTTATGAAACTTTCTTTTAGCATATTGAATGATTTCAAAAGCACTGAATTTATTGTTGTTTCAAATAAACTGGTTTTTGTGAAGTTGCTGAACATAGGATATGGAGCTGTGCTCTTACGTGAATTTGAATGATTTCTTAACGAAAATTTATTAGCCCACTAAAATTTATAACTAAAAACTATTGAGAGGAAAAGAACTTCTACGGTAAAGGGAGATGTAGATGCTTCAGAACTTATAAGCAGAGATATTTCCTCAATTCCAATCATTATGTATTACATATCATTGTGTGTGTGTGTGTGTGTGTGTGTGTGTGTGTGTGTGTGTGTGTGTGTGTGTGTGTGTGTGTGTAGCCTATCTATGAAGATTTTTTCCAGATACATTTTTTGGCCTTGGAGGGCAACAGACGCTAAATGGTTAGCTAAATAAGGAAGATGTAAGCAAGTTATTATAATTAGTAGAGCCCCTCCTCCCCCTCCCTGTCTTTCTTTTGCTTCAATATATATATATATATATATAGCCTATCTATGAAGATTTTTTCCAGATACATTTTTTGGCCTTGGAGGCAACAGACGCTAACTGGTTAGCTAAATAAGGAAGATGTAAGCAAGTTATTATAATTAGTAGAGCCCCTCCTCCCCCTCTCTGTCTTTCTTTTGCTTCATGGGGACAGTTTGAATCTCCCCTATATTAGAATTTGTAATAGACTTTTGAAGTAACGTTATTGCTACCTGGGTACTTCTTTTGGGTACCTCTAGCTAGTTTTCAAAAAATAAAATAAAATAAATAAAATAATATATATATATATATATATATATATATATACAATTAATGGCATACTTGTAATTTACAGTGAAGGTTAAACAATTAAATATGCAAGACAACACTTTATATAGAAAGCAATAATCCATTTATCCATGAACCGTAGAATAAAGTGAATGTTCCCATCGAGCAGCGACGAGAGCATGAGCTGTAGATGATGGAAACTAACTTTCGTTAGATCCACACAGGTAATCCTTATTACCTTCTTTCAAATTGAGGGTAATAGTTGCTGATTGTCAGCTTGCTTGTACGAGTTTGATGTCATTTTGTGGTTAGCGATTTTGTGAAAATATCGGTAGACTGATCTTCAATCATGATATGTTGGAGATCGAAGTACTTGAGTTTGAGATAGTCTCTAATGAAATGATAGTCCACCTCTGTGTGTTTTGGACGTGTATGAAATACGAGATTATGAGTTAGAGAAATAGCCAATGAACTGTCACTATAGAGCATTGTTGGGGTTGTTGATGTCCTAGCATGTTCATTAAGCAACTTTCTGAGCCACAGGATTTCAATTGTGTAGTGGTGAGGGCCTTTGTATTCAGCCTCCATGATGGATCGAACAATAGTTGGCTCTTCCTTGGAAGACTAGGAGATCAAATTTGGCCCATGGTAAATGCAGAAATCTGTAGTAGATTTCTATCATCGTTGTCGCTAGCCCAATCTGTATCTGCATATGAATATAAGTTAAGTGGTCCTGATGTTATGGGAGGTCCCTAGTTTAAAGTACTTTTGAGATACCTGAGGAGTCTTTTAAAGAGTTGATAGTGCATGGTGTTCGTATTATGTATATATTGGCTTAATAAATTAAGAGTAAATCTAATACCCGATCTTGTGACAATGAGATATTGAAGAGAACCTATGAGGTGTCTATGGTCACACATTGAAAAGGGTTGTCTGTCGAATTTGTATGAATTTATGGGTAAGTGTGTGGTAACATGTTTAGATTGATGCAAACAATCTTTTGTTAGTAGCCTTAGTATAGTTGGCTTGATATTAAAAAAATATTCTTTATTGATATAAAAAACAATTCTTTATGTGTTTTGCCTATTTGTAGCTAAAGAAAATGATAGATTTCTAATTTGTTTTAAATTAATTAGCTTTCCTAAAGTAGTATTTAACAAATTCATAATAGCTTTTTGAATTTCCAGCTATAAAAGCATTGTCTACATATAAAAGTAAAAAAAAATGCGAATATTTTTGTAATGATGTATTTGCAATGAGGAATCAACAGTATTCAGTTTAAACTGTTGGGTTTATAAGAATTTACTTAAAGTGAAATGTCATTCCCATGGTGCTTGATTGAAACTATTTATTTCTCTTTGTAACTTACACAGCTACTGAGGATGTTGAGTATCAATGAAGCCTAGAGGCTGAGACATGTAACTGGTGGCTTCTAGTTTTCCATATAGAAATGATTTGGAGACGTCAAGTTGCTATATTTCCCAAATTTCAATTTTGGTTAAGGCAATGAGCATATAAAATGTGAAAATTTTGCAACTAGACTAAATATTTCTTGATAATTTTATCCTTGTTGCTTGAAGCCTTGAGTTACAATTTGACTTTGTATCATGCAGTTGATCCATTTATATGGTATATTATTTGAAATGTCCATTTGCAACCTAAAATGTTCTCTTGAGTGGGTGGAGTTACAAAAGTTTATGTGATTGCTGAAGAGCCATGAATTCTTCTAGCATGGCATGTTTCCAATGTTATTGTTGAAGAGCTTGTTTGAAGGTGGTGAATTTGTACGAGAAATTATATTGTAAAAGTGTGAAACTTTTTATAGGTTTTATTGTTTCTAATTGAGATCGAGTAATAATGTAATGAGGTTTTATTGGTGATCATGTTGGTTGAACATAAGGTAAAATAATGACTGTTGGTATGGGTGAGTATGTAGTGATATCATGTGTGATATGTGATGGCCAAAAATTACTATGAAGTAAGTTGGTCAATTACGGAAAAATACACATCAACTAATATGTGGTATCAAAGTCCGTGTATCGATCCAACAAAGAAATGGTTAACAATTATTCTTTGGAGAGAATCTCTAGTATACAAACTTTGTAAACCTAACTTTGTGTGATCATAATAGAAGTTTGAAATCCTAAAATCTTAAAAGAAATCAAATCAAGATCGCAAAAGCAGAAGCAAAGAGAAACTTAGTGTTCTTCAAGAGAGATGAAGCTTGTGCCTCTGTGACTTAGATATTATGGAGGTTAGTTTTCCTTAATATTTTTCTAAGTGATAATTTTCAACAAAGGATATGTCTATAGCTAGGTTAGAAGAAGAATAAAAAACTCATGAAGTTAAGTTTTACTTAACCTGATAACGGTTCCAAAGATTCCTCTAATCCCCTATCTAGATTGCATAATCCTACAAGAATATGCTAATTCCATCAAAATTTTGCAGTTAATCTACTCTTTCCACTACACAGCAGGCAGAAGTCATAGATTGAGATAGATATTAACATTTAATTTGCTAGACTAGAAGTAAATAAAATCTAGAAGGTTAACTAACAACATAAAGAGATAAAAAAATCAGAAAATGCTACATGAAAAATCTAAAAAAATAAAATTAAAATACTAACCTTACATCATAAATAGAAAAGAGGATTTAACAACACACATTTGAGAAAACCTTAACAGGTCATCATTGCAAGAAACAAATAATTGTAAAGCTTAAATCAATACTTATTCTCTTCACTCTGGTAGAAAATCCCTCTCTCATACACAACCTCTAAAGAAAAGTAAGAACAAAAGGGAAGAAGAATTAAAACAATCCCTTAAAGGTTCAACCAAAAGAGAGAAAGAATACCCTATAACTCTGTCACCAAAATCTCTCTTCTCTTACAGCCTCTAGCCGCCCAAGAAGCCTTAGACTCATACATATGAGCATATATATAAAAAAAGCTCTACAAAGGTGAGAAAATTCTTCTTGGTATTAATTTAGATAATTAGGCATAGGTGTGTTAGAGCTATAACGAGTGTGCTGTTCCGACGAACTACAATAGTTGCATGGGTGCACTGGGTCAAAAGTTTCCTTTATTTGCTTTAATTCATGCTTTATTGTTGTAGAACTGCATCCAGCTTAAAACCCGCACAAGTAAGAAAAAATACATTTCTCACACATAATATTGTTATAATATGTGTAAAAATGAGGATAAACATGCCATAAAATCATGACATATTTCACTGGTATCAAATCTCACATTAATTGCTTCCAAGTAATCCTAACACTAAGCTTAGATTCAGAAAATAAATAGTTGATCTAAAAGAATTTCCCTCAAGGATAGCTTTGCTTGTGCTTCGGTCTTGTGATATCAGCTTTAGTAGGAATTTATGTGCTTTGATGGTATTTTTTACCTTTGTTTAATTATTTTCATCTTGACACAATTCTTCTCAATACACTTGATCCGATGTGGCTATAATCCTTCTCATTTTTCCACATATTTTTAAGCACTCAATCCTTCACAAGAAATAGGTTATACCCTTATTCTGCCTAAATTTATAGGATTCTAGGATTTCATCAAGAAAGAAATTAAACCTTTCAATTTGGGGAGTTAGCTAGCAAACAAAAGTCAGATTACTCCAACACTTAACCTAAAGCTTATTCTCCCTAGGTTTTTTAATTTAGTTTTTTTTCAACTTTTGATTTGTAACTCTCTTTTTATTTATTTATTTTTTCTTCTTTTCATTCTTCTCAATTTCTGAAAGAATTTCTATATCTGGTTAAAGATGGTATTCACTTAAGAATTCTAATTTTCTTCTAAATTTCATAATGACTTCACACTTCTTACCTTTTTACTTTCAATTAGTGTAGATCCTCAAAAAATTTAAATAAAAGTGGAGAAACTAATAAATTTATTTTCAAGCTATCACATATGGATGATCCTCTCTCCCAAACTTATATTCTATCTAACCCTTGTCACATAAGAACTTACCAATAAAAGCATGAACATTTGATTAGAGAATGAACTATTACATGTAATAATAAAGAAGTAGGTGCAATAAAGATGTACAAAAAATCATGTATATCAGGAATCAAATGAAAGCTTGTATAACAATGAAACAAGTAGTGTCACAACAATCATCATATCCATGTATAATAAAATCAAATCATCCATAGTAAACACAAACTCAATCATTTAATTAAATCATCAAATGCCCTCTCCTCTTCTCCATTCACTCATCATCCTTTTCCATCGCCTCCATGTTGTATTCAACATCTCAAATGGTGGTGGTGTCAAGTACATTAAGGCTTAAGTTTGACAAGCCATCACTGTCTCTGGTAGATCTCCTCTTGACAGTATTGTGTTAGTGCTAGTGCACATACCCTCTCTGTTATTGCTCAGTAATGTGGATTAATCACAAGTGAAGATCTTGTACCCCCTAACTTAGACAACCAAAGTCTGTCACCAAGTCATCTATCCTCTTAGAGAACTGGCTCACAGTCTTGGTCATCTTCAGTGGTGACTCCTCCCACCTCAACGAGCTCGCTCATCTATCTCTCAAACTCTCTCCCTTCTCTTGTGTCATGGTCTGCTTGTAGGACAAGATAATCACTTGATTGATGGGCTTTGAAGGTGCAAGAGCTCCTCACTTCTATCTCTAGACACATTTGCAAGGCCACACAAAATGGTGACTAGGGGAGGAAGACCAAGTCCCACAGTTGTCCCATCAATGATCTTGTAGCCTAGGGATGAAGTAAGGATCAAAAAATGTTATCAAGAAAATGTTGATTGAGATGCCTCTCTATCAAGTTGCCGGTGCATGTTGACCTCATATTTGGTGACGTCTATTTTTTTTTCTCTTAGAACTTAGGATCTAGGCATATGACTTTCTTATTGACTATTCTAGAAGACTAGTGATGGGACTTATGATCAACTAGTTCCTGTAATTCATCTTGACCAAATTTTGTCATTTAGATCATAGGAGCTATACTAGATTTGAATATTTTCATGTCAAACATTTCAAGTAACTCATTAGTGTTTTTTTTTATAAATAAATGTGTCATTCTTATGCGACTTTCTTTGAAATCATTAAGAAAATTAAGTTCACCCATCATGCTCTTTTTGAATTATTTTGATAAAGTTGTTGAGAATATATGACATAAAGAATCATTTTTTCTTTAAATTAAATATCTTTTATATAAACTTGAGCAATGATAATAGAGTATATTATATTTAATACAGAGTATTGCATATACTCTTTTTTGTTTAAAATCATGATTAGCCAATAATGAAATCAATCTATCATACCTTGCTCTTATAGCTTGCTACAATTTATATATTGTTTTGTTTTTTTAAATTTATTTTATGATCTAAATTATCTAAAATTTCATAATTTAGGGGTTAAAAAAAAAAACAACATAATTAGTGATCATATTTAAGAATGTACTATTAACATTCATCTAAAGTAGTTTAAAATATTTAAAGCTTGTATATACTAATTGTAAACCTAATTATCTATAGTCTTATTACATGTACAAATGATTTCCCAAAATTTATACCCTCTAATTTTGTGGTCCATCGTGCAATTTCTTAGCCTTAATTTCTATTTCTAAAGTTTCAATTATATTTTTATCTTAAGGTCTTAAAACTAACTCCAATACAACATTTTAAAGAAATTCTTTTAACTTATCTTGCATCATTATAGTCCAAAAATTATCCTTTATTGCTTCATCAATTATCTTAAGCTCAACTTTTGATAAAAATATTAAATAATTTACTACCTCCCCAATATTTGCATTAGTCTTTATTCCTGAGGATGGATCTTTTATAATTAATTCCTTAAGGGGACTCTTTAAAATTTTTCATTCTTTTGGTAAGGAGTAAACTTTCTTTTAGTTTCAAGTCCTATCTTTAGTTATTTCTATTTCTTTTACGTCATTTTTAAGGGTTAACTAAATTCTTATTGAAGTCTATTTGAATTAATTTTTATACTAGAACTTGTTTTATTAAAATCATTATAAGAACTTCTGACATCTATATAAATAAAAATTAATTTTATTACTAGATTTATTATTATATTTTCTTAAAGATTATTTCCAATTATAAAGAGCATAATACTTGCATATAGGTACATGTAAATGATCAATCTTATGTCACTTCCTTAAAATACTCTATATGGTGTTTTCTTAATCACTGGTCTAACATCAACTCTAATAATTGCATAACTTTCATTATTCATTACTTCTACATGAAAATATTTTGTTAGTCTATATTCGTTAAGAATAATTGAATTTCATTCTAGTTATATTTTTTTTCAATAACTTCATTATTTTGAGGATACTTAGATGTTGAAAAGATTATATTTGATCTATTTACATTACAATATTCTTAGAAAAATATTTCAAATTCTCCAGTATTATTTTTTTGAAACCTAAAAATTAAATATCCTTATCCTCTACAAAAATATTTTTCAAATTTCATGTACTCATCAAACATATCATCCTTATTTGTTAAGAGAGTCACATAAGGGTATTTTAATAAACCACTATAAGTACGAGAATATATAGATTTTTTTCTCAAGTTAATGGTCCTAATGGGTCCAAAAAAAAATTATTTGGCCTCACTCTAACAGCCTAACAGTGATCAAAATAATCTTGCATTAAGTTAAATTTTTTTTTTATTGCATATAAGCATCACAAAAGTTGATCATAATGAGAATTAAGTTTTGGTAATCAAATTATGAACCTTTTCTTTTATTTTTTTTTAGTGTATGCATGCTTACATGGAATAACCGTTTATGTCATAAAAAATAATAATCTATTTTTTAGTTTAAAAAAAAAATCCAATTTCATTATATGTATTTTATTTAGTTATTAAATTTTATTTATTCATATATACCACTGAAATGATAGAGTTATTCTCTCTAATAATGCAATGTGATGGGTAAAATAAAATATTTAGCACATAATTGTATAATTTACTTTTAGTAATTAGTTTATATTTTAACCTTCTAACTAATGCAACCATGTTAATGCTTGGGATGTTTTTTTTTATCAACTGATCTAAATTCTTATAATTTTCCTTGATTATTAAATCAGGCATACCTATCATCTCTTAGCTAAATGTTAAAAATTTTGTTTTATCTCCAGTCTTGTGCTTTGAGTACACATTATCCATGTATCACTTGCATTCATTGTTACTTAATGAAAGCACTCCAACAAAAGCAAATCAAAGCTTTAACTTTAGAATAAAAATTTGTTTTAGTCCATCTTCAAATAACGTGCATAATAATCTAATTTGTGTTGGCTGTGTAGAACTAACGCTCTATGGTTTTCAAATATAATATGAATATGCATAAAACTATACATGAGTTACATAACAATTTATACAAATATGTCTTTATTTACCGCAAAAAGCACTCCAATCACTGGTGATAGAATTTGGCTCTATGTGATGATGAGCTTGATGATGTGTATGATGAGAATAATTTATATCATTAAAAATTTTGTCTAAAATGTTAATTTTTAACCTTTTGGTAGAATGAGAATACAAAAGAAAAAATAAAATTAATTCTCCAATTATATATTCTTTCTTTCATGCTTTGAGATGAATGAATCGTGACCATATATTGACATTGTCTTTATATATATGTAAACAACAAATCAGATTGCATAACTTAACTCATAAAAATAAAGCAAAAGAGAAGGAAAAAAGAAAGAGGAAAAGCATAAGAAGGATAAAAAAAGAGAATAGGCCTTATAGAGTCAATTAAAGTAGGGGAACGACGCCCTATCCAACGCCGAACAACGCCCTATCCCGAATTCAATCTAGATTTAATGTATTTGGCCGGATTTTGAATGGTTGCTTGAGGAAAATCTTGGAAATTCAGTTTTGGCCCAATATAAACACTTTTGGAGCCAAGTTTGGAGAGAGGGAAGAAAGGAAGAGAAGAGTTTAGAGTTTAGAGGGAGTTTCTTTCCATTTTGTGTAGGAAATTAGGTTTTGTGTTTCATCTTCTAAGGAGTGTGAGAGGAGAGGGAAAGTGAGAGATTTCTTCTTCCTTACTCATCTAAAGAGAGAATTGTATGTTGTTGTGAAGAAAGAAGAGGATTCAAAAGAATTCCTTGAGATTCACTTGGGAAAGATTTTGAGATAAGTTGTCTTTACTTTACTTTGTTTGTATGACATTGTTTTTATACATAAAATCCATGTTTTGTCATCTATTCCTCATGAGTCTTGAGTAGATTTATTTGTCTTTCTCCTTTTTATGTGAAGTATTGATGTTGTGAAATGGAAATGATGTGTCGATTTATTATGGAGAATTTGTGATGACCTTTTCACTTAGATTTTCATTTACTTTTTGATCTGGCCAATTGAATTATTAAAACTTGTTGGGAAAAATATGTTCCGAAAGGATTATGAGTTCCATAACAAAAGTGAAGGTCACATTCAATGTTGATGAACGAGAGATGTTGTTCATGGGGATTGAGTGCAAATAAATAAGGAAATATACTTTGATGGGCATAAAATTGGAGATTTCAGAGTGACAGGCTGAAATCCACAATTTGGTCATAATGTTTAGAAACCGAAGCGAGAGTTAGCCTTCAGGTGAAGGGAATTAGGAGCTCTAGAGTGAGAGCCAGTATCCTCCCAGCCTAACCATGGATTTGGGGACTAAACTTAGGATTAACCATTATTTTTTATACGTTGAAATATGGATAAAAAATAAAAATGCTCTTATAGGGCACAATACATTTGCATCACTGATCTATGTCACAATAATCATCACATTATGATTGGAAAGGAGGAAGACTCTTTCTTACAACTGAACTTTGTTATAAATTTAGTCTTGTGTTAGTTTAACTTGCTAGAGTTTAGAACGTGTTTTGGTAGAAATAGTAACTAAATCTGTTTGTCTTTACTTTAAAAATTAAACTACTTGCAATTGTGCTGTGATTCAATTAGTGATTTCTGTGCTACACCATAAAATTAAAGCCTCCATGTGGGGTCGATATCCAGGACTCCACTAGAGCCTTGTATTACTTGAGCGATACATATACTTGCATTAATTGTGTGACTCATTATCAAACTAAATCAATATATATATATATCTAAATTTGAGTTCATTAATTTTTTCAAATTAAAAAAGTCGCACCACCGAGCCGAACTCTACCTGTCGCAACTCCTTCTGAAATAAACTTGCAAACTCTGCTGTCTGAACTCCTCCCCTGTTTATGGTAACTATGAATTCCACCTGTTCCTAGATTGAGAGAAGAATATTCCTCCTTGTACAAATTAAAGATTCCCTCGATTCCCTCCAAGAAACCCCTTACCTCCGCACCAAACAAGAATTAAAATGCCTTCATCTATTTCAGAATTCTCTCCGCACAATTAAATTTCCTCTTCTTTAGGACTAAATCCCAAACAGTAAACAGAATTAATGCCTGGAATTCTCCCTCCTCTGCCTAATAGGATTGCCAAAAAAGAATAGGAATTGAGACTCCGCCTGATAAGATTGCCAACAGTGAACAGGAATTGAGAAGGAAAATGAAAGATTCCTTGGATTCTCCTCTCCTCTCCTCCGCCTGAGAATTTAACTTTAGAAGAAATTAATTTCTTCCTTCGCGCCAACACTGATTAACCTCCGTGGGAATATTTCCTTTAGTAGGAATAAAGATTCCTTTATTCCCTGACCTGTCACCGCCAAAGTGCTCCTCTCCCCAAAGTGCTCCTCCGCCCGCCAACTGCCGCGTACTGTTCCACCTCGATTTCGATGAATCGCGAATGCTTGTGACGAACGTCCACCGTGAACTGCTTTATCGTGCACCTGCTCCGAAGCCCTGACCCACGGATCGCTCGCCTGTACCGGGAAGAAAGAATATTCCCTCTAGTGCAAATGAAAGATTTCCTCCCTCCCCTTCACGCTCGCCTCCAGCCGTCATGAATCCTCTTGCCCGCGAAATCTGCCGCAAACCATGTTGTTTATGGGCCGAAGCCTCCTTTCTACAACACTGAACTTTTCTAGGAGTCTGGTCAGACTACCGCAGACCGATCTTCTTTGTCTAACTCTGTCTTCTTCTTCATTTTTCCTACGCCGATCTCCTCCACCCTAGAACCTCGCTCTGATACTAATTGTTGAGCAATTTAGGGCGAAGAAAACAGTAATAATAGATACAAAGTCAGAAGAACACACAGAGATTTAATGTGGTTTGACAAAGAAGCCTACGTCCTCGGGAGCAGAGCGGTGAATTTCACTATTTCAGGGGAGTTACAAAGTTTGGTTTCATATCCATAAAGTTACACATCTATTTATAGATATAAAACCCATAGATAAATTACTAAAATTCTTTAGCTCCCCCCAACCCATTAAAATCTAGGAGACACTCCTCCTTATTTCAAGAGACTCCAACTTCCTGGTATATGAGCCATACCTAATACCAGTCCCACAGTTGTCCCATCAATGATACCGTGTCTCAGGGATGAAGTAAATATCAAGCCAATTTTGTTTGAGATGCCTCTCTAAATATATAAGTTCAGAGCAACATGATCCTTATTGACCACCATGAGATTCATGGTGGGCATGATCCTGATACAAATGAAATAGTGTCAGGCCTTGAACTTCATGTTCATGAGGGAGCTAGAGATATTAATAATTTTTCCCTTCCGCCGACGGCACTAGACTTAGCATTCAATGAAAAAATTTATTATTTATTTATAGTCATAATCAAATAAATGAGCTTACTTTCATTTAGACACTTTAGGGATGTTTAGGAACGGGTTGATCATGGTGGCATCATACTTCACCCGTCTCCCCTGCACAAAAACCTCATCGTCCATGGTTTCCTTTGCGTTAGTGAGGAACTCACAAACAATGTGGATTTCGGCAGGCATAATGGTGTAAAACAAACGCTGTCAGCTCTTCTCATCAATAACTTCCACAACCCGACTTCTTGGGTGTGAGAACATCCGTTTAGGAATCAGTTTCCTTAAGGCCAGAAGATCATTGAAGAAATTGGAAGCACCCACTCTAATGAATTTCTAGGCGCAGAAGGAAGCATCCTTAGCTTTTGTACCTGTGGCCATGGCCTTGGAACCAATGAAGGAAGAAAAGACCACAATGCACAGAAGAAAATCACCCAAACATGCAAATCTTACCTCACTAGAGCTAATGACTATTGATATGAACTTTTGATGGCTTTTCGCGGTGGTCGGAGGCGAGTTATAGGCGTAGTGTGGGTTCTTTGGTGAATTTCAGTGTAAGGGGACGAGCAGGGAAAAATGTTGAACAATACCCCAACCAACATTATAAAGGCACGGGTGCACTGTGATCATGATGCGGCATGTTATGATCAGGTTGCCGGTGCATGTTGACCTCATTTTTGGTGAGGTCTAATTTTTTTTCTCTTAGTACTTAGGATCTAATCATATGACTTTCCTATTGACCATCCTAGAAAAGTAGTGATGAGACTTATGATCAACTAATTTCTGTAATTCGTCTTGACCAAATTTTGCCATTTGACTTGTAGGAGCTATACTAGATTTGAATATTTTCATGTCAAACATTTCAAGTAACTCATTATTGTATTTTTTTTGATAAATAAGTGTATCATTCTTATGCAACTTTATTTGAAATCATTAAGAAAATTTTGTTCACCCGTCATGCTCTTTTTAAATTATTTTGATAAAGTTTTTGAAAAAATATGACAAAAAATCATTTTTTCTTCAAATAAAATATCATTTATATAAACTTGAGCATTGATAATATAGTATATTATATATTTAATATAGAGTATTGCATATACTACTTTTTCTTTAAAATCATGATTAACCAATGTTGAAGTCAATCTTTCATACCTTGCTCTTATAGCTTGCTACAATTTATATGTTATTTTTTTTTTCTAAAGTTATATTCATGATCTAAATCATCTAAATTTTCATAATTTAGGTGTTAAAAAAAAGTGACATAATTAGTAAATTTATTTAAGAATATACTCTCAGTCATTTAAAGTAATTTACAATCTTTAAAGCTTGTATAAATTTGTAAACCTAATTAACTTTAGTCTTATACATGTACAGATGATTTCTCAAAATTTATACCCTCTACTTTTGTGGTTCCTTTTGCAATTTCTTAGCCTTAATTTTTATAATACTATCAATGTCATCTAAATTATCTCTAAGGTTTCAATTATATTTTTATCTTAGGGTAAAACGAACTCCAATACAACATTTTCAAGAAATTTATTTAAGTTATCTTGCATCATTATAGTCCAAAAATTATCCTTTATTGATTCATCAATTACCATAAGCTCAACCTTTGATAAAAATGTTAAATAATTTACCACCTTTCCATTTCCAATATTTGCAGTAGTCTTTATTCCCGAGGATGGATTTTTTATTACCAATTCCTTAAGGGGACTCTTTAAAATTTTCATATTTTGGAAAGGAGTAATCTTTTTTTTTATTTTTTATTATCAAATAAAAGCATTCCAACAAAAGAAAATCAAAGCTTTAACTTTAGAATTAAAATTTTAGTAACAATGAATGCAAGTGATACATGGATAATGTGTACTCAAAGCACAAGACTGGAGTTAAAACAAAATTTATAACATTGAAGCTAAGAGATGGTATGTATGCCCAATTTAATAATCAAGAAAAATTATAAGAACTTAGATCAACTGATAAAAAAAAAAACATCACATGCATTAATATGGTTGCATTAGTTAGAGGCTTAAAATATAAATTAATTACTAAAAGTAAATTATGAAGTTATGTGTTAAATATTCTATTTTACCCATTACATTGCATTATTAGAGAGAATGACTCTATCATTTCAGTGCTATATAGGCATAAATGTAAATTTAATTAATAATTAAAATACATATAATGAAATTGGATTTGTTTAAAACTAAAAAATAGATTATTATTTCTTATGATTTAAACTGTTATTCCATGTAAGCATGCATACACTAAAAAAATTAATGAAAAAGTTCATAATTCGATTACCAAACTTAATTATATTATGATCAACTTTGTGATGCTTATATGTGTTGACCTCACTTTTGTTGATGTCTAGTCTTTCTTCATTAGGAGCCTATGATCTAGCCATAAGACTTTCCTGATGACTATTCTAGAGAACTAGTAATGGAACCCTACCCCATTAGAAATTTTAAACACTTCTATACTCTTCTTGGAGTTCCACATGTTTGATGCTATCCTCTAACACTTAGTAGGATGTACCAAACATGAGTGAGCTCAAGATAGTTCTCATAGGATTGCCTGACCTTAGAGGTAACCCTGGGTGGTGTGGCCTTGGTCATTCTTGAACAGACACACAACCAATCACTTTCACTCACAACCTAAAACCCTAAATCAATCACCCTTTACTTGGTTCACCACCTTTTTGGAAACTTATGTGGGTGGTCCCCCAAGACCTAGCCCTAAGCCACAGTTTGACTAAGACCAACACATGAATGATCCAAAATGAGATTTTCCTTGATCTCATGGCTCAATAGGGTTAATTCTATGATTAACATTCTCAATTGATCACAATTTTACCAAACCCCAAATTTGTCATTTTAGCCTCAAACTTTCACCAAATTACTAAAATGCCCCTGAAACCCTAAAATTCTCCAAAAAAATAAAACTCTCTTCAGAAATCATTTAAAACCATTCCAAACCACCTAAATTGACCAAAACACCCCAAAATTCTAAAATACCCTCAAAATTATCAAAATTACCAAAATGCCCCTCATGACCAAAAAATTCCCAAAAAATCTTCAAATTCACCTCAATTGTCCCTAAAATCAATCATAGCCACTCAATGAGCCAAATTTACCCAAATTAACCAATTTTGATCAAAATCCCTAAATTGCCTCTAAAGGCCCAAAGTCCCTAAATCACCCCCAATTTCCACCAAATTGATTTCTACCTCCCCAATTAGATTCCAAATCAAAATTCATCATGTCCAATCCCAATTAAAACCAAATTGAAGCCCAATTGAACCTCTCCAAATCTCAATTTTCATTTTGAACCAAAACCCCCAATTTTTCCCTAAAATCCAAATGTCACCAAATTGAGCTTCATGACTCTACATTCACATAAAATTGATATCCAAAATTCTTCATGACAATCTCTTGAACCAATTTGAACAACAAGTGACCCAAATCCAAACCCTAGCTTAATCTAAACCTAAGTCTAGCTCAAATGCTCCAAAATTGACCATGAGCCAAATTCCATTAAATTGAGTCTCCCAATCACTTCAAACTACCTAATTCATTTTTTAAAATTCTTCATGACAATTATCCAAGTCAATTGATCAATCACTTCACCCAATTCCTAGCCCAAACCTAACCTAGACCTAAGTCCAAGCCAAAACTATAATTTTTAACCCAAATCCCAAACTTGACCAAATCCATTGAAATTGACCAAACCATGACCTCCACAGCCATCATTTAAACCCTAAGACCAGCCTAGATCCACCGAGCTCAACCTACATGAGCCATGTATCAAGGGTCCCTTGAATTAGGGGATATATTACCAAAGTTGGCCAAACTAAGGAGATACTTGCTCCACTGACCTAGCTAACCACCAGCCCCATCCTGACCGGCCGGCCTAGTTGTTGGAAAATCCAAAACCGAGCAACCATTCCCATAACTCAAACCCAATTCCACCAATCCAAGCTGGCTTAACATAATTGGTCACTTGCGCCATTCAACCCTCCACATAAGCATCTGATTGCACCTATTAGCCAGTTCTGGTGGCCACCATGGCCTTACCTATTTATGCTCTACCCCCTCATGGACAAATAAAACGAGTGTATAAAATCTTGGGGAAACTCTACAAATTGCTTCTAGAGCTTCTCAAGAACTCTCTAAGCTCAAGCCCACCATTCTCCAGCCATCTCCCCCATTGCCTGAGGCCAATTTTACCACCCAAAATAGGCGGAAAATAGGATATTTTCTGTCATTCCACCAAACTCCACAAATCTTTCAATTGAACTGTACCTGAGCTTTCCCGGACCAAAAGAGGAAGATACCCATTGAAGGCCCCATCGCCTAACCTCTCTGCACCTGACTTTGATCAAGACTGCACCACCTGTTAGAGGGACTTCAACTCAGGCCTATTCCTAGAGCAAGGTGACACTTGGAGGAGCTTCGCTAGGTCCTAATAGAGTATCTGCTAGCATCCAACTAAGACCTCACCTCTTGAACTAAGGTATAAGACATTTTTCACAAAATTGAACTCAATTTGGGCTTTTATGAAGAAAAGTTTAAATTCATGTGCATGTGACCGTATAAATGTGTTCGTCTATACTAGATGAAGATGTAGAAACAGACCTCATGTCATTTAGTTGAGTATCGAGTGAGATCTTAGGGTTTTAGTGTGGACGACTCTTTATTTACACCAGATGAAAATGATGACCAGGGACCGTCCGATCGCGCGTGTATTGAAAGGACTACACTGATGCGGTCGGACGTGGGAATGAAGCATAAAGTGCAGGCCAAGTCAGCGCTGATGCAGATGGTAGAGGTGAATCAAATGGTGCCGCGAGGTCTTTCAGAGCGCCATAGGTTGACGCGGCAGCTTGCTGGTTTAAGTAGGAAAATATGATTTTTATAATTTATTTAACTCAATTAACTTAGAAAATGTATAACTTGGTGTATAAAAATGCTAAAAAAAAGAAAAATATAGAACAATGTGGACCAAACATTAAAAATATTAAACTTATCTTTATTTTTAAATTAATTAAAATACCTTAAAATGTCATTAAATCATAACTCAGTAAATATTAATCATCACGACATGAAATTTGGAGGGTTTAAACTTCTCATCCTTAGGTATATTCTATAATTTTTTTAAGTCAGATAACACCTCTAAGTGTGAAAGCCTTAATTTTCAAAGTAAAGAACCCATATTTTAATTAAAAAAATTATAAAATTTAAAATATAAATAAAAAAATAAAAATGAGTTTCGTAGGTTCACCATGCTCAGACGATCATATGAAAAATATAAAATGTATTTGAATAATTAAAAATAACATTTTGTGTATTTAATTCATTAAAGCTTAAGAAAAATATAAAAATAAAGATATAATCAGAAAAATCGCAAAAATTAATCCAGATTAAAGATAACAGTCAAGGAAACATTTATAAAAATTTGAGCTTAATATGAGTTGATTTGATCATTAAACTTAATTTTCTAAGTAAAATAGTATTTTCGCACTAAAATAATTATAATAAATAAATTATGAGTAAATAAATTATGAAAATATTTTTGAGAGTTCCTTGTAACTAGAGGAACTTAAAAAAAATAAAATTAGTCTTAAAATAAATACTTCATTTAAACTATCTTTAGATTTAGAAAATGATTAAAATAATTAAAAAATCTTAAAATCACAAAGTGTAAAAATGCACTAAAATGCTCTAAATTGGTTTCTAATCACTTGCGAACAATTAGAATACTTTTCTTGATTTTATAAGTAAAAATAAAATTTTAAATGCCTAAAAATAAATTTTACCTATTTTTTTATTAAAATAATTATAATAATTAAAATAAAAATTACAAAAATATAAAATGTGTTTGTCTCGGGTTCCCGGAATTTGAGGGATTTAAGAGAAACATAAAAAGTAATTTTTAGGTTAAAATATATTTTATATTTTATTAATTCTCCAACTCAACAGATAATTATAATAATTAAAATAAAATTCAAAAAATCATGAAAATTGGTCTAAGTCGTTCTCTAACATAGGTGAACCTCCAATAATTTTCATAAGGACAGATGATGTACTTTTGATAAGTTAATAAATTAACTTGAAAATATTTAATTTTACATTAAAAATAATTCCAGAAAATCAGAAAATGCCTCTGATATTTTAATTGACTCATAAGTGGGGTAACATAAAAATTTTAAAGTCATTTGAGTTTCATCTGAAGAATTATGAAGTTATAAAACCTTAAAGAGAAAAATGATAATTATGAAATTTAAACTTTAATTAATTTATGAAATTTAGACCAAGTTAAAGGATAAATGGGTAATGAATGATCATAATCAATTTTTCTAGATTATTGAAACATAAGGGATCAAGAGGTAGAAACCAATTCCTCACTTTTTTATAACAAGGGCAAAATTGCAATTCCCCTAATTATTATAATTTGGAAGTTAATTAAATTGAATGATCCTAGAGTGAGGGGTTTTATTTTGGAAGGTTATAATTCACTAATTCAATACTCCTCCTCAATGGTTTGATGATAATAAAATTTGTGATAAGGATCAAATTCACCTCCGTTTTATATTCCTAAAAATTACAAATCTGACCAAAATCTTAAGGGTTTAGTAGTGAGCTAGACTTAATCTAAATTTTCTTAATGAGCTTTAGAAAACAAAAATAATTAATAATCAAACACTTTGAAAATATTACTAGCCCAACGTTGATTAAAGTGGTTAGGTTCCTTAATAAATCAATTTTGCCCTTAAGGACCTTCATCCACATAGTTATCTCACTCGTAGGAATGATTAAAACATTAAGGTTCATTAAGAACAGGTTGAAACATCTTCATTAAACTTTGAGTCACTTATGGATGAATGATTTAATAACATAATAATTTCAGAATAACTCGAGATGATTCAAAGTGTTTTGAAAGTCGTTTAGGGTTACACTCTGAACACTTTTATAGTCGTTTGGATGTTTCGGAGGAAAATTGAACATATTATGTCCTTGCTTAAGAAAATCATCCTTAAAATAAATGAATATGAACCCACCAAGTTATGACCTAAGACTCGGTAGGCACACACCTTAAACTGCTTTTCCTGTTTTCTTTTTTGGTAATTAATTTAAATTTCTCGAAAGTATTATATATATGTTGTAAGTACTAATATTTCAGTAGGAGTGCAAGAAGATGACAGGTACGCATTTACATTTTGGCATTGTAATTTTCTTACATTTTGTTTCTTTACCGCATGTCATTACCTGCATTTGTTTACTTTACTTGGAAAACTCAAGACAAACCTGCATGTTAAACCAAAACAAAATAATTTTAAAGTTAAATAAATTTTCAAAACAAAAAAAGATACTAAATCTAATACACCCTCTTTGAATGATTGGGAATCCCTCGGAAGAGGCAACCTATGGCTGGTAACGAGATTTCTCCGGTTTAAATGAGCCTAACAAATTGTTTAGACTAAGTGAATCTAAAAAAAATAGTGGTGCCGGAATGATGGAATAGTGAGATCCTATTGGTATCTCTTAATCAACTTAAATCCCCCATAAGACATTTAAACAACAATCACAACAGCAAAACCACACAATATAACACACTTGGTAAAACCATTTGAACCTTTGACATTAAGATTGCTACTTCAGCAAGGAGCTTGGAGCATGCACTGTGGACAACACAACGAGGACGTACCGAAGAACATCTTCGAGAGAGTCGACAAATCTATAATAGCAAATCCATTCCTTAGTTTAAACAATAGACCATAGGACTTCGAGGTTGTCTGCCTTGTGTGACATAAATCCTCAGCTGATCTTTAGGCCTTTGTATAACCCTGGTGTACAATATAAGCCCCAACTTGTTTTAGGATTCCAAGGTCATCGTTTGGTACGACATAATCCCTCATATCTTCTAGGCTATTTGTATGATCGATATCATACAAATGTAAGCTCTAATAATAAAATTGGCAGGATAAAACATTAAATAATTTCTTATCACAACTGAAGCCAAATCATAGGATAGTTTGGGAAGACACCGAGGTTTCCTCAGGATCCGTGACATACCCTACCCTTCTTCCTTTGGATTCCATAGTAATTGTTCCCATTTGCACCTTTCCCATTTGATATTCCATATGTTCAACCATGAAAGACCCAACCTTTGAAATTCATGAAGACAATATCTTTGATATAAATCGAGCATTTTCTTAGGTGATTTCATTTGCCTAAGATGTAATTAACTATAAGAGCTTCACCTTATAGGAAACGCAAAGGACACAACTTAATATAAACATTGTCTAATCTTCTATATTAGATAGGAAAACTTGTCGGTCAACATAAAAGGTTTCGCAGACCAAACAGTTATCATAATTTCTGTAGTTTATTTAATCGAGCCTTATTATCAAGTCATGTGTCTACTCTTTGGGGTAGATGTATGACTTGTGATGTAGTGCTCATTTATTTAAACTATTGTATATATGAGATCGGTTCAGTCTTATATTTTTCAAAATTAAAACATTACTTTCCAAATTATATATTTATACATACATTAAATTAAATTAAATATTTTAAACCGTGCGACGGAATATCTATTATGGCGACTGACAACTTCTAATTTGGTGACCGACAATATGCATGAAAAAGAATTATTTTAACTTAATGCAAGATTATTTTGATCACTATTAGATTGTTAGAGTTAGGCCACATGAATTTATTTGGATCTATTAGGGCCATTAACTTAAGAAAAAACTCTATAAATTCTCGTAATTATAGTGGTTTATTCAAATACCTTTATGTGACTCTCTTAATAAATAAGGATGATATGTTTGATGAGTATATTAAATTTGCAAAATATTATTGTAGAAGATAAGGATATTTAAATTTTAGGCTTCATAAAAATACTAATGGAGAATTTAAAAATATTTTTTTAAGAATATTGTAATGTATATAGATCAAATATATTCTCTTCAACACATAAGAATCCTCCACATAATGAAGTTATAGAAAAAAGATATATCTAGAATGAAATTGAATTATTCTTATTGAATATAGACTAACAAAATATTTTCATGTAGAAGTAATAAATAATGCAAGTTTTGCAATTGTTAGAGTTGATGTTAGACCAGTGATTAAAAAAATACGATACGAAGTATTTTAAGAAAGAAACATAAGGTTGATCATTTATTTATATGCAATTGTTTTGCTCTTTATAATTCGAAATAATCTTTAAGAAAATATAATAATAAATCTAGTAATAAAATTAATTTTTTTGTTATACAGATGTGAAAGTTCTTATAATAATTTTAATAAACAATTTCTAGTATAAAAATTAATTCAAATAAACTTCAATAAGAATTTAGTTAACCCCTTAAAAATGACATAAAAGAAATAGAAATAACTAAAGCTAGGTCTTGAAAATAAAAGAAAGATTACTCTTACCAAATGAATGAAAATTTTTAAAGAGTCCCTTAAGGAATTGGTTATAAAAGATCCGTCCTTAGGAATAAAGACTTATGCAAATATTTGGAAGGTGGTAAATTATTTAATATTTTATCAAAAGTTGAGCTTAAGGTTATTGATGAAGCAATACGGGATAATTTTTGGACAATAATGATGCAAGATAAGTATAATAAATTTCTTTAAAATGTGGTGTTGGAGTTAGTTTTAAGACCCTAAGATCAAAATATAATTGAAACTTTAGAAATAATTTAGATGACTTTAATAGTATTATAAAAATTAAGGCTAAGAAGTTGCACAAGGGACGAAAAAAGTAGAGGGTATAAATTTTATGAAATCATTTGTACATGTAATAAATTAGAGATAATTAGGTTTACAATTAGTATGTACAAGCTTTGAAGATTTTAAACTACTTTAGATGAATGTTAAAAGTACATTCTTAAATAGATTCACTAATTATGTTTTTTTTAACACCAAAATTTTGAAAATTTAGATGATTTTGATCATGAATATAAATTTTAAAAAAGCAATATATAAATTGTAGCAAGCTATAAGAGCATGGTATGGTAGATTGAGTTCATTATTGGCTAATCATGATTTTAAACAGAAAAAAGTACTTTTTAAAGTTATCGTTAAATTCTCTCTTAGATTTTCTTACAAATATTTAAAAAAATTTTAAATTGATTAGAATAATTTCTAAACATAGATATGAGTTTCTCTTCTCCATTAGTGAAGCATAAATTATAAGTGTTTTATTTGCCCTATGAAGGAAAGAATCATATGGTAGTAAAAATTATAAAGTAGAACCAAGATGATGGAGGTCTAAGTGAGAACATAGGCAGTAGAAAAATGTTGTAAAAATTTTGGTTTCTTTCTTTTAAAATTTATTTACTTACTTTTATATTCTTTCATAATCTACTTATTTCTTATAAATACAAACTTTAATTTTGCACACATTTAAATAAGGATAATATTTTTTGTAAAACACTAATTCAACCCCTCTTAGTTTTCATACTCATTACTAAAACCATACCAAAAAGTTTAATCTTAAGGGATAATGGTGTATCAATAATCTAAATGGAAAATCTTATCAAACATACTACAAAATTGATTAGAAAATTTGTAGTTGTAATTTGAGATCATAGTAATTAAGTGCAACTTTGGTGAAATAGGAGGCTCATTATTGACTTCACATGGGAATGGTATGTCTAACCCACCTAAAGAATTTGGGATCATTTAAATGTATGATTCTTAATAAAAAATTTAGTAACAAAAGAAATTAATATAAATAGTAAAGTTAAATAGAGGTTTATGCTCATTTGGATAGATATCTAAGGTAGATGAGCCAATAGCTAAGCCATGCATTTTAAATTGAAACGCTTAATATTTATATGTTTGGAAAAAGTTTCTTCATAATCTTTAAAACTTGTTTTATTAATCTTCCAAGTTTTGTGAATATTTTATTTATGACTCAACAATATTATGAGCCCGTATTCACCCTCCTTTATCAAAAGTTGAACTATAATTGCTAACATATGAAGAGTCTATTTTATAGTCTAGGCTTTCGTTTATATTAAACAATATTTATGTTTCAAATTTATTTCATCTCTGCTTTTAGTAGAGTTTCTTTCCTCCTAAATATGCGTCTTTTGTTCAATAGAAAACTCTAATATATTTTATTCTTGTACATCAATTTTATTTTACAGAGCAAGTTATTTGATAAAATCTGTGCTTTTTAAATAAAAAAAAATTCATCTAATTTTTATGCCTATTCTTTTAAAAAATTAGCATTATGTATGGTGAACAATATATAGGTTTCAATTTTTATCTTGAAATTAGTTATCGAAAGAGATCTACGATTGAAAACACAAAAATATGAAGTAAAAAATTTTTAAAACTAAACGTAGAACTTGAAAGATGAAATATGAAAATTGCAAGGCTAGAAAAACCTAAGAAGAGAAATGGTCATAATAGATCATTATGTCCCAAGCTATCCTTTAGTTTAGCTTATTTTACTTATTTCAAATGTCCTTTTAATTAAAAGAACACAAATCATTTATGCATTTTTTTCTTTTTTTTATAAAAATTTTTATGCAAATTTAAGAAAGGTTGCTTACAAAATAATAAAATAAAAATGTTAAAAATTTCCTTGAAGTCTTTTAAGTATTTATTACCAACACATTAGAAGGGATTAAAAAAATGCATAGTAAAATTTATCATAACTAAGCATAAATAAAAATACATATTTAAATTTCATGTTTTAGAAATTTATTCAAAAGGTTAAACTATGGTAGGATGGGTTTTAAAATAAGATTGGTTTGGCTTTATACAATTCACTACTTGAAGAGGTAATAACTAGTAGATTAAGCATAACATTATTGATATAACATGTTAAAATCATAAATTTCTACCAAAAGTAGGGGAATTAAAAAAAAAAAAAAATGAAAAAGCAAAGCATATCAGTTGAATTCAAGTTGCCTTTTTTATTGAGTATATTACATCTTCTTGAAATAAAATTTTTAGGGGTCGAAATCCTTCGTGGAGAACTTCCAAAGTATGGTTGCTCATTTTAGTGATGTTGGAGCCTCTTTAAATTTATTATTTTATATATCTTTTAGTACAAAGGCTAAGTGGTGGTTTAGTTTTCTCTAATACCACAAGATAAGAAGTATTTTATGATGTCTTAAAGCATTATTTAGTAGCGGTAAAGGGTTAAAGGATGGTAAAAGGGTAAGAAAATGTTAACTAATTTAAGATATCTATATGAAAATTTATACTAGTGAAAGATTGGGTTCTTTATTGAAAATACTTAAGGACCTCTATATCATTGATTTGGGATGTTATCTAACTAATGATGGAGATTTTGATTAATTGAAAGCGTGCTTATGAAGTCATATGCTTCTAGTAAATTAATCATAACATGTAAAGTTAGGATTTAATGAAAGGGATATGGCTCAATTATTGTGTTGGATTTGCGTGGCTTAAAACCTTGAGAAGGTTGTGAAAGATTGGGTTCCGGTATTCACCGCCGCCATCTGATCGTATACATTTTATGTGTATATTGAATTGATTTTCAATTTGCATCAATTCTCAATTTGCTCTTTAAAGTTTATGAAGTGGGTGAGCACTTCCGATTTGTGGGTCATGAAATTAACCCGAGTATAGTGTGTAGCATCATCCACAAAGATAACATAGAAATGGAAGCCTTGATTAGAAAGATGTGGGGAGGGTCCGGATACATTCATATGAATAAGTTTTAATAGTTTGTTGGTATGAATTTTAAGGGGAAAAAGGTAGTCTACGTATCGTAGCTATAGTACATGACTTGCAAAATGAAATTGATTTCGAAATACATAAATGTGGGAGCTATGTGGAAATAGTGTTGAGGACTTCTTTGTGGGGATGTCAGTGTCGATGGTGCCAAAGCTCGATAGAGGTGAATCTTGAGAGCATAGCTTCTTTTGGAATGGGAACAGGGTAAAGTCAGTCATAGCATGAGCCTTGGAGGATTGTTTGTTGAGAGGTCTGATTCCAAATCCTGTATCCATATTTGTCAAAGAGAATGATACAAATGTTTCCAGTGATGAGTTGGGAGATGGAAATAAGATTTTGTGTAATATGTGGAGTGTGAATTAGTTTTGAGAGAAGGAGCTTACGAGATGGAGTTGGAAGTATGACCGTGCCGGAGAGTTGTATGGGTACGGTATTATCGTTGCCAACAAAGAGTTCATCGCGGCCACGGTAATGCTAGGCTTGGCGAAGGGAGTTAAAATCAGTGGTGAGGTGACTGGAAGCACTGGTAACTAAGTGCCAATCCTAGTTTTTATTGGATATAGTGAGAAGAGACATGTGCTCCTGGGGCTTGGTAGGTTGATAGTTGATATTGAATCAGTGCGAACAGTGAGATACTCTGATACCAGAAATAAATAAGATCAGTTCAGGATTCTTATTATCATGGATTTATGGTACATATTTTAATATTTAGTAGACAACTAACCTGGTATTATAGATATAAAATGTCCATCTTGAGAAACCATTTTGTTATCCCAGGATCTTCTTAGCTTGATTTGCAAGAATGTGGTCATTTTATTAATAGCTTGCGAGTTTTAAGCCTGAGATCCTTATTCATCTCTAAGCCTGGCAAAGAAAAAGAAACATCTTTCAGGTAGTATAATGGTCCCCCTCCCCTCATTCTGGTCCATCGCTAGCACATGGTAATCATTTTCCCCACAATGTATCTGGTTTTCTGATGCTAAAATGTTGAATACCAGCATGATTTATGGCAGTTGTAGTGACCATCACTCGTTGAATCAAACCTGCCATTTGAACCAGTAACTGGCATAATTGCTATAAAGCATATTCCACATAAAATAATTTATGCAATTTGCAGCAGCTAAAGAAATATATGGTTCACCTAAGTTGAACTCTAAACATTTGATGAAGATCTTTCTTTAAAGATTGTTTGAAAAGTCATTTTGTACATGACCTTAGTGATGATGACTCAATGACAACAGTTTGTTAATATTGACATAAGCTGCGAGAGTTGTATTGCAAGCCATGCATTATACTATATCGATTTCAGAGTCCCGATTGCTTCAAAATTTAGGTTTCTTTTAGCTTATTGAATGATTTAAAAAGCACTGGGAGTTTATTGTTGTTTCAAATAAACTGGTTGTTGTGAAGTTGCTAAACATAGGATATGGTCTTGTGCTCTTACTCACGTGAATTTGAATGATTTCTTAACGAAAATCTATCAGCCCACTAAAATGTATAACTAATAATATTGAGAGGAAAATAACTTCTAAAGTGAAGGGAGATGTAGATGCTTTCAGAACTTACAAACAAAGATATATCTTCAATTTCAATCATTATGTATTACATATCATAGATATATATATATATATATATATATATATATATATATATATATATATATATATAGCCTATCTATGAATATTTCTTCCAGATACATTTTTTTGCCAGAGAGGGCAACAGACGCTAACTAGAAAGCAATAATCCATCTATGCATGAACCGTAGAATAAAGTGAATGTTCCCCTCGAGCAGTGACAAGAGCATGAGCTATAGATGATGGAAACCAACTTTCGTTAGAATCACACAGGTAATCCTTATTACCTTCTTTCAAATTGAGGGTAATAGTTGCTGATTGTCAGCTTGCTTGTACGAGTTTGATGTCGTTTTGCTGTCAGTGATTTTGTGAAAATATCGGCAAACTGATATTCAATCATGATATGTTGGAGATCGATGTACTTGAGTTTGAGATGGTCTCTGATGAAATGATAGTCCACCTCTATGTGTTTTGTGCGTGCATAGAATACTAGATTATGAACTAGAGCAATAGCCAATGTACTGTCACTATAGAGCATTGTTGGGGTTGTTGATGTCCTGGTATGTTCATGAAGAAACCTTTTGAGCCATAGGATTTCAATTGTGTAGTTGCGAGGGGCTCTGTATTTGGCCGCCATGATGGATCGAACAATAGTTGGCTCTTCCTTGGAAGACTAGGAGATCAAATTTAGCCAATTGTAAATGCAAAAATCTGTAGTAGATTTCTATCATCATTTTCGCTAGCCGAATATGTATCTGCACATGAATAATTAATCCCAACTTCCGGTTACCATATAACTTTAACTCAGAAAAGTATTTATGAATCACTTCCAACTTAGGACGAGTCAAAAGCAAATTTACCCCCTAACCTATGTTTCAGATGCCCAGCAAGAAGATTGGCATCCTCATCATGTAAAAGAAGCGTCAGCTTACTATTCTTCCTTGACACTTTCTTGAGAAAACCATACGATGTACTATCAGCAAGTTGATCTTTAAAAGGCGAAGAAGGAAAAAGAACATTTACCAATTCATTAGAGCTACTGGCAACATTATCCCTGAGAGAAGGAGCAGCTTCTTAGGAGGGGGAAGCCATTAGAAGGAAGCCACACAGAAGAAAATGCGCACAGAAGAAGCAAGAACCCTCAGGAACTCACAAAAGGAACAAGAAAAAAAAGGTCGAGCTCCTATAAACCCTGAAACCCTAGACACAAGGCGCTAGGATAACCAAAATATCTAATTCATCAGTAATAAAACTCCAAATCCACTGCAGCAAACACTGAAGAGACCGTGGAGAACATGAAACAACCGCAATAATACCAAAAACCAACCTCCAAACCACCAACAAAATGCGGGCATAGAGAATCAACTGAAATACCACCGAGTCTAACGCCAATGCACCAAGCAGAAACACGATATGAACCGTGTAACACCACGAAATCACCACAGAAAACCCCAAAAACAATCAAACTCCACCTTAGAGAATGCGAAGGCGGACTCACGGAGCCGGGGGAACCAACTCGATCAAACCAGAGTCAGAACAACAACAAACAACTCAAGGATTTATCTAAGAAAAAATCAGTGAGATGTCTCTTTTTAACTAAGTAGCCGAAAATTGATTTGAGCCCTAACTAAAATATAACTAAACAAACTATCTTCTAAAGACATAATCATTTTGTATTGTACACTAAAACTTGGTAATTATATAAAAGTTTCCATACTTGGAACTACTATGGACATTTACAATAAGCTTGTAAGAGCTTATGATGGAATTAATGAAGTTAAAAAAAAATAATATTCACAGACTAGTTGATGAATTTAGATTATTTTTCAAAAAAATTAACTAGTATATTAATCTATGCATACATGATTCATAAAGATTATATAATCATTATGCTCATGAGGTAGAACATATTAGAATGTTGATTTGGTTTATATTGGCTTAGAGGGTTCTTCAATGCATGCAGAGAAACTAGAATCTGAGGGTATAAAATTCAAGGATCTTTCTACTTACCCATTTAATTAGTTGCCTAGTTCACTTTTTGTTCATGAATTAGCAATAGTAGGAAAATAAAAAGAAAAAAATCTAAATAATAAAGATAAAGAGAAAGATAAAGTAATCACACTACTTGTTTAAAATTTTAGGTTGTTCACATTTGAAAGTAATGGAGACTCAAATAAGATGGCCATAATATCTAGAAAATTTGAATCCATGACAAATAAAAGTAAATGAGGTAAAAAACTAATTTACATAAGTTTAGAACTAAGGAATCATCTAAAAGTGATGGAAAAAGATTCTTTCATAGTATGAAATATGCACAAAACAAATCAGATTGCATAACTTAACTCAAAAAAGGAAAGCAAAAGATAAGGAAAAAAATAAGAAAGAGGAAAAGCATAAGAAGGATAAAGAGAGAATGGGAGGCCTTATAGAGTCAATTTAAATAGTCATAACATCATTGTTCCATAAATTTTAATGAAGAGCGAAAAATATGCCTCATGGCTAGAGAAGAATATTCGAAAGCTAAGTAAATTAATTAAAATTCAAATAAACAATAATTAATGCATTTTTTTTCTTATTTTCTTAAGGAAGTAAAATAATTAAAAATATTTAAAATTTGAAAAAGAACATAAATTCATTATACTCACTTCTAAAGTCAATGTTTAAAGACAATGTCAATATATGGTCAAGATTCATTGATCTCAAAGTTGGAAAGAAAGAATATTTATCTAGAGGATTAATTTTATTTTTTATTTTGTATTCACATTCTAGCAAAAGGTAAAAAGTTAGAATTTCCGACAAAATGTTAAATCATATAAATTATTCTCATTATACACATTATCAAGCTCATCATCACTCATTGTCAAATGCTATCACTAGTGATTGGTGTACTTTTTGTGGTAAATAAAACATATTTTTATAAATTTTTATGTAACACATGTATAGTTTTATGCATATTCATATTATATTTGAAAACCAACAAATAGCCAACACATATTAGATTATAATGCATGTTATTTGAATATGGACTAAAATAAATTTTAATTCTAAAGTTAAAGCTTTGATTTGCTTTTGTTGGAATGATTACATTTAAGTAACAATGAATGCAAGTGACACATGGATAATGTGCACTCAAGGCACAAGATTGGAGATAAAAGAAAATTTGTAACATTGAAGTTAAGAAAACGGTAGGTATGTCCGATTTAATAATCAAGGAAAATTATAGAAATTTAGATCAGTTGATAAAAAAAATATCACAAGCATTAACATGGTTGCAATAGTTAGAGGCTTAAAATATAAATTAATTACTAAAAGTAAATTATGCAATTATGTGTTAAATATTCTATTTTACCCATCATATTGCATTGTTAGAGAGAATGACTCTATCATTTCAGCGGTATTTAGGCATAATTATAAATTTGATTAATAATTAAAATACATATAATGAAATTGGATTTGTTTAAAACTAAAAAAAAAATTATTATTTTTTATGACATAAACGGTTATTCCATGTAAGCATGGATATACTAAAAAAATAAAAGAAAATGTTCATAATTCGATTACCAAAACTTAATTCTCATTATGATCAAATTCTGTGATGCACAAAAAAAAAGATTTAAACTTGCAAGATTATTTTGATCACTATTAGGCTGTTAGAGTTAGGCCACATGAATTTATTTGGGCCTATTAGGACCATTGACTTAAGAAAAAAAATCTATATATTCTCGTAGCTATAGTGGTTTATTCAAATACCTTTATGTGTCTCTCTTAATAAATAAGGATGATAAGTTTGATGAGTATATAAATTTGCAAAAAAAAATTTTAGAGGATAAGGACATTTAATTTTTAGGTTTCAGAAAAATAATAATGGAGAATTAAAAAATATTTTCTTAAGAATATTATAATTTAAATGGATCAAATATAATCTTTTTAGCATCTTAGTATCCTTAACATAATGAAGTCATTGAAAAAAAAATATATAACTAGGTTGAAATTGAATTATTCTTAATGAATACAAACTAACAAAATAATTTCATGTAGAAGTAATAAATAATGCAAGTTATGCAATTATTAGAGCTAATGTTAGACCAGTGATTAAGAAAATAACATACAAAGTATTTTAAGGAAAAAAAACATAAGATTGATCATTTAAATGTATTTATATGCAAGTGTTATGCTCTTTATAATTGGAAATAATATTTAAGAAAATATAATAATAAATCTAGTAATAAAATTAATTTATTGTTAAATAGATGTGAGAAGTTCTTATAATGATTTTAATAAAACAATTTCTAGTATAAAAATTAACCAATAAGAATGACATAAAAGTAATATAAATAACTAAAGATATGTCTTGAAAATAAAAGAAAGATTACTCCTTACCAAAAAAATTAAAATTTATAAAGAGTCCCCTTAAGGAATTGGTTATAAATGATACATCCTCAGGAATAAAGACTAATGCAAATATTGGGGAGGTGGTAAATTATTTAGCATTTTTATCAAAAGTTGAGCGTAAGGTAATTGATGAAGCAATAAAGGATAATTTTTGGACTATAATGCTGCATTACAAGTTAAATAAATTTCTTTTAAATATTGTATTGGAGTTAGTTTTAAAACCCTAAATCAAAATATAATTGAAACTTTAGAAATAATATAGATGACTTTGATAGTATTATAAAAATTAAGGCTAAGAAATTGCACAAGAGTACACAAAAGTAGAGGGTAAAATAATAAATCATTTTTACATGTAATAATCTAGAGATAATTAGGTTTACAATTAGTATATACAAGATTTAAAGATTTTAAAGTACTTTAGATGAATTTTAAGAGTACATTCTTAAATATATTCACTAATTATATGTTTTTTTAAACACCTAAATTATGAAAATTTAGATAATATAGATCATGAATATAAATTACAAAAAGCAATATATAAGTTGTAGCAAGCTATAAGAGCAAGGTATGGCAGATTGAGTTCAATATTGGCTAATCATGATTTTAAACAAAAAAGAGTATTTTTATTTAAGTGATCATTAAATTATCTCTTACATTTTCTTGCAAATATTAAAAAAAAAATTAAATTGATTATAATAATTTCTAAACATAGCAATGAGTTTCTCTTCACCATTAGTGAAGCATAATTTATATGAGTTTTATTTGCCCCATGAAGGAGAGAATCATATGGTAGTAAAAATTTGATAGTAGAACCAAGATGATGGAGGTCCAAATGATTACATAGGCAGTGGAAAAATGTGGTAATTTTTTTTGGTGATTTCTTTTAAAATTTATTTACTTAGTTTTATATTCTTTCATAATCTACTTATTTCTTATAAATACAAACTTTAATTATGCACAAATTTAAATAAGGATATTAATTTTTGTAAAAACACTAATTCAACCCCTCTTAGTTGTCATACTCATTACTAAAACCATATTAATAAGGTTGATCTTAAGAGATAATGTTGTATCAATCATCTTAAATGGAAATCTTATCAAACATACTACAAAATTGATTAGAAAGTTTGGAGTTGTAATTTGAGACCATAGTACTTAAGTGCAACTTTAGTGAAATAGGAGGCTCATTATTGACTTCACATGGGAATGGTATGTCTAACCCACCTAAAAACTTTGAGATCATTTAAATGTATGATTCTTAATAAACAAAATTTGTAACAAAAGAAATTAATATAAACAGTAAAGTTAAATAGAGGTTTATGATCATTTGGATAAATATCTAAGGTAGATAGGCCAATAGCTAAGCAATGCATTTTAAATTGAACATTTAATATTTTTATGTTTGGGAAAAGTTCATTTGTAATCTTTAAAACTTATTTTATTAATCTTTCAAGATTTTTGAATATTTTATGTATGATTCAACAATATTATGAGCTCGAATTCAGCTTCCTTTATCAAAAGTTGAACCAAAATTGCTAACATATGAAGAGTCAATTTTATAGTCTAGGCTTTAGTTTATGTTAAACAATATTTATGTTTTAAATTGATTTCATCTCTACTTGTAATAGAGTTTCCTTCCTCCTAATATGTGTCCTTTGTTCAATAGAAAATTATAATATATGTTATTCTTGTACATCAATTTTATTTTATAGAGCTAGTTATTTGATATAATCTATGCTTTTTAAATAAAAAAGAAGTCATCTAATTTTTATGCCAAAATTTTTAAAAAAATTAACATAATGTATATTGAACAATATATAAGTTTCATTTTTTATCCATAAATTAGTAATCGAAAGAGATCTATGATTGAAAACACAAAAATATGAAGGAAAAACTTTTAAAACTAGAACTAAAACTACAAAGATGAAATTTGAAAAATGCAAGGCTAGAAAAACCTAACAAGAGAAATGATCATAATAGACCATTATGTCCAAAGCTACCCTTTAGTTTAGCTTTTTTTTTAATTTTTTCAAATGTCTGAATTAAAAAGAACACAAATCATTTATGCATTTTTTTTACTTTTTTTTTTATAAAAATTGTTATGCAAATTTAAGAAAGGCTGCTTACAAAATAATAATAAAAAAAAATGTTAAAAATTTTCTTGAAGTCTTTTAAGTATTTATTACCAACATGTTTTTATAAGTGATTAAAAAAATGCATATTAAAATTTATCATAACTAAGCATAAAGAAAAATACTTATTTAAATTTCATGTTTTAAAAATATATTCAATAGGTTAAATCTATGGTAGGATGGGTTTTAAAATAAGATTGGTTTGGCTTTATACAATTCACTACTTGAAGAGATAATAACTAGTAGATTAAGCATAGAATTATTGATATAACATGTTAAAATCATAAATTTCTACCAAAAGTAGGGGAATTTAAAAAAAAAAATGAAAAGCAAAGCAAAACAGTTGAATTCAAGTTACCTTGTTTATTGAGTATATGACATCTTCTTGAAATAAAATTTTTAGGGGTCGAAATCCTTCGTGGAAAAGTTCCAAAGTATGGTTGCTCATTTTAGTGATGTTGGGGCCTCTTTAAATTTATTATTTTATATATCTTTTAGTACAAAGGCTAAGTGGTGGTTTAGTTTTCTCTGATACCACAAGATAAGAAGTATTTTATGATGTCTTAAAGCATTATTTAGTTGTGGTAAAGGGTTAAAGAATGATAAAAGGGTAAGAAAATGTTAACTAATTTAAGATATCTATATGAAAATTTATACTAGTGAAAGATTGGGTTCTTTATTGAAAATGGTTAAGGACCTCTATATCATTGATTTGGGATGTTATCTAACTAATGATGGAGATTTTGATTAATTGAAAGCGTGCTTATGAAGTCATATGCTTTTAGTAAATTGATCATAACATGTAAAGTTAGGATTTTATGAAAGGGATATGGCTCAATTATTGTGTTGGATTTGTGTGGCTTAAAACCTTGAGAAGGTGGTGCAGATGCAAGAGAACAAGAAAGTAGATAGAAAAATACATGTTAGAATGTGCTAATCTTAATAATATTGTACTAAACAATCAATCTAGAAATACTAAATGAAGCATAGAGAAATAAATAAGAGATACTGATAAATAAATAAATTTATAGCTTTCCTAAAAAGTTCATTCATGGAATATAATGCAACCCCTTCATAAATGTTCATTATTTAAATAAAATAATATCATGTAAATTTAAAGGTTTAAGGAAATATTAGATTGCTTATATGATTCAAAATTAATTTTTTAATATTTAAAATAGTCATTGAAACCTCATATTTTCCAGCTCCTAGATCATAATGAAATTGAGTTGGTGGAAAGCCTTCTTGCTTATCATATATCATTCATTTCTGAAAAAAAATATTATGTTCTTATCATTGATCTATATTTGAGGCAAAAATCCTTTTTAATGTATTAGTTCCTATCTAGGCAGTTATCGAATAGTAAATAACTCTCATTTTGAAAAAGTGTGCATAAATAAAATTTAGTAAATTTAATATACATTTAAATAATAAAATATTCTTAATGTGTAAAAGGCCAATATACAATTAAGCTACTTTCGGGCAACCCTAGTCTTTTAGGACTATATGTCCCTATTATATCTAACATATTTGATTGAAACTCTTTTATGTTGAATTAGCACTATTTTTATTCGTCATTAGCTGTATTTATTTTTATTAACTAGTTGTTATTTTTTGAATGTGGCATCTTAATAATGATAGTTACTCATAATAGCCAGTTACCCAATGAGTGCATATCAATTAATAGAAAATAAGCATGTAATATTCATTAATATTCTAATCAACCTGACTATGTGACCGTCATGAAGATTGATCACGAAAAGAGAAGAGTGAGTGATTGACTACGTTTTATGCTTTATAGTCGAAAACCATCAAGCCAAGGTTAGGATGATTTGATTGTCTAAATAATTATTTTATGTGGTTCAATTCACTGCATATTATTAATTGTTTGGGTTAAATGAGTGCACGAACCAAGCTCCTTCGAATTTCTCACCTTGTTTTCAAATTATATGTTGAGCATCGATTACAAACAAATTATCAATTGAAATGAGATTGTATGAGCTGAAAATTTGAATTCTATTTTTTATTTTATTTGGATAACTCAATATGCATCAAGTATAGCATAGTCTTGTCTGGTTTGGTATTTAAAATTTTTCCCATCAAATACATCAGTTCTTTTGGCTTTATAAATCAAAATCAAATAGAAACTGAGAATCAGAGTAATATAAAACAGTCTATTTTTGGCAAGCTTAGTCAATTATTCATCAGGTGTCTCAGGAAATAAGTTCAAAAAGGATTAAGCTGCATAGCTTAAAAATGATTACCTGAAGAATGAGAAGAAGGAAGATGAAAGTAACAAAGAATGTTTAATCTTTTCATCTTCATAGCTTCCTTTGAGTGTCCTCGTTTATTTTACTACCTTATTCTGTGAAGAATAATGAGGAACTTAGCAAAATAATTACACCATGAGAATGAGGCAAGGGAGGTGCTATTATTATTTATTGATTTCGTGAACCATATGAGCCCAACCTAGTCACTTAAGCTAATTATTTGCTTTGCCTGCCTACGCAGATGAAGTAAAAGCTTTAGTTGTGAAGATAATAGAGATTTTATTTGGAAATTTTTAAGTATTTGTGATTTTTTTTTGCATTTCGAAGTAAACCTTTCCAATAGATGTAAGATGGGACTTTTTGTTTGGGGAAGATAGAAGGGTTGATCTGTCTTCATTCTTCGTCTTTTGTGGTGTTGGCAAAGCCAATTTTATCCTAAAAGTTAATTTTTTTCAACTCAAAATCTTAAATTTAAAGAGAAAAAAAAAGGCAATTGTAGCTGAGAACAAGTCATTGATGATTGGCATTCAGATGTATGATGCAAACATTAGAAATTTTGCAACAAACAAGCTAGGTCTACTTTTTATGCAGCCCTCAGCTGACCATTTCTTCGCAAAACTAAATTTTCCTGCATGGCGGCAGAGGCTTGCCACACAGGCACTGGTTATGAGCATAAGCAGCCACTGGAAATATGTTGAATGGCCTTTTCTGTGGAATCTGCCCGCATAATCTATTAGCTCTGAAACTGACATGCCTAATGCTGCTAAGCTCAGAAAATGTAGCAGGTATACTTCCAGTGATCTTATTGCTTGAGAGGTCCAGCCACAGCAATCTTACCATTTCACCCATCGTTGCAGGAAGAACACCCATAATTTGATTCCTGGAAAGATCGAGCCTCTCAAGAGAAGTTAAATTTGATATGCTGATTGGGATTTGACCTGTAATGCTGTTCTTGGACAGAACAAGATATTTCAGACTGGTTGCTTCACTGAATTGAGGCAATCTACCTGTAAGTTTGTTGCTTGAGATGTCAATAGATTCCAGGATGCTGCTTGACTTTTGAAGAAAATCTGTAACCGAACCATAAAGCTGGTTTGAATGGAGATCAAGGGTAGAAAGACTATCAGGCAACAAAACTCCCGTTATATTTGATCTTATCTGGTTCCCAGAAAGATTGAGCACCTGTAGGCTAGTCATGTTAGTGAGAAAATCACCTATATTTCCTGTCAGATTATTGTTAGACAGGTCAATCGAACTTAGCAAATCTGCTCTTGTGAAAACTGGTAGAGTTCCCCCAATGTTGCAGCCTGCAAGTTTGACTTCTCTTAGTTCCTTTCCTTTAATCCAATCCTGGATGGAATCCAAATGCAAATAATTATTGGAAAGATCAACGGAAATTAATGATGGAAGCCCAATTCTGAAGCTATTTGGCAGTCGACTAGAAAGCTTATTTTTTGAAAGATTAAGATACCACAGCTTCTGCAATCTCCCAAGAGATTCTGGAATTGAGCCAGTAAGAAAATTATTACTCAAAGAAAGAGAATTCAGTGACTTGAGGTTGCCAATTTGGCTTGGGATCAGGCCTGTGAGCTTGTTATCACTCAAGAAGATATCTAAGACATTGGGAAGACTGCAGAGTAAGATTGGCAAAACACCTGATAACTGGTTATTTGAAAGGTCAATGTATGTAAGGTTCTGAAACTGCCCAACATAACCAGGAATTCCCCCAGATAAAAGATTATGGCTTATGTCGAATAACTGCATACTTTGCAAGTTTTGGAATGTGGAAGGAACAGTGCCAGTAAGATAGTTTCTCCCTAGGTTTATTTGAATCAAATTTCTAAGAGACCCAAGGCTTTGAGGGATTTGGCCTTGTAAACGATTGCCATTTAGAGATAATTCTACGAGTGAAGTCAGCTTGCCAAGGCTTGAAGGGATGGGGCCTTCAAGCAGACTATTTTCGAGATAAAGCTGGGTGAGATGACCTAAATATGATAAACTCTCGGGAATAACGCCTTTGATCTGCTTCATTCCACTGAGAACCATCACTTGCAGATGCTGGAGCTTGCCAAGGGAAGGAGAGAGGGTACCTTTCATGTAAAGAGCTTGTCCTACACTTTGTTGAGCCCTTTGAAGCTGCAACCTGATGACCCTTCCAGAATTAGGGTGGCATTCTATGCCCTCCCAAGCCCTACAGCAGTCAACGCCTACCCATGAGGAGAGAATGCCGGTGGTGTCCTTCAATATTCCAGCTTTGAAACTGAGGAGAGCTGCTCTGTCTTCTTGAGAGCAAGATTGGGGTTGAGCAACAAGACATTGTGGGAAGAGAAGAGAGATGAGGAGGAGGAGGAGAAGAGCTGAGTGGTGAAAAAACAAGTTTAAATTCATCATATTGGAATCTTCAGTAGCTATTTCGGGATTTGGGATGAAACTTGTTCAGTTTTGTAGAGCGAAAAGGTGAAGAAAAGTGTGAGAAGGTTGGTTTCTTAGCGCGAGAAGAATGGTCTGATGATGATGATGGTGGTGATGATTAAGAAATGTAGCAGGTATTTATAGTGTGTGGGTGGGGATTACAGTTTAATTTTGTTTAATTTCCTTCACATGATCTTTTGTGACCTGGGAGCCTTCACACACTCGCAGGTATCATTATACCCTTCGAACGTTGGAGCGTTTGGAGTTTGAATTTCTTTCTGTTAGCCCCAATTTTACAAATCTTTTGAGAGAAGCAGGAAAAAATTATTTTCCTTGTTCTTTACTTACTCAGTAGTGTGTTGATCAAGATTTTCTATTGGTATTTTTAAAAAAAAAATTTTGTTGACTTGTTATAGTGAACTTTTATTCTGAGCAACAACATTCAAATTTCAAACTTTGCATATATATATATATATATATATATATATATATATACCCAATATTAGGAAAAATTGGATAATAATGACCTTTGTTTACTTTTTGATTGAAACAGAACATGTTGATTATTTTTATATTCCCACTATTGATAGAACGAAGTTTTGTCCTTTTCATTGTTGTCCTTTTTTGCTAGAGTCATTGGTGTTCTGTCATTTGAGATTTCATAATTTATGTGGGTTAAGATGATCATGTTTATCCCTGTGGTGTTTGACATTTTATCATTCATCAATGAATATATTATATACGGTCATTATCTATCTTAATGTTTCAATAATATATCATTGACCAAGTCTTATTGAATATAAAAAACCAAATAGTGTGTTCTAAAACTTATTATGTGCATATATTTGAGTCATTTCAAAACCTTTTTCATATCACAGTTGATCGTTGATTGAGCCTTACTGATGATCAATCCTTTTTGTGTCATAATTAAACATTTTTCGAACATATATGAATATTTGTTTAAACCGTACTCCAATTTATATTTTTGGTTATATTAGAATGTGTTCGACATTTTTCAAACACGGCTCATAAAATTTGAATATCACTTGATCTTGGTTTGAACATTGCTTAAATGCTTGTTCAAGTATTTGTGGCATTTTATGCTAACCAACTATTTATGAAACTGAACAAATTATGAACATTATTATGCTATATTGAGGAGATTGAAAATAAAAATTGGAATATATTTTTTTTTAGTTGAAGGAGGCTATTGCTCCTTAGGCGTTTCATCAAAATAACAAAGAAAAATCTCGGGAAAGAGGTTCTATCTAAACACCAAAAAGAAAAAAGAGAAAAAAAATAATACAACTCACTCAAGAAACGATAATATAAGGTCCTCTTTCCGAAAAAAAAAATACATCATAAAAAAATAAAAAATACAATGACGACACAAAAGCTAAACGACAAAGCATCACAAAACAAACTAAAACAACAAAAATAGAAAAACAAATTAAAAAAATAAACAATCAGAATAAACAATATGTCATAATTCAGTAGGAACAAAGTGAAAAATCCAAGTATCATGAAGCTTCAAACTCCATTTGGCAGACCAATGTGCAGCTTTGTTGCCATTTCTCTTAATATGCGACCATTTGATGATCAAATCTCTGGAAAAATAACGAATCAATTTCATTTGAGTAGCAATACTCCAATGGTACGTTTCCTGCAAATAAACAACACTTCCAAAGAATTAAAGAATAGATTCCAATTCAATGAATTTCCATCCGTTAAAACGAGCTATAAGAAGACCATAAACTATATCATCGGCTTTTGCAACCAGAGGGGAGATAGAAAAAGATCTAGCAGCGAACCAACAACAAATAAGGACGACATAATCGCAACAAATACCTCCAATGCTAGCAGCATTATCCTTCCAACAACCATCCACATTAATTTTTATAAAAGGGGGGCAAGGCTTGCACCAATGCACCATAGAATCCTTATTAACATACTGCCCAACATTAAAACCAAGAAGTTGCAGCACATGAAGCAGAGAAGAATTAAATCCTTTTTTCGAGCTAGATAAAAATTTCAAACTTTTTAAAAGATAATTAAGAATAAGGTGAAAAGTAAGATTCTGATTTGGAGCAACATTATTAAATTTAGCATTATTATGAGTGATCCAAATGAACCAAAGAATGACAGCAGGTATAGAGGCAATAAAACCTTTTTCAACCGTCCTCCAATGATTTAATAAATCAAAAATAGAATTATACTCTAAAAAAGTGATGTTGAGTTTAAAAAACTCAATACATCTAATCCACACATTAATAACAAAAGGACATCACATAAAGAGATGATTTATAGTTTCTAAGTTGCAATTGCATAAGATGCATTTAGAGGCCATTCTTAAACCTTTCATTTTGAGAATATCGTCAGTAGGGATGATATTATGCAGAATCCTCCAATTAAAGAAAGAAATAGAAAGCTTCAACCAAGCATTCAAAGCCATTGACAATTAATGCCCTGAGGGCAAAAAATAGCTTTATCAAAGCACTTAGAACTAGAATCACCCAACTTACTCTTAAGCAAAGCTTTATCAGGCTTATCATTTAAAATATGAATGTTGTTAATAATGCCAACATCATGTAAACTCACCAAAGATAAAAGCCTCCTTAAATACCAAGCATTATCCAGCCATAAATCCCTAACAGTAATAGTAATGTCAGCCGGCCCACCATAAAGGTTAGCCAAACAACCTTTCCCTATCCAGTCATCATACCAAAAGGAGCAGTTACCGTTACCAACATCCCAAAAAATAAACTCCTCAGTAATCCGGGCCACATTAAGCATAGCACGCCAAGTAGGAGAGTCACCTTTCTTAAAAGTAATAGCTAAAGGATGAGAATTGCCACAATATTTAGAAAACATAAAAGAAGCCCACAAAGAATTATTCTGATGAAAATGATAACAAAGCTTCATATTACTAATGGTAATGGAGTCAGAAAGACTTCTGACTCCCAAACCATTTTTATCAGTAGGTTGACATAATTTTTTCTAGCTCATCCAGTGAGTTTTAAAATGTTTTTTACCTTCCCATAAAAACTTATTAAAAAGACATTCAATCTTTTTAATAATGGTCACGGGCATATTCATAATCTGAAGAGAATAGAGAGATAGAGAAGTAAGAATGCTTTTAAGAATAGTAAGGCGGCCACCAAAGGAGAGAAAATGATTCTCCTAAGAAAATAACTTACTCTTAATCTTATCAATCAAATTTAAGAAGAGAGAAGAACGGTTCCTTCCTTTATTCAAATTAAAACCAAGATAGGATAAAGGAAGGGAAGCTGAATGACAGCTAGTATAGTCAGCAATCCATAATTTGGAAGAGATAGAAACTTTCTTAGAACAATAAAAAGAACACTTTGAAGCACTAAACTGTAAACCATAAACCTCTTGAAAATGATGAAGTAGACTCCAAACTTTTTTAATAGAAGATTCCAACCATTCTTGTAAAACTCCAGTAGCAATAAGAATGTCCATAATAAATTCCCATCTAATCGAATCAAAAGCCTTCTGAATATCCATCTTAAACATAATATTACCACCTCTACTATTCCTATCAATATCTAATAAAAGCTCTTGCACAATGAGTGCATTATCACAAATATTTCTACCTTTTAGAAAGGCAGATTGATTAGTAATAATCAAATCAATCATAGGTTGCAAGCGATTAACCACAATTTTAGAAATAATCTTAGAGAGTACAAAAATAAAACAAATAGGCCGGAAAGCATCCCAAGTATGAGCATTAGAACTCTTGGGAATAAGGACAATGTTAGAAGATTTGAAATTTTAGGTAAATCTTTACCTTTAAAGAAATCTTGTACATTATCACAAACCTCATGATGAATAACATTCCAACCATTCTTGTAAAACTCCACATTAAAGCCGTCAGGCCCAACAACTTTACCACCTTCCATGAGATTAACAACCTGCTTAATTTCATGTGTACTAGGAACACAAGTAAGCTCAGAGTTGTTAATAATAGGAGAATTCATATAAGCCGTGGAATCAATAGCAGAAAGATAACCATTTTTCTCATTAAAGAAATTGGTAAAATAAGAAATTCCATCATGCTATCTCATCAGGATTAGTTAGGATAGATCCATTTTCTTTACAAATTTTGGATATCTAATTTGCTTGTTTTTTGTTCTTGATACAAGCATGAAAGAATTTATTATTTCTATCACCATTTAAAAAACTAAGATTAGAAGCTTTTTGAGCATAAAAAGTTTCTTACATAGCAATAATATCCAACCATTTCTGTTGGCCCTGAAGAAGGGAATATTCATCAATATCATTGTTAGCATAAGCAGCTTCTAGATTTTTAACATTTCCTTCCTCAATTTCAATATTCTTATGGAGATTACCAAATGTATGCCAGTTCCAATATTTGAGCACTTTAGCAAAATTCCTATGTAACATCCACAACTTATACCCTGCAGATCCTATAAGATCAAGTTTCCAATTATCACGAAGTAAATCATTATAAGTAGGGTGAAGAAGCCACATATGAAAAAACTTGAATTGATAATTAATAACAGAAGTAGGATTGTTGATTTTCAAAAGAATAGGAGCATGATCCGAAGCAGTAATAGATAAATGATTCACTCTATAAGGAGAAAATAGACTCAACCAATCAGAATTAGCAACAAATCTATCTAAACGTTCAAAAACTTTCCCACGATGCCAAGTGAAAGGGTTACCACTGAAACCTAAATCAAACAGACTTAAATCAAAAAGTAAATCATTAAAGTCATTAATAAGCCTCAAATTGGGTGTACAACCCCCACGCTTCTCTGAAACAGAAGAAAGCATATTAAAATCACCACTCATGAGCCAAGCTTCATTAGCTGGGTTAATTGTCATCATAACATGCCAAAGATCAGCCTAAGTCATCTTGTTACAACCGGCATAAATAATAGTAAACAAAAAAGATTAATTAAGAAAATGAAGCCTTAAATGAAGTAATTGCTGGTGATTAATATTAATATCAACTTGAATAGAATTCTTCCAAAGAAACCAAATCTTATTATTAAGATTAACACAATAATTGAAATTACTAAATTTTCTTAAGTAAAAAGCATTATTCCTTTTAGCAACAAGAGGTTCCAAAATACCAAAAAAGTTTAGTTTGTAAGACCGAACTAAATTTTTAAGACGATTAGAAGTGCAAGATTTAGCAATACCTCTCACATTCCAAATCAAAGTATTAAACTTCATAAAAAATAGATTTAACCCGGGTAGTAAGAAAATCATTTTGGTGAAAAAGTTTATCTGCTTCTTTATCAATACACGCTAAAGTATTGGCAATAGGGTTGACATAGCTTACCTCTTGATTTCCTCTAAACTTTCTTTTCTTTGAAGATTTTTGGATCATCCAGCCTTCATCAAGTTCAAGAAGGTTAGGGCCAAGAGATTCAAGAATAGAGTTATTAGAATAAACAACCAACTGTTTATCCAGTTCTTGAACATCAACAACATGATGAATAGGACGCTCAACAAACATCTGGGGCGTATTAGCAATCGAATTGATACCATTAGCTTTTAAAGACAGTGAGACAGTTAGATTTCAGAATAAAAAATAAAAGGATCCATCATACTGTTTCTTATCATGGCATGAGAAGAATCCTTAATAGGAGCAGATTCATAAATTAAAATAAGCGAGTTATCAATCATGTTCTCATTAACAGAATTAGACTGGGGAGAATCATGATTAAAAGAATCATTCAAAATAATATTATCATCCTTTTTGGAAGAATGTAAAGAAGTCATAATTTCAATATCAGATTTCATATGTAGATTATTAGCCTTAGGAATGTTTTTATTTTGACGTAATTGAGGGTGAGAAAAGCAATGAGAGAATAAATGACCAAAAATTTTACAGTGAGAACAATAATGAGGAACAAATTCCGGTTCGATTTTCTGCCAGTAACCATCACAAGAATCCTCTAACCATATCGAGTTAGGAAATGTCAAAGTGACATCGCATTCTACCAAGATTCGTGCCAGACCAGACCTATAATGATCAGTAGAGCAACATCAATAGTAAGAGGTTTCCCGAAAATGTCACCTAAAGAATAAAGAACTTTAGGATTAAATAATTGGAGCTTGAGTCCTGGTAATCGAATCCATATGAGAACAATAGGAGATTCTACCAATGGATTAAAACTAGGAGTCCATCGAGAAAGGAAAGTCTCCTATTGTTCTCATATGGATTTCCAAGATCAACTGATGGATTAAAACTAGGGCATAAAATTTCGGAAAAAGGCATGGAAGTGGAGCCTGCAAAAATTCAAGTTATAGCTAAATTACCGCCTCCAACTACGGTAAAAGGGGTAATAAGTTTTCTTGGACATGCTGGATTCTACAGACGCTATATAAAAGATTTTTCAAAAATTACTAAACCTCTATGCCAACTTCTCGAAAAGCACAAGAAATTTGAATTTACAATCGAATGCTCGAATGCTTTTGAACTCTTAAAAGAAAAATTAATTACAACACCTATAATAGTTTCACCTAGCCGGGAGAAACCATTTAAGCTTATGTGTGATGCTAGTGATTATCTTTGTAGGAGCGGTTCTTGGCAAAGATATGAAAAGATTTTTAAAGTTATATATTATGCTTAGTAAAACTCTAAATGATGCTTGAAATAAATTATACGATTCTGAGAAAGAGAATTATTAGCGGTAGTATATGGTTTTAATAAATTTAGACCTTATCCGATTGAAACAAAATGTATCGTGCATACGATCATTCTGCTATCAAATATTTAATGCAAAAGAAAGATTCCAAACCAAGATTAATTAGATGGATGTTATTAATGCAAGAATTCGATTTTGAGATCGTTAATAAGAAAGAAGCTGATAATCGAATTGCGGATCATTTATCAAGATTAGAAAATCATGAATTATCCGATATTAAAAATGAAATTATAGACGATTTTCTCGATGAACATTTATATAATATCAATGAGTGGAAAATACCATGGTATGTCGATATAGTAAACTATATAGTTAGTAATATTTTACCACCTATGCTAACTTTGCAACAACAGAAAAAATTCATCCATGATACGAAAACCTATTTTTGGGATGAACCATATTTATATAAGCAATGTAAGGATTTAATTATTAGAAGATGTGTACCTTATGAAGAAACGGAACCAATTATTCAAAAATGTCATGATTCTGATTTTGGAGGACATTTTGGGACTGATAAATTTGCTTATAAGATTCTACAATCTTAATTTTACTGGCCTACTCTATTTAGAGATGTATATAGATATATTAAAGCTTGCGATAAATGTCAAAGAGTAGGAAATATATCTAGAAAAAACGAAATGCCTCTGAATTTTATATTAGAAGTTGAAATTTTTGATGTTTGGGGATTAGATTTTATGGGACCTTTTATTCCTTCATTTGGAAACTCATATATATTAGTAGTTGTTGATTATGTTTCCAAATGGATTGAGGCACAAGCTTTACCTAGGTGTGATGCTAAGAGTGTTTCAAAATTTCGATGAAAAATATTTTTACTAGATTTGGAATGCCGAGAGTGATTATCAGCGACGGAGGAACTCATTTTAGAAATAAATACATTCACAAACTAGTAGAAAATACAATATTACTAATAAGATATCCACTGCTTATCATCCACAGACTAGCGGATTAGCTGAAGTATCTAATCGTGAGATTAAACGTATTTTAGAAAAATCTGTAAACCCAAATAGGTTAGATTGGTCTATTAGATTAGACAATCGCATTATGGGCTTATAGAATCGCTTATAAAACTCGATTGGAATGACTCCTTACGAGCTTATATATGGAAAAACATGCCACTTACCGGTTGAATTAGAACATAAAGTATATTGGGCGATTAAAGAATTTAATTATAATAAGAAGGAAAGTCTGGTGAGAAAAGATTGCTGCAATTAAATGAATTAGAAGAATTAAGAAATGAATCATATGATAATGATCGGATTTATAAAGAAAAGATGAAATTATGGCATGATCGGAAGATTAATCGGAGAAATTTTGAACCGGGACAGGAAGTTTTGCTATATGATACTAGATTGAAATTATTTCCTGGAAAATTGAAGTCTCGATGGTTAGGACCTTTCACCATAACTTAAATATTTTCATACGGAACTGTAGAAATCGAAGATCCAAAAACTGGACATAAATTTAAAGTTAATGGACATAGATTAAAACCATATTTTGAAGGTATAAGACCTAACTATAAAGAGGTTTTAATGCTTAGTCGACCTGATTAATAATTGAAATTAGGTCGGGCTGATGACGTTAAACCAAGCGCTTTATGGGAGGCAACCCATATTAGTTATCTATTTTTATTGTATCTTAAATATTATTGAAACTTTACTACTCAATTATTATTAAGAATCATCACATATTCGTACCATTATGATGAGAAAAGAAATTATTTGATTTAGAGCGAAATTGGACATTATTTTGGAATCTCGCCGACGGCGAGATCGATACTCGCTGACAGCGAGGTTCGCGCCTAAATTAAATTCAGTTTATTTATCGAGCTCGCTGACAGCGAGAAACGTCTCGCCGATAGTGAGGAAGTTATAAAGATGAGTTATTTATAATTTGAATGCCGATTTGGACGGTTTTAACACCAATTCCTTAGTGAAAACCCATTCTTAAATCATTCTAGATCTGCCTTCTTCACTAGAATTTATTCCATTCACCATAATGGCCTCCAAATTCTTAGATTTCTCTAATTCTGGAGTGTTTAACAGGAGGAAATTTGTGAGTGCGGAAGCGTAGCGGATCTTCAACAAGGTTTTGGTAAAAAAAAGAGTTATCAAGGAACGGGGATTTGTTAATCAAGGATTAGAGAATTCCACTACGAAGATAGAAGAAACGATTGCGCAGCGACACTGGGAGGTATTTTGTTACACTACGTCTGCTGTTGTTATTCCAGTTGTGAAAGAATTCTACTCTAACTTACATGCGATCAACAATGGGAATGTCTACGTCCGAGGAAGATGGGTGACGTTTACTCCATCAAGAGTAAATGAATTATTCTCTATAGAAAACACCCCGGTATGTCACTATTCAAATTTTGTGCCTTCTCGATATAATATGAATGAGATATTTCGATATCCGAGCGATGAACCGGAAGATTGGGAAATGCGTGAAGACGGGTATGTTAGTTTCTCTGCATCACTTTTGAATCTCGTCTCAAAGCAGCGACACTTTTTCATCTCATCTAAATTGTTACCTACTATGAGGGTAAACAAGGTTTCGAAGGAATGCGCTATATTGAATTATTGTATTAAAAATGGATTGCTATTGATGTTGGATCAATAATTGTTAAGTACGCATTGGGTTTAATTGTGCATGGGTCGGTTCACGGACTAGGACACCCATCTACTATTTTTGCATTATGCGATCGATGTCAGGTTTCTTATGAAGCTTGGGAAAAGGTTCTGTTACCTTGGAAGCCGCTTGATCCTACGGATATGTTCCTTACTTTGGACGATAATGAAGAAATTACATTTATCTCCGATAGAGCTTCACGAGAATAATCCTATAGCAAGGCCTATTTCAGATAAAACGGAGTTACTTATGAAGAAAATTAAAGGAATGGAGAAAGAACTGTAGAAAGTGAGAGATTCAATCGACAATATATCTAATTTATTTGATCACATTGACTGGAGGATGAAGGAACACTTTGATCATTCTGGACACTTGGAAGCTAGCTTTCTTCATTTGCGAGACGGAAGGGTTGGATCATTGAAGAATGCCGCCGGAGTTTCCCTTCGAGCCTTTCTATAACTTATTTGTGCATCATCGTCATATCGGAAATATCAGAGAAGATGAAGATTCTGACATTGAAAAGTAGTAGTAAAGATTTCCATAGTATGTTTGTATTTATGTTATTTGATTTGATTTAGATTTTATTATGTGTGGAGTGATGATTTGAATATCTCAAACTTAATTGAGATATGCGTCATAGTTTTGTATCAACATTTAGTGTGCCGTGGATTGGTTTGCGATGCTGATTAGTAGTAAGGATTGGAGAATTGAAGTTTGATTATAGAGTTTAAAATTATGTTAGTTTGTACATCTCATGGATTTCAATATTAAAGTTAATTTGTTGTGTTGTGTGAATTTGTTTGTGTATAAGTAGCTAATCTTCATATTAAATTAATAAATGATGTGATCGAAATATAATATAAGGCAAATCAAGGACGAAAATGAGTGACGAATTTCAGAAATTTAAATTTTTGGAATCTCGCCAACGGCGAGCAAAATCCCGCCGACAACGAGCTCAATCTCGCTGATAGCGAAGAATAGAGCAAAATTTCTCGCCGACAGCGAATTTTTCTCGAGAGTTTTTGGTTCCGAAAAATATTAGCTCGCCGACGGCGAGAAAAATCTCGCTGACAGCGAGGTCGTGAAAAACATATATTTTGACCGGCCAAAAACACTATTCATCACCCCCAACCTCTCAATTTCGGAAAAAAAAACTCCTCTAGGGCTTACTAGATCTTACTTGTGGAGACGATTTCAGGACTCAAAAACACTGGATTTCAATTTCTCTTGGTAAGAGCTTCACTCCTATGCAAAAATTTTTGATTTTCACCATATATTTTCACCACATTGCAAATTTTGGGAAAAATCAAAATGTGGAAGAAATATTCGGTGGAAATCCATGGAATTTGATTTAAATTGCTTATAAATGTTGTATGAAGCCTTCTTAGTATTATTTTTAAGTTTAGTGAAAACTTTCACGATTTTCACAGATCGATCGTATGGCTCCACGACAAAAACGTCGAGTAGAATTCGATGAAGACCGATTCATCAATGCACGAGCACAGGCTAAATATTTTGAAAACATACAAGGAAGAAAGTGCATTGCGGATCGGGTTTTCAAAAATCCGGGAGGAGAAGTAGAGCGGATTATTAAGGAACGAGGTTGGGAGAATTTACGTTACGTTCGATATAGAGCAGTTTGTAGAAGTGGTTAAAGAATTTTATGCCAATTTGACTGTCGCTGAAGATGCACCAGTAAAGGTATGAGGATTTTTTGTAGATTTCAATGCTGCAAGAATTAACTCGTTCTATGAAGTTTGTGACTTACACTTTAGCGAGTATGAAACTTTTGGAACGATGGAAGGACCACTGAAGGAAGTCATTAACTTTCTCACTGATGGGACCGGAGTTTGGAAAATTAAGCAGCGGGAAAGAGTGAATTTTCCTCTTTCTAAATTAAATGCGATCTCAAGCTCGGCATTACTTTATTTGTTCTACTCTATTACCCACATGTCACCACGGTGAGGTAACACGAGATAGAGCAGTTCGAATTTACGTATTCGGAAAAACGAAGCATCGACATTGAGAGAATTATTTATCGAAAACATCCTGGCCACTCCTCGAAATGAGAGTGGAGGCTGGATTGGGACATCTGGGTTGATTTATGCAATGCGCAACTCTGCAGAGTTGAGGCGGCGGATGATGAGGAGTGGATAGAACCCATGAACCCACTCACGACGGCCAATATTAAGAAATATGAGTCTCATGAAGGGTGGAGATCGGGAGTGAGAAGTTATTTCACTCGGTCGAGTAGAGATATACCCTCTGCTAGCCATGAACCTCCGAGCCTACCACCCCTACCCTACGAGATCGATGAATGAGGCGACCACTGCATAGGAGGAGTTTTGAGCGGTTTGGAGAGACAATGGGGAGAAGATTTGATCATTTTGATCGAAGGATTGATAATACTGGAGAGGAGACATGATTATGATAGTGAGTACTGCGGAGACATTCGGAGTACGAGATAGCATATCATGAAGGCGAACGTCGCTACGGGAGTGGAGATTTAGATGTCATCTTTCCGAGTGCCGAGGTATACTCGGTATCATCTCGCTCGGTCTTCTCAGCCTACAGATCAAGGAGGGGATGATAATATATTTTGGGACTTTAATGCTGAAGATTAGGATTTTATTTGTTTTGTTTGTTTGATGTTAAGTTATTTTGGAAACTTTTATATGTTTTTAATATTCAGTACTTTATGTTGTGAGACATTGGATGTTTGTTAGATTATTTGTTTGAATTGTTATAGTAGTTTAGTTGTTGTTTTTGTGTTAGTTAATTGCATTTGTTTTTATGTTAAATAGGATGTTAGTTTTCTTTAGTATGTTTTTATTTTATTCTGTATTGTTTTAAGTTGTAAAATTGTTAATGCTGTTAGTTCGATGTTTTTAATATGTTAGTAATTCATATGTGTAGTGTAGAGTTAATTTTAATTGTTGTATTTAATACTTATCTCGGATTTTATCCCTGCATTTTCTTTAAATTGTTATATATATATGGAGAGTACTAACAGTACAAGTTCAATGAAAAATGAAAAGGCCTGCAAAAATTTCAAAGAAAAAAGAAATACCTAAACTTCGAAGGTATGATTTATTTACTTTCCCTTTTTCATTATTTAGAGTAGATATAAAAATTTAAGTTTGGGGGGGAGTAAAATACAAATTTAGTTATTAACTTGTTCTCAATTTCCATTTTCAAATTATTATAAAATGATTTTTATAGCAAATTTTTCAATTTAATTAATATGAATTATTTTATTTAATTATTATAAAAGGTTAAATGAAATATTTCTAGTGCTTTAATTAATTAAATAGAATAAAATATTTGGTTAAAGGGAATAAGAATATAGTAAACTATTTTTAGTAAGGAAAACTATATTCTAAAATTAAAATTCTTAAGTATTCAAGTGAAAAAGAAAAGATTGCAAAATCAATGAAGTAAAAACTATGAAGTATATATAAGCTAAGAAATATTTCTAAGTTTCAAATTTAGGAAGATGAAAATGAAGTTCAAAATTATTAACAGGCTCTCCAGATACAGTAATCCTCATTAGAAAAAAGAAAAAGAATAAGAAAAAGAAAAATGAGGAGAAGCTTGAGGAGATGCCTTATTAAAAATTGGCTTCATTTGAATTAACCTAAAGGGAAAAACTTAGATATTTCCAAACTTATGTTCATGGATTAGAATTTTACCTAATAGTGTTTTCGTGAATTTCTTATCATATGAATATCTTAAGTAGTTATTCTATTAAATATAGTCATTCACGAAATGAATAGTAAGCTAGAAATCTTAGACACGATAACTAAATAATTTATTTCTATAAGATTAATTAAATTACATGAATTATTTTTATTTAACTTTATTATGATATTAATTAATCTAATTCATAGTTATTTAAATTGAAAAATCTTATTATAGAACTCATTATTTTTATGTAGTACTAAAATTACTTGAGGACAAGTAATAAGTAAGTTTGGGGGATTTTGATCACTGAAAATTTTATTAAGAAATTCATACCTATTTTTGATGAAATTGCACTTTAAAGAAAGGTATTTTCTTTATTTTGTTGCAGGAATGTAGAATTTAGGTGATAAAAGCAAAAATCATAAAAAGGAGCGGATTTGGAGCAATAAGAAAGAAAATAATGCAATTTGTGCTGAGTCGCCGACGGCGAGATCGAGCCCGCCGACGGCAAGGGTACGAGGAAGAAAATTCTGAAGGATTTATAACTGTCTCGCTGACAGCGAGCCCGAGCCCGCGACAGCGAGATAGCGCGGTTCGAAGACCTTCTAGATGCCTCGCCGACAGCGAGGTAGTTTGTCGCCGACGGCGAGCTAGCTCAAATGGCACAGATACATTGAACCTGGACACTTTTTTAAAGGGATGCTTACACACCTCTTGGTCCTTTGCTCACCTCTATATATAGAGGCCAAAATTCAACTTATAAGTGTGTGTTATTTTGTGTTATGTGTGTCAATTTGTGTCTTAAGAGTCTTTTATTTATGTGTGAGTAGTCTTTAGAGTCTTAATTAGTGTAATTAGTGAGTCTTTAGTGAGTTAGTGAGTTTTTAGTGAGTCTTGCTATGCTTGGAAGGAAGAGTCGAAAGGAGCTGCGAGGAGTACGCTAGGGATAAATCGACATAAGTATTTGTATTTATTGTTTTTAACTTTAAATGAAATCCATGCTTAGTTTAGTTCCCATGCATTACGAGTAGTATATTAGTCTTTCTCCCTGTTATGAAATTAAGTGACTTGATGAACTTAAAACAGCAGTACTTTTATATATATTAATAAATTGTGATAATTTTTACTTAAAAACTTAATTTACTTTCAAGCTGGCCATTTGATTTGTTAAAATATGTTGAATATCAACTATAGTAAAAATTACATCGGATATTCGGGGAATTCAAAAGCCTTGGAAGGAAGGTGCGAATAAATAGGGAAATAATATCCTTGGGTGTAGAATTGAGCATTTTAGTGTGACGGACTAAAATATTCAATTCGGTCCTATTGTTTGAGAGCTGAAGTGTAGATGTTAGCCCTCGGACGAGGGGAACGTGGGAGCTACGAAGTGGCGGTCGGTATCCTCCCAGCTAGCGCATGATTCGGTAATCAAACATAGGATTAGTCGATATTCTTTACACCTGGACCAAAGGGTAAAGAATAGGAATGCTCCTATTTGTCACAATACCTTAAAATTATCTATTTAAATTCATCAATCACTTAAATTTTTAAACAAGGGGAAAGATACTTTTTGTGAATAGTTAAGACTTATTTAGCAATTAGTTTAATTTCATGCACTTTCAATACGTATTAATTTTATACTTAGTTAAGTTACCTAATTAAAATACTTAGTTTGCTTTATTATGCTTAAATTTAGAATTCCAAATTTTCGTATACTATTTTAAAATTATTATTATTATTATTTTAAAATTAGTTGTTATTTAATTTTCTATTTCCCTGTGGGATCGATAACGAGGACTCCACTAGAGCCACTGTATTTCTTGATACGATACGTATACTTGCGTAGCATCCACAACATAAACAATTACAATTCTATACATATAATATAGCGGGGTCAAGTTTTTGGCGTCGTTTCAATTAAATTAAAAATATCATAATATAAAATTGTGAGTCAGTTGGCATGAGGAATACCACTTAGCTCCTCAAATTTACAAAAGATTTAAATTTTATAAGCACTGCAATAAAATATATGTCAATAGCCCATCAATAGTTGCTTAATGAAAGATTGAGATTAATTTTAATGGTTAAGTTTTGTTTTTTTTTCTAGAAATTATTACGTCCAGACTCCGGACGTAGAGATACGACCGGAGTCCAATCAAATGATGTTGTGTTTCCTGGTATCCCAAACCATAGAATAACACCGGGGGAATATTCCTCATGTGTTATTTTGTGTTATTCAGGTGTTATTGCATTATTATAACACCATTTTGAGTCCAGAATATCACAGAATAACACGAGAGAATATTTTCCCATGTTATTATGTGTTATTCTATCACAATAACACCTGAATAACACAGAATAACAAATGAAGAATATTCTCCTGTGTTATTCTACGATTTCATGGTGGGCTACGTGTGGCGTGATTTGATTGGACTCCTGACGTATCTCTATGTTCGAAGTTCAGACAGAATAAGCGTTCTTTTTTTCTTCTATGAAAATTAATATAACCTGAAGGAAATTCATAATTCAAAGAGCTTCAAGAATGTTACTAAGAATGTACATTTCTATTTATTAAATATCTTTTTGAATTATTTGGTGCGTCAATATCAAAATGACTCTTTTAAAGAGGAACTATTATGTCAACCATCTACTTGATATCCTTCTCTGGTATCTTGCTCTATAATGGATCCTTTTTAGGCTATTCATCATTGCTGGCAGAAGTGAGCTCTTCCTTTTCAATTGTAATGTGAAAAACCTCTGTCTGGTTCACCTCTAGAGATGCTACCTTCGGTGACCTAGTTTGACTTTGAAGCGTGGCATAGTGACCATCATCTCCTCCAGCTTCTTCTTCATTTGGCTGAACTGTTCATCTCTGTGTTGGTTAGCCCTTTGCAACTCATCAGGGGTGTTCTCCTCAGCGGGCGAAGGAGCATCACACAATGATGTGGAGGCCCTGATCTCAACTACAAGGATTTCTACAAATTCTTTGTCCATATAATCTGACAGGTCATAATATTCGTCATTGACATTTTTCCCCACTCTTTCGATAATTGTGTCATGTCGGCCCTGAGTTTATCCAATGTGATTTGATTGACTTGCCCTTGATGGTCTTAAAGTCAACCGAATATTCTTGATGAGCATCTCTCTTTATGTCGGAAGTTGGGTTGTTATAGTGTTCGGAGTATCGGACTTACAATCCATTGTATTTCCTAAAGATATCGCTGCGGTGACCCTAGGTCTCCATGTCTTTTCGTCCAATGATAATGCTTTGAGACGTGGGGTCTCGTTGGTGACATCAACTTATTAGGAGGAAGTACAGTCCCTAGTACGCTAACCATATACGATAGTAGGTGAACCTTTACCTTTACTCAAACTTGGGGGCTTTTCATATACAGTGACAGACAACATCCTAGGAAAGACAAGACTTGACCAGTCTATGTTCTGCAGGCTTCGAGGAAGTAGTAGCAGTATCAATGGCAGTAGCGGTGGTAACTATACGGACTTATAGGCTGAGCTTGGCGAAAATGCGAGACGACGGTGCTCCTTTTGATTTGTGAAACTATCTAGAGGATTTGTTGATCCCCGAATATTTATCCTCACATTTTTCACTTTATATTTATTTCTAATGATATTATCTCTTTCTTTGCAACAGTGCCAAAAACTTAATTTTGAAGCAAATAAGAAATATATTTTAATTATTTTATAATATGGGATTCTACGCAAGTATATGTATCGTAAATCAAGTAATATAAGACTTTTTTATTAAGCCCCAAGATATCGAATCTACAGAGAAATGTCTAAAAATAAAAAGACATAAGAAAATTAACTTTTTACTTTTTAAATTGATTTTGTAATGTATGTTTTAAAATAGATAATTTGAAATTTTGTTTTTGATATTTTCTATTTAAGAAAAAGTAAAGTAAGCAATTAAAATTAACAAGACTATTAACAATATGAAAGCAATGAGAATAAAATATTTTTTTTCCTCTTTTAATGAATCAGTAATAATTATGAAATTTCATAGTGGAAGTATCTAAATTGTGTTGTGCCAAATAGGAGCAAATATATTCTTTACCCTTACTTGGTTCTATAAAGAACATTGGTTAATTTGAAGCTTTGAAATTTTGTAGATGGGTTAGGCAAGAAAGATACCAGCTCTCACTCTAGAGTTTCGTCAACTTCCTCCACCTGGGGGCTAACATCTCATAACAAAATTTGTCACCTCAAACCAAATTAGGGGGCCTTACCCTATCACTCTAAAGTCCTCTAATTTTACTCCCTATTAAAACATATCTCCCTATTTATTTGCACTCAATTATATGAACTACAATTCTCATCCATATAATTGCATGTGATTCTTTCCAATTGTTGATTGAGACAATGCCGCAATGGATCTCACATAATCTCCCAACAAATTTTATCTTAATTGGCCAAATTAAGAAGTAAATTAAGTGTAAGAAAATAAATCATCACAACTTCTTCCAAGATTAAACTTATATACTTCACACAACTTCCATCCATAATTTAACTACTTCATCATTTAAAAGGAAAAATATAAAGAAAACTACTCAGAACTAATGGAGAAAACACAAACATAACTTGATTTGTAAGTAGAAATCATAGTGAAAACACAACAAATTTTACTTAAAAACCAAATGGAAAAATAAAGATAAACACTTCTCTGAAAATGCTCTCCACAAGACTCTGAAAGTTCCTCTGAAATTTTGCTTTTCACTATAATACTCCATAGAGGTTGGGGCCTAACTCTGAGGATTGACTCTCCTAAATTCTAATATATACTATGATAAAGTTAAGTAGAAGAGTAAAGAAAATTTGGTGAGAAGAAGGCTCTCTTTCTTCCTCTTTCCCTGGAATCAACTTAAAGCTTTCCGCCAACTCTCTCACCAAAATTTTCTTCTAAACTATTCTCTTGGGTGTGGCGCCACTTTTTGATCTTCAAGTCCTCATTTTTAATAATTCTCCAAAAGTTGCCTTAGTGTTTATTCAAAATATGTCCAGATTCAATGTATCCACCAAGAATGCATCCATTCGTTTAAATTTTAAATGAATTTTGGCGTTGATGGGAAGTTAGTGAAGTTTAAACCAAAGAATGCTTCAAAACCCCCTTCAAATTTATGCCAAAATCAAATAAAATTTATCTCTTTAACTGTGGCGCCTATGCGCCAACCATCCGACGCATAGGCATCAGAGGCCAAATTTTGCACATCTTTCAATTTTTTACTCCAAATTTGATCCTTTTTTGCTCCTTTCATCACAATCACTCGTTTTAATCATATCTGCAAGAAAAACATAAAAATGCCTTTCATTAAAGTGCAATATCATCAAAAATAGGTATAAAAATGTGTTTAAAAATATTATATATTTTAGGTGTATCACTTGTCTTTCTTTAAAATCTCAGCTTTTATTTGTGGTGACACAATACATCTCATTCTCTTTAATAGCCCAACAATAGAACAATGTTCTTTCTCGGTCAATCTCTTAAAACTAAGTAGACTCGCGCAAGGGTTGTAGACTTATCTCTCTTCTTACATCGACCATTTTGGAGAGATGGCAGCAGAAATTCTGTAAATGCCCTCTTCACTAGAAGCGGAAGACAACATGTTAAACCTACTTCCACTGACTAGAGGTAAGGTCTCAAATAATCCCATCTTTTTCAGGTGAGGGGTAGCTCAGCAGAGACTAACTCCGTAGCTCTGGCCTTATTGGTTTTTATAATTTCTTGGTTATGTCAACTCCTTTGCGACTTGGTTAGTGTGAACTTCGAACTGGACCCAATCTCAAATACAGACAGTGGCAGGTCAAAACCATAAACTAATTCCTCTGCATATAGAGTCTCTTTTCCTTTGGTTAACATAGCAAATAGCACAGTAATAGTGAATTCCGTGGCGGTGGGGGTGACAAGTGGTGCGACTTTTTAAATTTCTAAAATTTATGAACTCAAATATATATATATATATATATATTGATTTAGTTTTCTATTGAGTCACACAACTAAACGCAAGTATACATATCGCTCAAGTAATGCATGGCTCTAATGGAGTCCTGGTTATCAATCTCACGAGGAGGCTATTAATTTTATAATGTAGATAGAAAGCACTTCACGAATCACAACACAATTGCAAGTAATTACTAAAAATAAAAGAGGAACAAACAGTTGCAGTTACTAATTCTACCAAAGTACGTTCTAACTTTCTAGCAAGTTAAATAACACAAAACTAAATTTATAACAAAAGTTCAATGGTAAGAAAGAATCCTCCTCCTCTCCAATAATAATGTAATGATTTAGTGACATAGATCAGTGATGCAAATGTATTTTGCCAAATAGGAGCATTCCTAATATTTATCTTATTTCAAGCAAAAAAGAACATTGGTTAATCTTAAGTTTTGTCCCTAAATCCATGGTTAGACTGGGAGGATACTGGCTCTCACTCCAGAGCTCCAACTTCCCTTCCCTTGAAGGCTAACTCTCGCTTTGGTTTCCAAACCCTAGGACCAAATTGGGTATTTCAAACTTTCACTCTAAAATCTCCAATTCTACGCTTATCAAAATATATTTCCCTATTTATTTGCACTCAACCCCCATAAACTACATCACTCTTTCATGGACATTGAATGTGAACTTCACTTTTGTTATGGAACTCATAATCCTTTTGGAACATATGTTTCCCAACAAGTTTTAACAATTTAATTGGCCATATCAAAAAGTAAATGAAGTACGAAGTGAAAAGGTCATCACAAATTCTCCATAATAAATTAGAACATCATTACCATATCACAACATCAACACATCACATGAAAAAGAGGAAAATAAAGAAATCTACTCAAGAATCATGAGGAAAAGATGACAAAAGATGGATTTTATATATAAAAGCAACGCCATACGAACAGATGATCCATGAAGAAAAATACATATTTTTATGCCTTGATTTTTATCAATTTCTAAGGATATTATGCTTTAATGAAAGGTATTTTTGTGTTTTTGGATGTAGGTGATGTAAAAAGGTCTAGAAAAGGAAAAGGAGCAAAAGAGAGCAAAAATGGAGCAAAATACAAAAGGAAGAAAAAAATATGGCCTGGCGCCAGACTCGATACAGAAACTGTCGAGTTTTTGACGACTTTTGGATGGTTATTTTGGCGGAGTGAGCAGTTATTGGACATTCTAGAAGATTGGCAGTTGTTCCTTGATAATAGGACATGTGATACATTGCATTTGGACGCTCCAAAAAGGTTTTAAATGTGAAGAGGTGCGAGCCAAAGCGAAGAGGTGCGAAGAACTGGACGCGGTGTCCGGCGCCTAGGCGCCAGATTCCGGCGCCTAGGCGCCAGATTCCGGCGCCTAGGTGCCAGACCGACCTTCTAGAAGATTCATTGAATTTGGACATGTTTTGAAGAGGTGCCTTAAGGCAACCCTTGGAGCCTATAAATAGGAGTCCACTCCTTCAGAGAAAATCCCCCCTCATTGGTCACACCTCCTCGAGTCTCCTTAGAGAGAGAAATCTCATTAGAGAGAGAGAATCTAGAGAATTAGAGAGAGAAATTTAGGGCCACTTTTGTTTAGTTTAGTGAGTTTACTTTCAAGTTGTAGCATCTAGAGTTCATTACACTGTGGAGTCAGGGGTCAGAAGATCTGTAGAAGGAATACTTGAGATAAGTATATTTTTATATTTGATTCAAAGTTTATCAATTATTTTTTGCAGTTTATTTTCAATGTGTTCTGAGTAGTTAGTTTACTTTCTTCCTTCAATCATGAAGAGATAGATAAGATAATATAAAGATTCGATGGAGAATTAAAATTCAAAATATTTTCAAAAACATTGTGATGACATTAATACCTGATCGTACTTTACTTTTTAAAATGGCCATTTAAATTGTTAAAACCTGTTGAAGAGTTTTGTAACCTTGAAGGAGAAGAACTCTTAACTTGTAAATGTCACATGAATCCTTGGGTAGTCGAAGGCCATGTGCAGACTATTCAAGGTGAAGTGCAAATAAATCGGAAGATAAGATTTAAAGGGCGTAAAATTGATAAGTTTTTAGAGTGACAGGCTAAATTCTTATAATTTGATTTTTTGATCAGGAATGGGTCAATAGTAGGGCCGACCATAGCCACCCTTGGACATCTAGAAGTGAGAGTCTAGATTAACCCATTACTACTAACAATACATTCAGACCTGATCTGTAAGTTAGCCAATGTTCTTTGCGCCTGGATCAAAGAATGAAGAATATGAATGCTTCTATTTGGCACAATACCATAAATCAAAATTCTCCAATGAGTATTAAATTATCTTAAAAATATTAGATTAATTGAAGGAAAGAAAGTTGTTATTTTATATAGTTTTCATAAATCATTCTCTTAGTATTCTTTTCTTTAATTACATCTAGTAAATTAATAGTAATTTATAGTTAATTTAAAGGATAAAAAATATATATTTTTAAAATATAATATTTAGAGAATTTATTTCTATAATTCTTCCCCGTGGGATCGATACTTGTGTTATAATAGAAAACCCTATATTACTTGAAACGATACGTATACTTGCGTAGTACCCCTAGTGTGTAAAGTAATTTCTAAATTTTACAATATTTTGATTTATACACTAGCCGTTTATTATAAATTGGGTCAAGCTTTGGCCATCTTTTGGAAGCTTATATTACTGCGTTACTTGCGGTCGGGTCAAGTTTTTGGCGCCGTTGCCGGGGATAGAAATAAAATAGTTATAAATTTCTAAAAAAATATATTATATTTCTAAAAATTATTAAAAATATAAAAAAAAAATTTATTTTATTCCTTGTTTTATGCGAAGATTTGGTTCTGAAGGATTAATACCTTTAGATTCTGAATTAGAAAGAATAATTAGAAAAATTAAAAAGGGAAAATAAATTCAAAAATTTCAAGAAATGGCTACTTTACAAAATCCAATTGAACTTAATGATCACAATGTTTATAAACCATTAAGGGATTATGATAACCCTACAGTTGATGAACTTCATAGTAGTATTCAAATACCAACTATAGATGCTAATTCTTTTGAACTTAAACTGTCTATTATTCAAATGGTACAAAACAATCAATTTGGTGGAACACCAAATGAGGATCCAAATTTACATCTTGTTAGTTTTTTAGAACTTTGTGCTACCTTTAAATATAACAATGTTTCTGATGATGCTATTAGACTTAGACTCTTTCCTTTTTCTTTAAGAGATAAAGCAAATATGTGGTTAAATTCATTAGCGACTGGTTCTATTAAAACATGGGCTGAAATGGCACAAAAATTCCTTGCTAAATATTTTCCTCCTTCTAAAACTGCTAAATTAAGAAACGATATTACTTCGTTTAGTCAATTTGACGGGGAGACAATATATGAAACTTGGGAAAGATTTAAAGAACTATTAAGAAAATGTCCTCATCATGCTTTACCTGATTGGTTAATTATTCAAACATTTTATAATGGATTAATTGGATCTTTAAAATCAATTATTGATGCTTCTGCTGGAGGTTCTTTAATGTCTAAATCATTTGAAGAAGCTTACACTTTAATTGAAGAAATGGCTAATAATTTTCAATGGCCTTCCGAAAGGATTAATCCTAAAAAGATGGCAAGTATTCACGATAATGAAGCCTTTTCTATTTTAGCTTCACAAGTAGCAGCAATGTCTAAGAAATTAGATAGTTTTGCAATTAATATTTCACAAAATAATTCTGCTAATATTGAAGATTCTCAAACTATTGAAACTTTACAAGCTATTGCAAGTAAAAATAATCCTTATTCAAATTATTATAATCCTGAGTGGAAAAATTATCCTAATTTTAACTGGAATAATTCACAACAACAATGGGGTAATAATCAATCTCATCTCACTGGAAATTGGAATAATCAAGTTAATCCAAATTTTAAACTTCCTGGATTTAATAATCAACCGAAACAGTTATCAATAGAGGAATTAATATTACAAATGAATAATCAATTACAAAATCAAAATACTGCTATTAGTAATATTGAAAATCAAATGGGGCAAATTGCTACTTTAATTAATAACAAACATGTAGGAACACTTCCTAGTAATGTAGAAATTAATCCAAAGGAAACTGGAAAAGAACATGAACAAGCTAAAGCTGTGCAACTTAGAAGTGGAAAGGAATTAAAAGAAAGAATGCAGAATGAAATTGAAAAAGAGAATGAGGTTGAAGAGATTGAAAAACCTAAAGAAAATCTCTCTCTCCTAATCAAGATCAGACTGTTATACCTGTTAATGTGGAAGTTAAAAATCCACCACCACCATTTTCTCAAAGACTTAAACAGCAGAAACTTGATCATCAATTTTCTAAGTTCTTTGAAATTTTTAAGAAACTTACTATTAATATACCTTGTGCTGAAGCTTTGGAACAAATGCCAACTTATGCAAAATTTATGAAGGATATTTTAAGCAAGAAACGGAAATTTGAAGCTTTTGAAACTGTTGCACTAAGTGAAGAATGCAATGCAATAATTCAAAAGAAAATACCGAAAAGCTTAAAGATCCCGGAATTTTCACTATACCTCGTGCTATTGGAGAAAAATTTTGTGGAAAAGCTTTATGTGATTTAGGAGCAAGTATTAATCTCATGCCATTTTCTATCTTTAGAAGATTAGGTTTAGGAGATATTACTCCCACCACTGTAACCCTTCAATTAGCTGATAGATCTATCACTTATCCTAAAGGAGTTATAGAGGATGTACTTGTTAAAGTGGATAAATTTATCTTCCCTGTAGATTTCATAGTACTTGATATGGAAGAAGATAAAGAGATACCTATTATTTTAGGGAGACCTTTTCTAGCTACCGGATGTGCAAAAATGAGAACTAACAATGAGAGTTAATGATCAAGAAATCAAATTCAATGTTCTTAAATCAATGAAGTACCCTGATAGAGAGAAATGTTATCCAATGGATATAATTGATTATTTAATTGAAAAACATTATCAAGAAAAATGTAAAGTCATTTCGAAGAAAAATTTGAATTTTTAACCGATGAAGATGAAGTTGTGGAAGAAGAAGAGACTTATTTTATAAAAGATAATTGGGAAACTTTAGACATAACTCAAAAAGATCTACTTTTACCATTAATTGAAAAAGCCCCTGAACTGGAATTAAAAATGTTACCTTCCCTTTTAAAATATGCATTTCTTGGAAATTCGTTAACTTTACCTGTTATTATTTCTTCTGAACTTAGTACAGATCAAGAAGAAAAACTAATAGGTGTGTTAAAAAATTATAAGAAAGCTTTTGGTTGGACTATTGCTGATATAAGAGGAATAGACCCTTCCATTTGCATGCATAGAATTTTAATGGAAGAAAATTTTAAACCAACTATAGAATCGCAAAGACTATTAAATCCTATCATGAAAGAGGTTGTTAAAAAAGAAATTATTAAATGGTTAGATGTCGGTATTATTTATCCTATTTCGGATAGTCAATGGGTAAGTCCTATTCATTGTGTTCCAAAGAAAGGAGGAGTAACTGTCATTGTTAATGATAAAAACGAACTTATCCCTACAAGACAAGTTACTGGATGGCGAATCTGTATTGACTATAGGAAATTAAATAAAGCCACTAGAAAGGATCATTTTCCTTTACCTTTCTTGGATCAAATGCTTGATAAACTAGCTGGACACTCATATTTCTGTTTTCTGGATGGATATTCTGGTTATCATCAATTACTTATTGCTCCTGAGGACCAAGAAAAGATAACATTTACAAGTCCTTATGAAAGATTTGCTTTTAAAAGAATGCCTTTTGGTTTATATAATGCACCTGCAACTTTTTAAAGATGTATGATGTCAATATTTTGTGATTTGATTGACAAAGGAATTGAAATATTCATGGACGATTTTTCAGTCTTTGGAACTTCTTTTGAATCTTGTTTGGAAAACATTTCCAAAGTTCTAAAAAGATGTGAAGAAACAAATTTAGTTCTTAACTGGGAAAAATGTCAATTCATGGTCACAGAAGGCATTATACTTGGTCACAAAGTATCAGAAAAAGGGATGGAAAGCAAAAGTAAAAATTATTGCTGAGTTGCAACCACCTACTACTGTTACTGATGTGAGACGTTTTCTAGGTCATGCTGGATTTTATAGAAGATACATAAAGGAGTTTTCTAAAATTGCTAAACCTCTTTGTCATTTATTAGAAAAAGATGAAAAATTTGAATTTAATAAAGAATGTATTAATGCTTTTAATATTCTTAAAGAAAAATTAATATCTGCGCTTATCATTGTTGCACCAAATTGGGAGAAATCTTTTGAGTTAATGTGTGATGCAAGTGATTTTTCCAATTGGAGCTGTATTAGGACAAAAATATGAGAAAATTTTCAAAGTTGTTTATTATGCTAGTAAAACTCTCACTGAAACACAAAGAAATTACACTACCACTGAGAAAAAGCTTCTAGCTATAGTATATGCCTTTGATAAATTTAGACCTTATCTTCTTGGTACTAAATGCATAGTTCATACCGATCATTCTCGCTATTAAATTTCTATTATCTAAGAAGGATTTTAAACCTAGATCGATAAGATGGGTTTTACTTCTACAAGAATTTGATTTTCAAATAGTAGATAGAAAAGGAACTAAAAACCAAATTGCTGATCATTTGTCTAGAATTAAAAATGATATTATTTCGGAAGAAAATATAAATGAGAAATTTCCTTATGAATCTTTATATGCTATTCAAGAATTTAAAACACCTTGGTATGCTGATATTGCTAATTATTTAGTTAGCAATATTTTGCCTTATGACTTGGATAACAAATTTATTAAGAAATTTAAATATGTTGCTAAATCTTATATCTGGGAAGAACCTCATTTATTTAAAATTGGAAAAGATTCTATGATTCGAAGATGTGTACCTTATGAAGAAACTTTTGCTATTATTCAAAAATGTCATGATTCTGATTTTGAAGGACACTTTGGCAAAGATAAAACTGCATTTAAAATTTTAAATTCTGGATTTTATTGGCCTACCTTATTTAATGATGTGAGACATTATGTGAAAACATGTGATCGATGTCAAAGGATGGGAAATATATCTATGAAGAATGAAATGCCTTTAAACTATATATTGGAAGTTGAAATTTTTGATATATGGGGTTTAGACTTTATGGGACCATTTGTTCCATCATTTGGAAAAATTTATATTTTATTAGCAGTTGATTATGTTTCAAAATGGATTGAAGCTATTGCTTTACTAAACTGTGATTCCAAAAGTGTTTCTAAATTTTTAAAGAAAATGATATTTTCAAGATTTGGAATGCCTAAGGTAATTATCACGGATGGTGAAAGTCATTTTAGGAATTTAAGAGTTCAATTATTACTACAAAAAATTGGAATCAAGCATAGAATATCAACTGCTTATCACCCACAAACAAGTGGAATTGCTGAAGTATCAAACAGAGAAATTAAAAGAATTCTAGAGAAGACTGTTAATCCTAAAAGAACTGATTGGGTTGATAGACTTGATTCTGCATTATGGGCAATGGTTAATTTATAGTAAACATTGTCACTTACCTGTAGAACTTGAGCATAAAGCTTATTGGGTGATAAAAGAGTTTAATTTTAATTTGAATAAAGCAGGAGAAAGAGATTGTTGCAATTAAATGAGATGGAAAAAATAAGAAATGAAGCATATGAAAATGCGAGGATTTATAAAGAGAAAATGAAGATGTTACATGACAAGAAAATTTCAGGAAAAGTTTTTGAACCTGGACAAGAAGTATTATTGTTTAATTCTCGTTTAAAACTTCTTCCTGGAAAATTAAGATCTAAATGGATTGGACCCTATATAGTTGAGAAAGTATACCATTATGGAGCTGTGGATATTAAAGATCCCAAAACAGGAAAAATTTTTAAAGTAAATGGATTAAGATTGAAGCCTTATTTGGGAGACATTAAAAATATTTATAAAGAGGCTTATAAGTTGAGTCAATCTGATTAAAGATTTACTTAAGTCAGGCTGACGATGTTAAACCAAGCGCTTTATGGGAGGCAACCCATATTTTTCTTTTGTTTTGAGTGTTTTTGTGTTTTAATGTAAGGTTATGCCTCGATCTTGCTTAATTTTATATTACTTTATAAAAATTTGATGCTTATAAGTCTTTATTGACTTAGGATTAAAATTATTTTAAAGTATGTAAAATTAAAAATTGGATCACTATATTTTGAATATGAGTAAAAAGGAGATCAAGTTAACCTTCATTATGATTGCTTACGATGTGAGTTGTTGAGTCTAAATTACTCTTACCAGTATAGTATACCTATCCTGGAGAACAAAATTTTAAAATTTGACGATTAGACAAAATGGAGTTGAACATAGTTCCGGCGCCTAGGCGCCAGAATTCGGCGCCTAAGCGCCAGAATCAGCTATGTAGCAATAGGTCCAGCGCCTAGGCGCCAAATTCGGCGCCTAAGCGCCAAGGTTACTGGGACATGCAAAAACCGAAATTTTCAGTTTTTCACACGATTTTCCCTTATAAGTCAACCTATTATCTTCCCTAACCATCAAAGCAATCAGAATTACGTCTCTTACACTTTATTCTTGAGAGATTTGAGAGAATTTTGAAGAAATGGAAGGAAGAAATCATGGAGAAGAAGTTAGAGACAAGGTTTCTAAGAATCCTCAACCCTACTTCAATGGTTTCATCGCTGTAAGTTTAGAAAGAATCTCTAGTCGTTTGGATAAGTTTGAAGTGGATTTTAAAAGCATTGGAGATCGCCTTCATGAGATGTTTCATCAGATTGAACATCTAGAATGGCAGATGAAACTTCAATTTGATCATTTTGCGGCTTATCAAGATGTTCAAGTTGAAATGTATGCGAAGAACAAGTGGATTGACGAAAAGATGGCTACGGATTTCCCGAGAGCGTTAGTGTTCTTTCCAAGTAGTATTCACAATTTCCCTTGTGAAGATTGAATATTCTGGTAATGGGTTAGTTATTATATGGTTTATTAAGTCGTTGTATTGATTTAGAGAATCGATTGTGATTGTTTGTGTATTTGCTTTCATGTTCAATGTGTGTTGTTTTTGCTTAGAAATTGTTGTGTTTGAGTGTGTATTAGGAACTTGAATCAAGTATAATACTTATCTGGAATGTATTGAGTCAACATTGAAGATTTTGAATGAAATTTAGTGAGTTTGATGTAAACTTAGTGTTTGATGGGTGGATTTAATATTTAATTTTTAAAATTTTTGGAAAATGTTTTAGAAGTTAGAAACTGAAGCCCTACTCTAATATGAGTAATTGGAAGTTGAATTTATGAATTTTGGTGGAAAATTAAATTTAAAAATAATTTTTTGTGAAAGGCGAGTCTGGCGCCTAGGCGCCATAATTTGGCGCCCAAGCGCCAGTTCGGCCTGCTACCCGAAAATTACCATTTAACCCCCCAAAAGCCATTTTTGACGCCTAAGCTTCATCTTCTTCCCCATTTTCGCGAAAATACACCCTTTGGATCCATTTTGAGGTCAATACATTAAGGATTTGAGCGCGAAACCACTCGATTTCATCGTCTCAAGGTCAGATCTACACTTTAAACCATTTATTTTTTATTTTCACCATAGATTTTCCTAGTTTTTGCTAAGAACCGAAATTTTGAAAATTTTTTTGATTTTTAGTGATTTCTTTGGATTTTTAAACTTATTTTAAGTTTTATAAACTTAAAAAGAGTTTAAATCTTTGATTCCTAAATTAGTACTTGTTTTCTTTCACGTTTAGATGGCTCTAAAATCTAAGGGCGGGAAGGGACGAGAAAATTTTGATAGCAGCAAATTTCCAACTGCGGCTGTGCATTTTCGCTTCCACGAACTTATGTTGTCAAGAAAGTTCATCTCGGAACGAAGTTTTAATCATCCTGGGGAGATGATCGAAAACACTATTGTTGCGCACAACTGGCAACAATTTTGTTACTTCACTGCTATTGATGTTATCCCGGTTGTTCGAGAATTTTATGCAAATTTTCTGGATGTTGAAGATTCTGAAGTCTTTGTTAGAGGAATCAGAGTAGGATTTACTCCAGAAAGAATCAACATATTCTATAGCCTGCCACCGACGATTGAGTGCTATTATTCTGGATTATCACCATCTGAGGGTGATTTGGATATGATTATTGCCTATTTGACTGACGATACTGGATCTTGGAAGATCAGGAACGACAAAAGAGTAAATTTCAAATCTTCCAAGCTGAATGGTATTTCAAAAGCATGGCACTATTTCATTTCCGCGAGATTGTTACCTTCCAATCATCTGAGTGAAGTAACTAAAGATCGAGTGATCTTCAATTACTGCATTCAAGAGAGAAAACCTATAGACATTGGCAGTATTGTTTTTGAATCTGTGGATTCTATTGCGAGATCCAGCACTTCTGTTGGATTGGAATTTCCTTCTTTGATTTATTCGTTATGTGTTAATGATGGAGTCAGTGCTGATATTTCTGAGGAGAAGTTAAAGACTACTAAGCCAATTGGGCATGAGAGTGTTAGTATCTATGATCGTCTTCGAGGTAAGAAATCGACCGCTCCTTCTACTTCTGCATATACTCCAGGTAGACCTTCTACTTCTCACCCCTCTACTTCAGCTGAGCCACCATCTAGTTTCTGGGAGTCCATGCATGATCAGTTTTTAGAGCAGCAGCAGGAGTTGTTTCAGACTCACTGTAGGATAGATACTATTGACAAGAAACTGGATCATCTTTCTGACTATACCCAGAGGAAGAGTAGTTACGATGCAGAGTATGATGAAGCCCTAGTCAGATTTCTGAAGGGTGAACATGATGTGAGTTTCCCTACTTTTCCTAGCTTTACACCATTTATCGATCCTAAGGACGTTGAGTTTTCCTTTGGTGATGATGATGACGATGAGGCGATAGCTAGTGATTAGTAGTAGAGAGATCTTTATGTAGTGCTACTCTGTTGTTAGTTTGTTTTGTTTGGATTATTTATTAGTTTTATGTTTAATGTGTGCTGTTTAGTTTATGTACTTGTGTGGATGGATTCTGTGGTTAAAACATTTTTAGTATATTGTGTTGAGACTGATTTTAGAGTTAATTTATATGTTTGTTTTAGTCTACTGTATAATACTTAGTGATTTTGGTCTGCTTTAATTTTGTTTCAAATTTAGTATAATAAAAAATTAGCCTGCTTACTTTTTTATACATGCTTCAATTTTATCTTAATTATTCATAAAAGCATGTTTAGAAAGTTAATTTTTCTTTTTAGAATTGTTTTTACATACTTATAAAAAATTTTATGATTTTTTTTCTCTCATACTTTCAAAATTTTCATAGTGTACCAAAACTTAAGTTTGGGAGAAGGGAAATACATTCAAATTTAAATTTTATTTATCCTTAAAGAGCTAATATTTTCTTAAAAATAAAAACTTTTTAACATAACTTAAGGAATGAAGAATTTATTTGAGATCACTTTTAATTTTGAAATTATAAACAATTTAGTGAAATTAACTAAAGTTTTACTAACTTTGATTGATTTTAAGAATAGAATTATTTAACTTAAGGAAGAATAAGATTAAAGAATTTTTCTATTCATGATAGAAATGATAGAATTTAGAAATATTAAGTAATCAGAAATTATCACTTGAAAAATAGAAGATTGGAAATCTTTTTGGATTTTTATTTATGTTATATTAATTAAGTGAAAATGTATAAGTTTTAAAAATATAAGTTAAGGATAGTGAAGTTCAAAACCATTAACAGGCTATCCAGATATAGTAATCCTCTCTATATAAAAAAAAGAAGAAGAAAGAGATGAGAAGCTTGAGGAAATGCCTAACCAAAAATTGGCTTCACTTGAATTATCTTATAGGAAAGAAACTAGTTACATATCTTACTTAATTTTTATACATGAATATTCATTTAAAAATGATTTTTCAAGAAAATCTTTTTCTTGTAAATAATCTATGAGATCTTAATATAATAAGCTTCTATTATTTTCAAAATGAATGAAAAGTTTGAAATCTTATGATTTAGTAGTTGAATATTCCTTAAATTCTTAAAATTAAACCTAGTTAGTGAAATTAGGTTAATAACTTACTAAAGACTTTATAAAATCAAAAATTATAAGGAATCTTAAATATTTATCTTTTATTCCAAAAGTTATATTTTCTAAAGTAAAAAGAGTTACTTGAGGACAAGTAACATTTAAGTTTGGGGGATTTTGATCCATGAAGAAAAATACATATTTTTATGCCTTGATTTTTATCAATTTCTAAGGATATTATGCTTTAATGAAAGGTATTTTTGTATTTTTGGATGTAGGTGATGTAAAAGGTCTAGAAAAGGAAAATGAGCAAAAGGGAGCAAAAATGGAGCAAAATACAAAAAGAAGACAAAAATATGGCCTGGCGCCTAGGCGCCAGAAACTGGCTCCTAGGCACCAGAAACTAGCGGCTAAGCGCCAGACTCGATACAGAAACTGTCAAGTTTTTAACGACTTTTGGACGGTTATTTTGACGGAGTGAGCAGTTATTGGACATTCTAGAAGATTGGCAGTTGTTCCTTGATAATAGGACATGTGATACATTGCATTTGGATGCTCCAAAACGGTTTTAAACGCGAAGAGGTGCGAGCCAAAGCAAAGAGGTGTGAAGAACTGGACGCGGTGTCCGGTGTCTAGGCGCCAGATTCCGGCGCCTAGGCGCCAGACCGACCTTCTAGAAGATTCATTGAATTTGGACATATTTTGAAGAGGTGCCTCAAGGCAACCCTTGGAGCCTATAAATAGGAGTCCACTCCTTCAGAGAAAATCGCCCCTCATTCGTCACACCTCCTCTAGTCTCCTTAGAGAGAGAAATCTCATTAGAGAGAGAGAATCTAGAGAATTAGAGAGAGAAATTTACGGCCACTTTTGTTTATTTTAGTGAGTTTACTTTCAAGTTGTAGCATCTGGAGTTCATTACACTATGGATTCAGGAGTCAGAAGATCTGTAGAAGGAATATTTGAGATAAGTATATTTTTATATTTGATTCAAAGTTTATTTATTATGTTTTGCAGTTTATTTTCAATGTGCTCTGAGTAGTTAGTTTACTTTCTTCCTTCAATCATGAAGAGATAGATAAGATAATATAAAGATTCGATGGAGAATTAAAATTCAAATTATTTTCAAAAATATTATGATGACATTAATACTTGATCTTACTTTACTTTTTAAAATGGCCATTTAAATTGTTAAAACATGTTGAATAGTTTTGTAACCTTGAAGGAGAAGAACTCTTAACTTGTAAATGTCACATGAATCCTTGGGTAGTCGAAGGCCATGTGCGGGCTATTCAAGGTGAAGTGCAAATAAATAGGAAGATAAGATTTAAAGGGCATAAAATTGATAAGTTTTTAGAGTGACAGGCTAAATTCTTATAATTTGATTTATTGATCAGGAATGGGTCACTAGTAGGGCCGACCATAGCCACCCTTGGACATCTAGAAGTGAGAGTCTAGATTAACCCATTACTACTAACAATACATCCAGACCTGATCTGTAAGTTAGCCAATGTTCTTTGCGCCTGGATCAAAGAATAAAGAATAGGAATGCTTCTATTTAGCACAATACCATAAATCAAAATTCTCCAACAAATATTAAATTATCTTAAAAATCTTTGATTAATTGAAGGAAAGAAAGTTGTTATTTTATATAGTTTTCATAAATCATTCTCTTAGTATTGTTTTCTTTAATTACATCTAGTAAATTAATAGTAATTTATAGTTAATTTAAAGGATAAAAAAATATATTTTTAAAATATAATATTTAGAGAATTTATTTCTATAATTCTTCCTCGTGGGATCGATACTTGGGTTTGTCGGCACATTTTTAGGTTAAGTGTTTTATTTTGAAAAGCGGGTCGCCTAACGTAAATTGTCGGCGAATTTTTTAATTTAATTTAAATAAATAATTTGAAAAGTAGTATTTGATTTTGAAAATAATTTTAAATTTGAAAATTTTAAGATATGAAATCAAACCGATCTCACATCCCGAATAGTTTATATAAACGAGCACCGCATCACGAACCGTGTATCTATCTCGAAGAATAGACACACTCGTTTGGTGATGGGGCTCGATTAAATAAACTAGAAGATTTGTGACATCCGTTTGGTACGCGAATCAATTTCATAAGTCGACAAATTCCCTACTTAATATGAAAGCATTAAATAGGGTTTATATTACACGGGTTTTTAAAATTCCCTATAAGGGCAAGCCCCTATAGTTAATTACATCTTAAGTGACGGGAATCACCTAAGAAAACTCTCGATAATAATCGCAATTCTGCTCTCAAGAATTTCAAAGTTTAAGTTTTCAAAGGATTGAATTTTGGAATTTCAATAGAGAATGGATCAAATTTGGAACATTTTGTTTTGGGAATTCAAAGGAAGAAAAGTAGGAGAAGTTGAGGATCCAAGAGGAATCTTGGCAACTTCCCGAACTATTCTATTGTTTGGTTTCGAGTTTAAGAAAATCCTAATATTATCTGATATTTTAATCTTGCCAATTTTAATTAATTTGGACTTATATTTGTATGATAAAATCATACAAATAGCCTTGAAGATATGAGGGTTTATGTCGTACCGAACGACTACCTCGGAGTCCTAAGACCGGTTAGGGCTTAATTTACATGACATGATCATGCAAATGCCTAACGAAAAGGTTGAGGATTTATGTTGCACTAGGCAAACTACCTCGAAGTCCTATGGCTTGGTTATTTAATTCTAAGAAAGTTTTGCTGAAGTAGACTCAGGTTTTGCCGATGACGATGGTCGTGCTGCCCGCCATGCTTCGAGCTCCTTGTTGTTGCAGAGGTTTAGTTATAGAAGTCATAAATCAGGAGATGAGAAAAGTGTTTTGGTTTAGAGAAAATCTTAATTTCCAAGTGTTTTTTATGTTTTATTTAAAACAAATCTTAAAGTTGATTATAACAACACCGGTTAAGATCCCACGGTTCCATCCTTCCGGCATCGTTATTTTTATCGGATTCACTTAGTCCGGATGAATTTGCTAAACTCAACTCGAATGAGTTCCACACTTTCATTTAGACCGTGGGAAATCCCGTTAGCAACACGTAGGTTACATCATCCAAGGTATTCCCGATCATCCAATAAGGCGTTTTAATTTAGTTGTAATTGTAGTTTTGTGTTCTGTTTGTGATTAAATTTTGAGTTGTTTTATATTTTGAAATATTGTGGCGGTGAATTTTATCTTGCAATGACTTTTAATTTAGTTTTGGTTTCGGTTTTAGGGACTATCCTAAAGGTGTGGATTTTCATGCAACGAGTTGTTTATCATGCAAGAAAAGTAAGTGCAATGCGATTAAATAAATTGCAATAAAGTAAATTGCAACAAAATAAAAGCGTACCTGGAGGGTCTTCCCGTCATCCCAAGCTACACTGAAACACAATTTAGAATATTTAGGCAAATTCCTAGGTAAAGCTAAGAGAAGGGTTATAGTTTTCTACCAAGTTCCTAATCCTATAGCTAGTCATTTCCTATGACGTCTAGGTTCTTGTGTTTTGGTTTGAGGCCGATTTTCTTCATCAAAGAACAATTAAATTCAATTGTTCTTATAAACATCCTATCATATTGAGGAAGTGCTTAAGACGAGTCTTAAACATCTTTTCAATCTGCTTAGGATTGTTTTAAGTCCAAATGGATTTAATCAATCGAGTGAAGTAATCGTCCGAGGTTTAGTTAAGTTTTGTTGTTATCTTACTCAGTGAACTAGGACATTTGAATATCCTATAAGGGAAGTAACATTTCATTTAACGTTCTGTTTAGGAGTTATGATAACAAAAGCTTTCGAGGGCAAATTGATGTTCACATGGTTTGTGATTTAATTTAATTTCAGTTAACGGGTTTAAATTTGGAATAGTGTTCAAGTTGCTTCATATTTATTTTTGAATTTCTTTATGTCTTAGGTGATGTTATTTTTAATTCAATTTAATTTAACTTTAATTTAATTTAATTTGGTTTAGTTTTAATTTTAATTCAATTTAACTTGATTTTAATTTTAACTTGATTCTATTATTTAATTTAATTTAATTCAATTTAGTTTGATTTGATGTGAATTAATTTAATTTAATTTAATTTGATTTAATTTCCTTTAATTTAATTTAATTTGATTTAATTTAATTTAATTTAATTTAATTTAATTTAATTTAATTTGATATGTTTTAATTTAATTTTATTTAATTAATTTAATTTAATTTTAATTTAATTTAATTCAATTTAATTTAATTTGTTTAATTTAATTTAATTTAAATTTAAATTTATTTTTATTTTTAATTTTAATTTAATTGAAATTTTAAAAGAGTTTAATAATTTAACTTTAATTTAATTTAATGATTAAGTCTTTTAACATTTTAAATTTTAAACTTGAATTATCATTTTAATTAGGAATTAAATATTATTGAGATGATTAATTTAGGGATTCTTAAATTAAAGAACAAATCTCTTCCTATTAATATCCCTATTTTAATAATTCCAGTTTCATTATTCTTCCAAATTTAATCAATTATTTAATTAAAGTTTATTTGAATTATTTTCAAATTGTTTGGTAGGTTTCTACTCTCTAATTATTTAAATTTCAATCATCCAAATCAGATTAAGATCAAATATTTTACTCTTTAGTTTTATTAAACCTAAAGTTTTAATTAAGGGTTAAAATTTTAATTACCATTTTGCCCTTCAAGCTTAATAATTTCATAACTCACTAAATTGAGCTTAAATGAACTTGAAATTTTTATGTGACTTCACTCATATACCAATAAAGACATGAGAGGAGAAAATGTGATTTTTCTGTATTTAATTTATTTATGTAATTATTTTTGGTGGAAAATAGGGATTTCCAAGGAAAATTTAATAATATGACCAAGAGAAAGTTTCTATCCTTAAGAAAATTATGGGACATTTCTAATGACCAGAGGACCACTTGGACCAATTTTGGTAATTTTTTGAATTATATTATTTTTATTATAATTATTTTAAATTTTGGAGTATTAATTAATTTAAAAATAAAATAAAGGTTGAAAAATAAATTTTATATTTTTCAAAAATCTCTCTGATATCAAGGAAATCAGAGAATCAATTTTTACAATTTTCTGATTTTTTTTGATTTATTAGAATTATTTTAGTGGAAATGCTAAAAAAATACATTTTTTTATTTTAAAATTACCTTATGGCTTTAAAATTTAATATCTCATCAAATAGACCTAAGAAAAATATGGGGTTTGTTCCTAAGTGATTAGAATTCAAAATGTGACATTTTGGTGAATTTTATTATTTTTGTGATTTTTATTATTTTTTAATTATTAAAATATTAAAATAATACAAAAAATCAACTTTTTTAGAAAATTAAAATTTTAATTTTCTTAAATTCCCCTGATATCATAGAGGCTTCAAAACCAATTTGATAAATTTTTGAAAAGTATTTTGAAAGTTATGAATTTTTAAAGTTTAAATTGGCTAAATGGCTTAATCAACCCATTTAGTAGGGCTAACCAAGTCCAATTACTTCAAATTTTTATGGTGGGTTCCTCTGATCCTAAAGGTTAGTAGAGAATTGATTTCAAGCCAATTTGATGTATGATTAGCTATAATTAATTAAAGACCTATTTTGGGTGTTTAGGCCAATTAGGGTTATCCCAAGTGAATTAATTCAAAACCTATTTTTCCTAGGGTCCTCTGGTCATAGGAAACATCACCAAATTTTTCTAGAATTTATTTCACAACACGCTAATTATTGGATTTAAAATACTCAAAACAGCAACATGGATTTGAAAAATCAATAAATTCTCATAGGGATGGCCTCTGACTTTGGAAAATTCAGGGAATGTTCCCAAATTCAGAGGCTTCAAAAGCCCTATGGTCTCATGCCATGGTGAATTTCCTATATGCATGGAGAATTAAAACAATGCAGAGGGTAAATAAATCATTAAAAATAAAATACTTGATGAAATTAAATGATTTCTTTTCCACATTATTCTCCTCTGTTCACTAAGCAAGAGGGTATTTTTATTTTATTTTTCTGATTTTTCTACACAAAGTTATGCATTTTTGAAGTTTAGGGAATTAAATAAATCAGAAAATACCCTAATTTCCTACTTATCCACGCGGCGCCACGCCATCCTCGGCAGCTCCGAAACGCCGCGTGTCGCGCTGCCATTCGACGCCGCCATCCAACTCAGCGCTCCGGGGGCCCGGTGTATCGTTCCATCTCCTCATCCGGCGCAATCCTGGTCGTCCGTCCGCGCGTGTATGGAATGAACGGCATCCGTTCATCGTCCCCAAGCGTCCTCGCCCGAGAGCCGTCCACACTAAAACCACTAAGAACTCACTCATTTCTCAACGGATTTTCGTGTTCTTATGCTCTATGGATTCGTCTTGAAGAGACGAATACATCTATATGGTGATCATGCATTGAAATTAAAGCATTTGAAATGGAGAATCTCCGAAGCTCGGGATGAAGAATTAGCTCATACCTTTGCTCGGAGAAGTGTGGCTTCAATCCGAGGGTTGTGTCACCTTCGATTGGATCCCGACAAGCTCCGGATGAAGTCTCCTGGTCCAGTGAATCGCCCAGGAATGATTTCGACCAAGCCCGATCACAAAGCTTGGAGTCCGGAACGGATGGGTGGCTCTGGAGAGGGGCTTTTGCTGGTGGACTCCTTCCCTTGGTCTGGTGAAGGTGTAGGACCAATCAATTTGAGGATTGATCAACTGTGGAGAAGTGTCCTGGTTTTGGGTGGAATTTTGGCTGAGAAATTGGGCTCTATTGGTGCAGATTAGGGCAAATTGGCACTGGGGATCAACTGCTCTAAGTATGGAGAATGATCTGGAGCAATTTTGGCAGAGTTTCAGTAAGGTCTGGTTCAGCACCTCCCTTGGCCGAGAGGGGGTGGTGTTTAAATAGGAGAGGGTGGAGGGCCTCCCAGGGGGAGTTAGGTCTTGGGATCAGCTGCTCTTGGAAAGAGAAGAACAACTACAATGGCCACTGGGGATGGGGCAGCTCAGCAGGTGAGAATTTCAAGTTTGGGCTCACATGTGAGCTCTCGGCCTGGTGGTTTCCGGCGAGCTGTGGTGGCTGGCCGGCCGGGGTCGAGTCACTTGTTGTCATCGGGGAGGTCGAGGCGGGGCTTAGTGTATTCAATGGCGGTTGCCAAGTGTAAAGTGGTTGGATCAAAATGGAATGGGGGCATGGCTAATCTTGGCTCAATTTGGTCAACCCATGTATTTGGCCTGGGTTTACCTCTCCATGACCTGATTTTAGGCTGAGAAAAAGTGGTTTAGGTCAGCTTAATCAGTGGGGAAGGGTCACCATCCAAGTACAATTAAGCTTAAGCAAGGTTTAGTGGAATCATGGGAGTGGCTAATCCTCTTAAGGGAACATGGAAAGAGCTCCCTCCTTTTGCCATCTTGGGTATGGTGAAGTGTCCAAGGCTCTCATGGCTCCCATGTGGCTCATGCATGGTTTCATGGCTCACCTTTGGCTTGGAAAAAGCTAAGTCAACTTTCATGAAAGAGGTTTTAGGAATTTTGATAATTTAGGAGTGATTTGATGGGATTTGGCACATGGCTTGATTTGGAACCATTTGATGATTGATTTGAACTTAGGGATGATTTTAATTAAGGGTATGATGAGAAGAATTTGTCATATGGGCTTTAGCATGAAGTTTGGGCTTTTAGGAAGGTTTAAGAAAATGGGCTTTTGGTTTGAAAATAAATTTATGGATGGGATTTTGTGAAGGATTGGGCCAAAAAAATGTTGGGTTTAGCTCATGGATGTGTCATGAGTGATTTGAAGCAAGTTGGGAGTGATTTGGGTTTGAATTGGGTTGAATTTGGGCTTCCTTGGTGAATGGGCCAATATAGGTCAAATTGGGCTAACTTGGGCCAATGTTGGGCTAGGGTTGAAATTGATGTAAAATAAATGTTGGGAAATGTTTATGGGAGTGTTTCAAAGAGGTTTTGGCTTTGGTTGGGTTTTAATTTTGGGGTTTGGGTTTATTTGGGTTAGGTTTAGGTTTAGGTCAAAATTGGGCCTTTTAGCTTTGGGTTGAATTTGAGTGGGGTTTGGGTCTAAATTTTGGGCAAATCATGTTAGTGTTTTGTTTGTGGGAATGTTAAGAAAGGTTTAGAAAAGATTTGGGGTTAATTGGAGTTGAATTGGGTTAGTTTGGGTTAGGTTTGGGTCATGGGTCCAAATTGGGCTTTAAGGCCAAAAGTGAAATTGGATCCAAATGTCAATCAAATTGGACTTGGATTTGGTCTAGATTGGTGTTGGGAATGTTAAATTGAAGTTTAGAACTGAATTGGACCAGAATTTGGGTCAATTGGGTAGGTTTGGTTTGACATTGGGTTCACTTAGGGTTAAAATGGGTCAAATTGGGGGTTTTGACAAAACTAGGGTAAATTGACAAAATTGGACCATGGTGTAGTTGAACAAAATGAAATTGGGAATATTTGGGATTTTCTGGAATTTTCTGGGAATTTTCTGAATTTTTGGATATTTGGGTCAAGAGGGGTATTTTGGGTATTTGGAGGGTATTGGGAGGTATTTTTGGAATTTTTGGTATTTTTTGGCTATGGATTATCAACTTGATTGGTGAGGAAATGTTCAAGGTTAATTTTGGGGAGTTTTGGGTGATTTGAAAATTTTGAAAAATTTGGGTAATTTCAAGGGCTTTGGGTAGGCTAGGCGGGTGTAGGGTCCCGGGGGTCAAAAATTGAAAATTTGGAAAATTGAAAATTTGGAAAATTGAAAATTTGGAAAATTGAAAATTTGGAAAATTGAAAATTTGGAAAATTGAAGTGGAATAAAATCATTTTGGTTGAGCCATGAAGCCATATCAAGCCCACATGAGCCATGAAGGGACTCATTTGAGGCATCCACTATGTTGTTCCTAACCCTCTTAGCCAAGGGCTTAGGGGTTAAGGACCATCCATGTGAATCACCTACATGAGTCAGGAAGTCAAGTTAGGTATGGGTGTGGTTTTAGGAGGTGTGTGAAAGTGTAGTGTAGTGTATGTGTAAGTCAGCCCTTCACTGGACCGGTGCCACCCGTGGCGATCCTAAGGCCAAAGAGTCCTATAGGGACTCATCCTTTAAACTTCCACACTTGATTTCAACCCTCTAGGTGATTAGGGGTCTACAGTCGAAGTTTGTGGAGTTTGCGAGGAGTTAAGAAGTGGTTTGAATTTCTAAGTGGTGGGTCCCAATTCTAATCCTCTAGGATGGTCAAAGGAGAAGCCTAAGGCTAGATCCTAAGTACTAAAAAGAAGAAGAGATGACCTCATCAAAAATGAGGTCAACAGGGTTATAATAGAAAACCCTATATTACTTGAAACAATACATATACTTGCGTAGTACCCCTAGTGTGTAAAGTAATTTCTAAAATTTACAATATTTTGATTTATACACTAGCCGCTTATTATAAATTGGGTCAAGCTTTGGCCATCTTTTGGAAGCTTATATTACTGGGTTACTTGCGGTCGGGTCAATAGAGTAAAGAAAAGACAACTTATCTTAAACTCTTCCCCAAGAAAATCTCAAGGAATTCCTTTGAACCTTCTTCTTTCTTCACAACAACACACAATTCTCTCTTTAGATAAGTACAAAAGAAGAAATCTCTCACTTTTCCTCTCCTCCTACACTCCTTAGAAGAGAACACACACAAACCCTAGATGGACTCTCTACACTAAAATTATGAAAAGACACACTCACTCTTCACTCCCTCACACTAAAGTCTCTCTCCCCCTCTCTAAACTTGGCTCCAAAATAGTTTGAATTCAGCCATAACTGATTTCTAAAGTGTTTTTTCAAGCATCCCTAAAAAATTCATCCAAATACATTGAATCTAGTTTGAAATCCGGATAGGGCGTGGTCCGGCTTAGGATAAGGTGTCGTCCGGTGCTATTTTACGCCTGCTGGTCAAAACTCTCTGTAAATTGGCGCGGTCCGGCGCTGGTGACAGCGATGTTCAGCGCTAGTTCAATAAAATGCATTTTGCTCCATTTTGCTCCAAATTTGCTCCTTTTTGCTTCCTTTTTCTCCAAAGGCCTAAAATCATTGTACCTGCATGAAATCATGAAAAATACATTTCTTTAAAGTGCAATATCATTTAAAATAGGTATGAATGGACATTAAAAAGCTATCAAATTTTCAGTGAATCAAGATCCCCAAAACTTAACTATTACTTGTCCTCAAGTAATTTAGTTAATACATAAAGTAATGATCCACTGCAATGAACTTTCTTTTTAGAATACTATAACTTTGTCTTAGATAAATACAATAGTAAAATTTTCAGAAAGATCTTTGAATAATTCAAATAAATTCTACAGGTATAAAGCTATCTAGTAATCAAGTCTAAGAGTTCTAGCCTTATATTCATTTCAAAAATGACTGTTGATTGTCCTATTAAGGAACTTAAAGGGATTATATGAAAAGAAGTTTATGAGAACACTACTAGTAAAGATGCTAATCCATACATATAAGTTCAGGAAAGTAATTAAGTTCTTCCCTTTAGGTAGATCCAAGTGAAGCCAATTTTTTATTAGACATCTCCTCAAGCTTCTCCTCACTTTTTCTTTTCTTTTTCTTCTTTTTCTCTTTTCTCTTCTATTTTTTCTCTTTTTATATTTTCTTTTTGCTTTTTTCAAGTGAGGATTACTATATCTGGATAGCCTTTAATAATTTTGAACTTCACCCTTCTCACCCTAAATTTGAAACTTACCACAATCCTTTACCATATAGGCATTTCTTTAGCTTATTAATGATTCATCACAGAGTCTCAATCCTTTCCTTACACATAAACTTTTAGGATTCTTAATACTTCAAACATACGATTTTTCTTACTTTAAATAGTTGACTATAGTCCTATTCTCTTATACCAAATATCTTAGCCTACAAAATTACTTTTTATTACCAAACACTTCCATTCAAGTCCACTAAAGTACTTAAATAAAATCAAAATACAGTTATCTGAAATTGAGCTCTATCACAGGAAATCTTGTTAATAATTATGAAAATACTTTTAAATGAGAACAACTAATATTTAATTCTTTCCCTCTCATGCGATGTGACTTTAATTAAGCTTTAAAATACAAGATTTTGATACCATTTTTTAGAAGATTAATTCCTGGCAAATGGTTTCAAAAACTTGATGTGCGAGGTTCACTTTTATAATTTTATTAGATTTAATTATTGTAAAAGTCACAATTTTAAACGCAAGTATACGTATCATTCAAGTAATACAGGGCTCTAGTGGAGTCCTGGTTATCGATCCCACAGTGATAATAAAAACAAAAACTAAAAATATATAAAAACAATATTTTGAAATTTTCTTAAGCAAATTATATATACTTATACTTATATATATATATATATATATATATATATATATATATATATATATATATATATACATATACATATATATTCAAATTTAATTAGCTAACAACTTTTACTAAAAGAAAGTAAGCAATAAGCAGGAAAGTAAAGTAAGCAGTAATTCAATGCAATTATAAAAACGACTTTCTCCTTTTTCAAAAAATCCAAGAGTTATAGATTAATTATCTTTTGTAGGGAATTAAGATTATAGTATTGTGCCAAATAGAAGCATTCCTATTCTTTACCCTTTGGTCCAGGTGCAAAGAACATTGATTAATCTATAGTTAGGCTCAGGACGTGTTATTAGTAGAATGGGTTAATCTAGGCTTACACTACTAGATGTCCAAGGGTGGCTATGGTCGGCCCTACCAGTGACCTGTTACATTTCTATAAACCAAATTAATAGAATTTAGTCTATCACTCTAAAAACTAATTAATTCTACGCCCAATAAATAATATCTTCCTATTTATTTGCACTCACCTTAAATAATCCGCATAAAGCCTTCGATTACCTTAAGGATTCATGTGATAACTACTAGTTAAGAATTTATCTCCGGATAGGTCTCAAAATTCTTCAACAGGTTTTAACAAATTAAATGGCCAATTTAAAAAGTAAACTAAGATCAGGTATTAATATCATCACAATATTTTAAAAAATTTTATATTTTATTCTCCTACGAAATTTAATTAATTTATAATCTTTCCATAGTTGAAAGGAGAAAGATATCTAACTACTCAGAACTTATTAAAATAACACAACAAAACATATTTATAAAACTTTGAACCAAAGTACAAATACTTATCTGAAGTGTTCCTTCAAGAGCTCCACTGACTTCTACTGACTCCAACACAACGATGAAAGACTCCAACAGCAATTATACACAATAAAAACTCAAAATAAACTCACTAAATACAAAATAAAATGGCACCCTAAGTATGGAAGAGACTAAATTAAACTAGAATAGGCTAAAATCAGTAAGTGTACTAAGAGGGGGGTTTTAGTGTGCTTTTCTCTATAGAATGGGCTCCTATTTATAGAGCTCTGAATTTGACCAGGGGTTGCTTAAGGCACCTCTTCAAAATTCGTCCAAATTCAATGTATCTTGTAGAAGGTAACCGTCGTGCCTAGGCGCCGGGATTTGGCTCCTAGGCGCCGGGATCTGGCGCCTAGGCGCCGGGATCTGGCGACTAGGCACCAGACTCCGTGACCAGGTCGTTCGCACCTCTTCACTTTGAGTCGCACCTCTTCGTGATCCTGACCATTTCCTTGTGTCCAAATACATTGTATCACATGTCCTATATATTAGGAGTAACTTTCAGTCTTCTAGAAGCTCTAATAACCGCTTAACACTGTCAAAATAACTGCCCAAAGTCATCAAAAAAAAACATAACATCGTCTATATCTAACTGGCGCTTAGGCGCCGGACTCTGGCACCTAGGCGCTAGGCTAATAATTCCAAAAATTGCTTCATAATCTCCATTTTTGCTCCTTTTTGCTCTTTTTTTCCTTCTTGGGCTCTTTTTAGTCATCTACATCAAAAAACATGAAAATACCTTTCATTAAAGCATAATATCCTTAAGAATAGAATCATAAATAAGGCATAAAAATGATTATTTTTTAAGTGGATCAAATTCCCCCAAACTTAAACGTTACTTGTCCTCAAGTAACCCTTTTAATTACATAAAATAAATAATATTTGGAATGAACTTAAAATATTTAAGATTCCTTATAGTTTTTGGTTTTATAAATACTTTAACAAATCATTAACCAAATTTCACTAATTAAGTTTAATTTTAAGAATTAAAGAACATTTAACTACCAAATCATAAGACTTCCAATTTTTCATTTTTTTCAAGAATAATTGTAGTTTATCATATCAAGGTCACATAGAATATTTACAAGAAAAAAATTTTCATGAAATATGTTTCTAGTAAAAATATATGTACATAGAAATTAAGTTAAAAATGTAATCAGTTTTCTTACTATAAAATAATTCAAGTGAAGCCAATTTTTGATTAGGCATTTCCTCAAGCTTCTCCTAACCATTTTTTTTGTAAGTGAGGATTACTATTTTTGGATAGCGTGTTAATGATTTTGAACTTCACTATTCTTAACTTATTTTCAAAAACTTATACATCTTTACTTAATAATTATGACATTAATATTTTTCCAAACTTATTTCAATCTTTTCTTTTTCAAGCAATAATATTGATTCCTTAGTATTTTAAAAATACAATTCTCTTTACTATAAATAGAAAAATTTTCATCTTATTATTCTTTATGCTAAATAATTCTATTGTTAAAATCAACCAAAATTTTTGAAATTTTAGTTAAGTTTACTAAATTATTTATAAATTCAAAAATTTTGGTATTCTTAAATAGATTTTTCATTCCTTATATTATGTTAATAGATTTTTAAAGAAAATAGTAGTTCTTTAAGGACAAATAATATTTAAATTTGATAAATATTTTTCCTCCCCCAAACTTCAGCTTTAGAATAAATATGAATTATGAAATTTTCTAAAGCATGAGAAAAAGAAATAAACATGAATTAATCTAAGTATAACAATGATGTAGTAAGGAAAAATTATACTCTACTTCTACACATGCTTCAATATGAATATAACAGAAATGATTAAACATATATAGAAAAGTTTTGCAGAGCAGGAGTTAATTTCTAAAAATTTTTCTTTCTTTCCTTTTTTTAATATTTTTGAACATGCAAATTATTAACTATTCATGAACACTAAACAGTAGGCTGAAATAGAAATATACTTATATAAAAATTCATTCACATCTAAGTCTTAAACACACATCAGATAATCTGAAAACAGTTTTAACATAAAAAGTTCACAAATAACATCAATAAATAACATCACAAAAAAATAATACTCTAAAAACAGAATCAACAATCTCTAAAGATAAATCAAGCTACTAATCACTATCTGTAGCTTCATCATCATCATCACCAAAAGAGAACTCCATATCCTTAGGATCAACATAGGATGAAAATCTGGGAAAAGTAGGGAACTGAACATCATGCTCACCCTTTAGAAATCTCACTAAAGACTTTGAATATTCAACATCATAATCACTCTTTGTGTATACTCAGAAAGATGATCAATCTTCTTGTCTAAGGTATCAACTCTGCAGTGAGTTAAGAATAACTCATGTTGCTGCTCTATGAACTGATCATGCATGGTTTCCTAAAATGTAGATGATGGCTCAGAGCGAAGTAGATGGTCTAGAAGTAGAAGCTCTACTCGAAGTAGGTAATGAACCAACGAGTGCAAGTAGAACTCTTACCTCACAACTGATCATAAATGCCGACGCTCTCTCTTCCTATAAGCTTCGTCGACTTAAGCTTTTCCTCATAAAGCTCAGCGAACTACTCCAAAGACTTTCGACAAAGAGAATAGATCAAGTGATGGAAAACCAAGTCCAATAGATGTGCTAGAATGAGTAGTAGCCTCTACAGAATCATAAATAATGCTCCCTACATCAATAGACTTCTTCTCTTGAATGCAGTAGTTTAGAATAGCTCTATCTTTGGTAACTTCACTCAGATGATTAGATGGAAGGGGACGAGCAGAAATAAAGTAATGTCATGTCTTGGAAACACCATTAATCTTAGAAGATGAAAAATTTACCCTTTTTCCATTACGAGTCTTCCAGGCTCCAGTACTATCAGTCAGGTAGGCAATGATCATGTCCAAATCTTCCTCATATGGAGATAAACCTGAGTAAATACACTCAATATTTGGCGGAAGACCATAGAAAATGTTGATACGTTCAGGAGTGAATCCTACTCCAACTCCTCGAACGAAAATCTCGTATTCCTCTGCATCCACGAAATTAGCATAAAACTCTCTAACCACCGGGATAACGGCAACAACAATGAAATAACAAAATCGTTGTCAGTTAAGTGCAATGATTGTCTCCTCAATTCTTCCTCCAGGATTATAGAAACTTTGCTCTGAGATAAACTTTCGAGTTGTAGAAAAATCATTATATCGGAAGTGTGCAGCAGTAGTGACGAACTTGCTACGATCAAAGTTTTCTCGTTCCTTTTCTCGCTTAGATTTGGGTGCCATCTAAAAGTGAAAGAAAAACGTGAAATAAATTCAATGGATCTAGAAAAATAAACTAATTTAAGCTTTTCAAACTTGAAATAGCTTAAACACCCATGAATTTGATCATTAAAAATCAAAAATTTTCTCAAAATTTTGGTTTTTCTTGATGAGAGCAAAATCCATGGTAAAAATAAAAAATAATGAGTTTAGAATGTAGATCTGACCTCGAGATGAAGAAATCAGGTGATTTCAAGCCCAAAAATTTGCAAATCTGGCTCTAAATGGGATCTCTAGGTGATATTTTCACAAAAATACTGTGGAGAAGGAAGCTTAGGCGTCAAAAATGGTGTGGGGGGTTTAATAAGATGAGTTTTCGGGTTCAGGCCGAACCAGGGCCTAGGCGCCAAATTCTGGCGCCTAGACGCCAGACTCACCTTTCCCAAAAATTCAATTTAAATTAAATATTTTCCACCAAATCTTATCAAATTCGACTCCTAATTACTCTTAAGAGAGTATTAATCCATTTTATAACCTCCAAATATTTTCACAATCAATTTAAAATAAAAGCATAGATCCACATAAATGTATCCAAATTCTTCAATTCAAAATCCTAATATCCATTCCAAATTCAACATTCTTCAGTACAAGACTTGTATCAAGGTTCATCATTTTATAAATAACACAATCAACAACATATTAAAAGCAAACATTCAAATCCAACAACACACATTGAACAATTTAAGCAAATACACACATTAGATATTCAACACACTAAAACAAGACTCAATCACACCTAAAAAATACATAGAATCTATTCAACACTGATATTCGATTTCCATCTCTTTTACAATGAAGTTCGCTGGGACTGAAGGGATAGAACACCAACGCCCTTGGAAATTCCAAAGCTATTTTTTCATCAATCCATTTGTTCTTCGCGTACATTTCTACTTGAGCATCTTGATAGGCAGCCATGTGATCAGATTGAAGTTTGGTTTGCCATTCCAAGTGTTCGTATTGGTGGTACATCTCATGGAGACGATTACCAATACTTTGAAGTTATGCTTAAATCTTATCCATTCGATTAAACATTTTCTCCAAACTAACAACAATAAAACCATTAAAATAAGACTGAGGATCTTTAGGAGATTTGTCTCTTACCTCATTTCCATGATTTCCTCTATCCATGGCCTCCAAATCCTTCCTAACTCCTCCAAAATGAATTGCTCTGGTCGAAATTAGTGTTTTTGTGGGATTGGGGACGAAAAATAGGCTATAAATAAAGAGATTTCATGTAAAACTGAAGAAATTCGATTTTTCCACGATCTATAACCACGGCGCTTAGGCTCCAGAATTTGGCTCCTAGGTGCCGGATTCATCGATATGCCAGTTATTCTAGCGCTTAGGCGCCAACTTTTGGTGCCTAGGCACCGGAACCTCGATCGACTCTGATTCTCCTATCGTCAAATTTTTCAAAGTTTTGGTTGTAAAAATAGGTCTAATAACCAGTATGATCAACACACAAAAACAATTATGAAAAATTCAAATCACAAAAAATCACAAACGAAGGTTAACTTGATCTCCTTTTTACTCACTGTCGGCATATTTTAGGTTGTATTGTATTTTAAAAGGGGGGTCGCCTAACAGAAGTTGTCGGCGAATTTAAATTTTAAATTTGATTTAAATATATATATAATTTAGAAAGTAGTATTTGGCTTTGAAAATAATTTTTAAATTCGAAAGTTTTAAGATATGAGATTAAACCGATCTCACATCCCAAATAGTTTATATAAACGAGCACCGCACCACAAACCGTGTATCTATCCCTAAGGATAGTACACATCGCTCGATGGTGGGGCTCGATCAAATAAACTAGAAGTTTTGTGACATCCGTTTGGTCCGCGAACCAATTTTATAAGCCGACAAATTCCCCGCTTAATATGAAAGTATCAAACAGGGTTTATATTACTCAGGTTCTTTAAAATTCCCTATAAGGGCAAGCCCCTATAGTTAATTACATCTTAAGTGACGGGAATCACCTAAGAAAACTCTCGATAATAATCAATAATTCCGCTTTCAAGAATTTCAAAGTTTAAGGTTTTCAAAGATTGAATTTTGGAATTTCAATAGGGAATGGATCAAATTTTGGAACATTTTGTTTTGTGAATCCAAAGGAAGAAAGGTAGGAGAAATCACTGATTCGAAGTGAACTTCGGTAATTTCCCGACTATCCTATCGTTTGGCTTGAGTTTAGGAAAGTTCTAATGTTTATTTAGTGTTTCAATCTTGCCAATTTTAATTAATTAGGGCTTATATTTGTATGATAAAATCAAACAAATAGCCTAGAAGATGTGAGGGTTTATTGTCGTATCGAACGACTACCTCGGAATCCTAAGACCGGTTAGGGCTTAATTTGCAATGCAAATGCCTAACGAAGAGGTTGAGGATTTATGTTGCACTAGTGCAAGCTACCTCGAAGTCCTATGGCTTTGTTGTTTAATTCTAAGAAGGTTTTGCTGAAGTAGGTTCAAGTTTTGCTGACGACGATGGCCGTGTTGCCCACCATGCTCCAAGCTCCTTGTTGTTGCAGAGGTTTAGTTTTAGAAATCATAAATCTGGGGATGAGAAAAGTGTTTTGGTTTAGAGAAGTCTTAATTTTCCAAGTGTTCTGGTATTTTGATTAAAACAAATCTTAAAGTTGATTATAACGACACCGGTTAAGATCCCACAGTTCCATCCTTCAGGCATCATTATTTTATCGGATTCACTTAGTCCAGTATGAATTTGCTAAACTCAACCGAATGAGTTCCACACTTTCATTTAGACCGTGGGAAATCCCGTTAGCAACACGTAGGTTACATCATCCGAGGTATTCCCGATCATCCAACATGACGTTTTAATTTAGTTGTAATTGTAGTTTTGTGTTCGTTTGCGATTAAATTTTGAGTTGTTTTATATTTTGAAATGTTGTGGCGGTGAATTTTATCTTGCAATGACTTTTAACTTAATTTGGTTTCAGCTTTAGGGACTATCCTAAAGGTGTGGGTTTTCATGCAACCGTTGTTTTATCATGCAAGAAAAATAAAGTGCATTCGCAAGAAAGTAAATCGCAGGAAATTAAATCGCAAGAGAGCAAATTGCAATAAAAAAATAAAAGCGTACTCGGAGGGTCTTCCCGTCATCCCAAGCCGCACTTAAAACACAATTAGAATATTTAAGCAAGTTCCTAGGTAAAGCTAAGGGAAGGGTTATGGTTTTCTACCAAATTCCTAATCCTATAGCTAGTCAATTCCTATGATGTCTGAGTTCTTTGTGTTTTTTGCTTTGAGGACGATTTTCTTCATCAAAAGGACAATTAAGTCCAATTGTTCTTATAAATATCCTATCATATCGAGGAAGTGCTTAAGAAGAATCTTAAACATCTTTTCAATATTTTCGGGATTGTTTTAAGTCCAAATGAATTTAATTATATAAATGAATCGATCGTCCGAGGTTTTCAAGTCTTGTTAACTTGCTCAGTGAACTAGGACATTTGAATATCCTATGAGTGAGGTAACACTTCATTTGATGTTCCATTTAGGAGTTATAATAATCAAAGCTTTCAAGGGTAAATTAGTATTCAAATGATTTGATTTAAATTAAAGGGTTTAAATTTGGAATAAGTGTTCAAGTTGCTTTACATTTATTTTGAATTCTTTATGTCTTAGGTGATGTTATATTTAATTCAACTTAATTTAATTGAGTTTTAATTTAGTTTAACATAGTTCAATTTAATTTGATTTGGTGTTTAATTAATTTGATTTGATTTGATTTAATTTAATTTAATTATTTAATTTAATTTAATTTAATTTAATTGTTTAATTTAATTATTTAATTTAATTTAATTTAATTATTTAATTTAGTTTAATTTAATTTAATTTGTTTTAATTTAATGTAATTTAATTATTAAATTTAATTTAATTTTAATTTAATTTATCTTTAATTTACTTTATTTTTAATTTTAATTGAAATTTCAAAAGAGTTTAATAATTTAATTAAGTCTTTTAATATTTTAAATTTGAGTTATCATTTTAATTAAAAATTGAGTATTGATGATATAATTAGTTTAGGGATTTTTTAAATTAAAGAATAAATCTCTTCCTAATAAATATCCCTATTTTAATAATTCCAATTTATTATTCCTCCAAATTTAATCTATTATTTAATTAAAGTTTAATCATTTTAAAATTATTTAATGGGTTTCTACCCTTTAATTATTTAAATTTCAATCATCCAAATCAGATTAAGATCAAATATTTTACTTGTTGATTTTTTATTAAACCTAAAGTTTTAATTAAGGGTTAAAAGTTTAATTACCATTTTACCCTTTAAGCTTAATAATTTCATAACTCACTAAATTGAACCCAAATGAACTTGAAATTTTTATGTGACTTCACTCATATGTCAATAAAGACATGAGAGGAGAAAATGTGATTTTTCTGTATTTAATTTATTTATATAATTATTTTTGGTGGAAAATAGAGATTTTCAAGGAAAATTTAATAACATGACCAAGGGAAAGTTTCTGTCCTTAAGAAACTTAGGGGACATTCCTAATGACCAGAGAAGCACTTGGACCAATTTTGGTGATTTTTTGAATTATATTATTTTTATTATAATTATTTTAAGTTTTGGAGTGTTAATTAATTTAAAAATAAAATAAATGTTGAAAAATGGGTTTTATATTTTTCAAAAATCTCTCTGATATCAAGGAAACCAGAGAAACAAATTTTGCAATTTTCTGATTTTTCTATGATTTATTATAATTATTTTAGTGAAAATGCTAGAAAATACATTTTTTTAATTTTAAAATTACCCTAGGTTTTAAAATTCAATATCTCACTAAATAGACCTAGGAAAAATGTGGGATTTATTCCTAAGTGATTAAAATTCAAAATGTGACATTTTGGTGAATTTTATTATTTTTGTGATTTTTATTATTTTTTAATTATTAAAAATATTAAAATATTATTAAAAATCAACTTTTTTAGAAAATTGAAATTTTAATTTTCTTAGGTTCCCCTGATATCAGAGAGGCTCCAAAACCAATTTGATAGATTTTTAAAAAGTATTTTAAAAGTTATGAATTTTTAAAGTTCAAAATGGCTAAGTGACTTAATCAACCCAATTAGTGGGGTTAGCCAAGTCCAATTGACCTCAAATTTTTATGGTGGGTTCCTCTGATCCTAAAGGTCAGTGGAGAATTGATTTCAAGTCAATTTGATGCCTGGTTAACTCTAATTAATTAAAGACCTATTTTGGGTGTTTAAGCCAATTAGTGGTTGTTTTAAATGAACTAAGTCAAAACCTATTTTTCCTAGGGTTCTCTGGTAATAAGGAACATCACCAAATTTTCCTAGAATTTATTTCACAACATGTTATTTACTGGAATTAAAATACTCAAAACAGTGACCTGAACTTGAAAAATCAAGAACTCTTCATAGGATGGCCTCCGACTTTGGAAAATTCAGGAATGTTCCCAAATTCAGAGGCTTCAAAGCCCTATGGTCTCATGCCATGGTGAATTGTATGCATGCATGGAGAATTAAAACAATGCAGAGAGTAAATAAATTATAAAAAATAAAATACTTGATGAAATTAAATGATTTCTTTTCCACATTATTCTCCTCTCGTTCACCGAGCAAGAGGGTATTTTTATTTTATTTTTGTGATTTTTCTACACAGTAGATATGAATTTTCGAAGTTTAGGGAATTAAATAAATCGAAAATACCCTATTTTTCTATTTATCCACGCGGCGCCGCCGCATCCTCGGCAGCCTCCGAAAGACCACGCGGCGCGCTCCCATTCGACGCCGCCACCCGAGTCGCCAGCCCCGGCCCCGCGGTTCTCGTACCGTCTCCCGGGTCCGACGCGATCCTGACCATCCGTGCGCGCGTGTATTGAATGGACGGCATCCGTTCATCATCCCCAAGTGTTCTCACCCGAGAGCCGTCCACACTAAATCCCTAAGATCTCACTCGATTCTCAATGGATTTTTACGTTCTTATACTCTATGGATTCGTCTTGAAGAGATGAACACATCTATACGGTTAACATGCATCGAAACTAAGGCATTTGAAATAGAGAATCTTCGAAGCTCGGGATGAAGAGTTAGCTCATACCTTGGTTCGTAGAAGTGTGGCTTCAATCCGAGAGTTGTTGCACCTTCAATCGGGTCCTAGCAAGCTCCGCGATGAAGTCTCCCGGTCCGGTGAATTGTCCGGATATGATTTCGACCAAGCCCGATCACAAAGCTCGGAGGTCGGAGCAACCGGGGTAGTCCGGAGATGGGGCTTTTGATGGTGGACACCTTCTCTTGGTCCGGTGAAGGTGTAGAGCCAATCAATTTGGGAATTGTCTCACCGTGGAGAAGTGTCCCGGTTTCGGGTGGAATTTCAACTCCGAAATCGAGCTTACAGAGGAGAAATGGCGGGGGGATTTCACTTGGGATCAAGTGCTCTAAGGATGGAGAAGGGTCCGGAACAATTTTGGCGCAGTTTTGGCAAGGTTTGTGCTTCTCCTCTTTCATGGCCGAGAGGGGTGGAGTTTAAATCAGAGAGGGCGGATGGCCTCTCGGGGGAGTTAGGGCTCGGGATCGAGCTGCTCGGTGAGGAGAAGATCGCCCATGGTAGCCACCGGGGATGGGGCACTCGATAAGTGAGAATTTCAATGTTGGCTCACATGCGAGCTCTCGGCCATGGTGTTTTCCGGCGGCCCGGTGGCCGGCCGGCCAGGCATGGGTCACCCTCAAGGTCGGGTGGGTCAGTGGCTGGAGGTTTGTGCAATCAATCGGCCATGGACATGTGTAAAGGCTTTGATCCAAAGTGGAATGGGGCATGGCTAGATTTGGACCTAAATGGGTCAACCCACCCATTTGGGCTAGGTGCACCACCCAAGGCCTGGTTTTGGCTGAGGGAAAGTGATTTGGCTCAAGCATAATCAGTAGGGTCAAGTCACCATCCAAGCACAATTAGGCTTAAGCATGGTTTAGTGGAATCATGGAAGTGGTTAATCACCTTTAGGAATTAAGGAAAGAGCCTCCTCCTTTTGCCCAAAATGGCATGGTGACATGTAAAGAGGCTCTCATGGCTTGCCTATGGCTTGTGCATGGCTCCATGGCTCCATTTGGCTTGGGAAAAGGTTTGGTCAATTTCATAAAAAAGGATTTTAAGGATTTTGGATAATTTGGTGGAAATTTGGATGAAGCTTCATTTAGAATTATTTGATGATTGGTTTAGGACTTAGGGATGATTTTAATTGAAAATATGATGAGGGGAAATGTCATATGGGCTTTGGAAGAATTTTTGGGGCTTTGGATTTGGTGGAAGTGGGCTTTTAAAATGGCTTAAGGAATGGGCCCTTAAGTTTAAAAATGAATTTATGGATGGGAATTTTGTAAAGAGGTTGGGCCAAATAATTGTTGGATTTAGCTCATGGATGTGTCATGAGTGATTTGAAACAAATTGGGGGTGATTTGGATTTGAATTAGGTTGAATTTGGGTTAGGTTTGGGTTTAGGTCAAAAATGGGCATTTTGACCTTGGATTGAGTTTGAGTGGGGTTTGGGTCTAAATTTTGGGCAAATCATGTTAGGGTTTTGTTTGTGGGAATGTTAAGGAAGATTTAGAAAAGATTTGAGGTTAATTGGAGTTGAATTGGGTGAGTTTGGGTTAAGTTTGGGTCATGGGTCCAAATCGGGCTTTAAGGCCAAAAGTGAGATTGGATCCAAATTTCAATCAAATTGGACTTGGATTTGGTCTAGATTGGTATTGGGAATGTTGAATTGAAGTTTAGAATTGAATTGGACCAGAATTTGGGTCAATTGGATAGGTTTGGTTTGACATCGGGTTCACTTTGGGTTAAAATGGGTGAAATTGGGGTTTTGACAAAAGTAGGGTAAATTGACAAAATTGGCCCATGGTGTAGTTGGACAAAATGAAATTGGGAATATTTAGGATTTTCTGGAATTTTCTGGGAATTTTCTGAATTTTTGGATTTTTAGGCCAAGAGGGGTATTTTGGGTATTTGGAGGGTATTGGGAGGTTTTCTTGGAATTTTTGGTATTTTTGGGTATGGATGATCAATTTGAGTGATGTGGAGGTGTTTGGGATTGATTTTGGAAAATTTTGGGTAATTTGGAAATTTTGCAAAAATTTGGGTAATTTCAAGGCTTTTGGGTAGGTTTAGTAGGTGTAGGGTCCCGGGGGTCAAAAATTGAAAATTTGGGAAATTGAAGATTGGGTGAACCTAGGTGGAAAGAAATCATTTTGGTTGAGCCATGAAACCATTTCAAGCCCATATGAGCCATGAAAGGACTCATTTGAGGCATTCATTATGTTGTTCCTAACCCTCTTACCAAGGGCTTAGGGGTTAAGGACCATCCATGTGAATCACCCACATGAGTCAGGAGGTTAAGTTGGGTATGGGTGTGGTTTTTTTTAGGAAGTGTGTGGAAATGTAGTGTGTAAGTGTAGTGTAAGTCAGCCCCTTTATCAGACCAGGCCACCCAGGGTAGTCCTAAGGCCAAAGAGTCCTATAGGAACTCATCCTTTAAACTTCCACATTTGATTTCAACCCTCTAGGTGATTAGGGGTCTATAATCAAATTTGTGGAGTTTGCGAGGAGTTTAGAAGTGGTTTGAATTTCTAAAAGGCGGGTCCCAATTCTAGTCCTCTAAGATAGTCAAAAGAAAAAAGCCTAAGGCTAGATCCTAAGCACTAAAAAGAAGAAGGGAAGACCTCATCAAAAATGAGGTCAACACTCACACATGTCCTAGAGTGGTTCAAGTCCAATTTCTATATACTTCAAGAAAATGTTTAGCTTAAGACAATATAAACTTGTTAGCCTTCTATTTCCAGAAGTTATATACAAATTTAGTCAAAACCAAGGCATAACCTTACAGCGATAATTAAACTTAAACTAATAAATATGGGTTGCCTCCCATAAAGCGCTTAGTTTAACGTCGTCAGCCCGACCTAATTAATTGAATTAATCGAGTAGACTCAATTCATAAGCCTCTTTGTAATTTAATTTCATTTTCCCATATATGGCTTCAGTCTTAATCCGTTAACTTTAAATACTTTTCTAGTTTTGGGATCTTTAATATCCACAGCTCCATAAGGGTATACTTTCTCAATTATAAACGGTCCCATCCATTTAGATTTTAATTTTCCAGGGAAAAGTTTTAAACGAGCATTAAATAATAATACTTCTTGTCCAGGCTCGAATATTTTCCTTGAAATCATTTTGTTATGTAATTTCTTCATTCCATCCTTATAAATTTTTGCATTTTCATAAGACTCATTTTTTATCTCTTCCATTTCATTTAGTTGTAATAATCATTTTTCTCCTGCAGTAAATAAATTATAATTGAACTCCTTTATGGCCCAATAAGCTTTATGCTCCAGTTCAACAGGTAAGTGACAATGTTTACCATAAATTAACCGATAAGGTGACATTCCGATAGGTGTCTTATAAGCTGTTCTATAAGCCCATAATGCAGAATCAAGTCTATCAACCCAGTCAATTCTTTTAGGATTAACAGACTTTTCCAATATTCTTTTAATTTTTCTGTTTGATACTTCAGTCATTCCACTTTTTTTCGGATGATAAGCAGTTGCAATTCTATGCTTAAATCTGAATTTTTCCAACAATGATTGAATTCTTATATTTCTGAAATGACTTCCCCCGTCTGCGATAATTATCCTAGGCATTCCAAATCTTGTAAAAATCATTTTCTTTAAAAATTTTGAAACACTTTTGGAATCACAGATCGGTAAAGCTACAGCTTTGATCCACTTTGAAACATAATCAACTGGTAATAAAATATAAATCTTTCCAGATGATGGTATGAAAGGTCCCATAAAGTCTAAATCCCATACATAAAAAATTTTGATTTCTAGTATAAAATTTAATGGCATTTCATCTTTTCTGGATATATTTCCCATTCTTTGACATCGATCACAAGTTTTCACATAATGTCCAACATCTTTAAATAAAGTAAGCCAATAAAATCCAGAATTTAAAATTTTAAATGCAGTTTTATCCAATCCAAAGTGTCATCCAAATTCAGAATCGTGACATTTTTGAATAATAGCAAAAGTTTCTTCATAAGGTACACATAAATAATCACAGAATCTCTTCCTATTTTAAATAAATGAGGATCTTCCCAAATATATGATTTACAATCATTCTTAAATTTCTTAATATATTTACTATTCATCCCATATGGTAAAATATTGCTAACCAGGTAGTTAACTATATCTGCATACCACGGTAATTGATGATAACCAGAATATTCATCCATAAAACAAAGATATGAATGTCCAACAAGTTTATCCAACATTTGATCCAAGTAAGGTTAAGGAAAATGATCCTTTCTAATGGCGTTGTTTAATTTTCGATAATCAATGCAAATTCGCCATCCAGTAACTTGTCTTGTTGGGATTAATTCATTTTTTCATTAATAATGACAGTTACTCCTCCTTTCATCGGAACACAATGAATAGGACTTACCCATTGGCTATCTGAAATAGGATAAATAATTCTAGCATCTAACAATTTCAAAATTTCTTTCTTAACAACCTCCTTCATAATTGGATTTAATCTTCTTTGAGGTTCAATAGTGGGTTTACAATTTTCTTCCATTAAAATCCTATGCATACAGATTGAAGGACTTATTCCTTTTATATATGCAATAGTCCATCCAAGAGCTTCCTTATAATTCTTCAGAACTCTAATTAATTTTTCTTCTTAATCTTTATTTAGTTTTTAAGATATAATTACAAGTAAAGTTAATGAATCTCTGAGAAATGCATACGTTAAATGCGCAGGTAACATTTTTAATTCCAGTTCAAGGGCTTTTTCAATTGAGGGTAATAATATCTCATTTGTAGTTGTGTCTAAAATTCCCAATTTTCATGAATATAATGAGCTTCTTCAGATGAATTCTCTTCATTTAATAACTCATCATATAACATAGATTCTTTGTTTTTATTATCAAAAATGACCTTACATCTTTCTTGGTAATGCTTTTCAATCATATAATAAAAAATATCCATCCGATAGCATTTTTCTTTTTCAAGATACCTCATTGATTTCAGAACATTTAATGTTATCTCTTGATCATTAACTCTCATTGTTAATTCTCCTTTTTGCACATCAATCATTGCTCGACCGGTAGCTAGAAAAGGTGTTCCTAAAATGATAGGTATTTCTTTATCTTCTTCCATATCTAGAACAATGAAATCTACAGGGAAGATAAATTTATCTACCTTAACAAGAATATCCTCTATAACCCCTTTAGGATAAGTGATCGATCGATCAACTAACTGAAGAGTTACAATGGTAGGAAAGATCTCTCCTAAATCTAACCTTCGAAAGATTGAAAATGGCATGAGATTAATAATTGCTCCTAAATCACATAAAACTTTTCCACAAAATTTTTCTCCAATAGCACATGGTATAGTGAAACTTCCAGGATTTTTAAGTTTCTGAGGTAATTTCTTCTAGATAATTGCACTACATTTTTCACTTAATGCAACAGTTTCAAAAGCTTCAAATTTTCTCTTCTTACTTAAAATATCCTTCATAAATTTTGCATAGCTTGGCATTTGCTCCAAAGCTTCAGCAAAAGGAATGTTGATGGTAAGTTTCTTAAAAATTTTAAAGAACTTAGAAAATTGATGATCAAGCTTCTGCTGTTTAAGTCTTTGAGGAAAAGGTGGTGGGTGTCTTTCAACTTCCACTTCAGTAGGTACAACAATATGATCTTTACTTAGAGAAAGGGTATCTTTAGGTTTTTCAATCTCTTCAACTTCTTTCTCTTTTTCAATCTCATTCTGTGTTTTCTCTATTAATTCCTTTCCACTTCTAAGTTGTACATCTTTTGCTTGTTCATGTTCTTTTTTAGATCCTTTAGGATTAATTTCGACATTGCTAGGCAGTGTTCCTTGAGGTCTGTAATTAATGAAATTAGCAATTTGACCCATCTGATTCTCAATATTACGAATAGCAGTGTTTTTACTTTTTAACTGATTTCTAAGTTGCAAGATCAATTCTTCTACAGACAACTTTTTCTGCTGATTGTTATAACCAGGAGGATAAGTTGGTCTATAGTTTGAATTTCCTTGATTGTTCCAATTTGAATTGGTTTGATTTCCATTACTCCAATTAAAATTACGATGATTTTTCTAACCAGGATTATAATAATTAGAATAAGGATTATTAGTTTTACTAGCAATAGCTTGCAAAGTTTCCATTGTTTGAGAATCATCAGAATTTATAGCATTTTCATTATTCATATGCGATATATTAATAGCAAAATTATCTAATTTCTTAGATATCGCAGCCACTTGTGAAGCTAAAATAGAAAAGACTTCATTATCATGAATACTGGTCATTCTTTTAGGATTAACCCTTTCAGAAGGTCATTGAAAATTTTTGTTAGTCATTTCTTCAATTAAGGTGTAGGCTTCTTCAAATGTCTTAGCCACTAAAGAACCACCAGTAGCAGCATCAATAATTGTTCTAAGTGATCTAATAAGTCCATTATAAAATGTTTGAATAATTAACCAATCTGGTAAAGCATGATGAGGACATTTTCTTAATAGTTCTTTAAATCTTTCCCGAGCTTCAAAAATTTTTTCTCCATCAAATTGTGTAAATGAAGTAATATCATTTCTCAATTTAGTAGTTTTAGAAGGAGGAAAATATTTAGCAAGGAATTTTTGTGTCATATCTGCCCATGTTTTAATAGAACAAGTTGCTAATGAATTAAGCCACATCTTTGCTTTATCTTTTAAGGAAAAAAGGAAAGAGTCTAAGCCTAATTGCATCATCAGAAACATTATTATATTTAAAGGTTGCACAAAGTTCTAAAAAACTAGCAAGGTGTAAATTTGGATCCTCATTAGGTGTTCCTCCAAATTGATTGTTTTGAACCATTTGAATAATAGAAGGTTTAAGCTCAAAAGAATTAGCATCTATAGCTGGAATTTAAATACTAACATGAAGTTCATCAACTGTAGGGTTTGCATATTCCCTTAATGGTTTATAAATATTTTGTTCATTAATTTCAATTGGATTTTGATTATTGTTCTGTAAGTTAGCCATTTTTTTATTTTTTGAAATTTATTTTCTTTTTTTATTCTTTTTATTGTTATTTCTAATTCAGGATCAAAAGGTAGTAATCCTTCAGATCCAGAACTACGCATAAAAATTTAAAGATAATAATTTTGTTTTGTTTTTATGTTTTTGTTATTTTTGTTTTTTTTTTTTTACTTTTACTTTTTACTTTATCTTATCCCCGGCAACAACACCCAAAACTTGATGCGATGTAACTTTAATTAAGCTTTAAAATACAAGATTTTGATACCACTTTTTAGTAGATTTAATTCCTGGCAAATGGCTTCAAAATTTTGATGTGCAAGGTTTACTTTTATAATTTTATTAGATTTAATTATTATAAAAGTCACAATTTTTAACGCAAGTATATGTATCGTTCAAGAAATAAAGGGCTCTAGTGGAGTCCTGGTTATCGATCTCACAAGGATAATAAAAACAAAAAGTAAAAATATATAAAAACAATAATTTGAAATTTTCTTAAGCAAATTGTATATACTTTATATATATATATATATATTCAATTTTTGATTAACTAATAACTTTTACTAAAAGAAAGTAAGCAATAAGCAGGAAAGTAAAGTAAGCATTAATTCAATGCAATTATAAAAAACGACTCTCCTTATTCAACTAATCCAAGAATTATAGATTAATTATCTTTTGCAGGGAATTAAGATTATAGTATTGTGTCAAATAGAAGCATTCCTATTCTTTACCCTTTGGTCCAGGTGCAAAGAACATTGACTAATCTATAGTTAGGCTCAGGATGTGTTATTAGTAGAATGAGTTAATCTAGGCTCACACTACTAGATGTCCAAGGGTGGCTATGGTCAGCCTTACCAGTGACCTGTTACTTTGTATAAACCAAATTATTAGAATTTACTCTGTCACTCTAAAAACTAATTAATTCTACGCCCAATAAATAATATCTTCCTATTTATTTGCACTTCACCATAAATAATCCGCGTAAAGCCTTCGATTACCTTAAGGATTCATGTGATATCTACTAATTAAGAATTTATCTCTGAATAGGTCTCAAAATTCTTCAACAGTTTTTAACAAATTAAATGGCCAATTTAAAAAGTAAACTAAGATCAGGTATTAATATCATCACAATATTTTAAAATATTTTATATTTAATTCTCCTACGAAATTTAATTAATTTATAATCTTTTCATAGTTGAAAGGAGAAGGATAACTAACTACTCAGAACTCATTAAAATAACACAACAAAATATATTTATAAAACTTTGAACCAAAGTACAAATACTTATCTGAAGTGTTCCTTCAAGAGCTCTACTGACTTCTATTGACTCCAACGCAATGATGAAAGACTCCAACAGAAACTACACACAATAAACACTCAAAATAAACTCACTAGATACAAAATAAAGTGGCACCCTAAGTATGGAAGAGCTAAAATAAACTAGAATATGCTAAAATGGGTATGTGTAATAGGAGGGGAGGTTTTAGCGCCATTTTCTCTGTAGAATGGGCTCCTGCTTATAGAGCTCTGAATTTGACCAGGGGTTGCTTAAGGCGCCTCTTAAAAATTCGTCCAAATTCAATGTATCTTCTAGAAGGTAACCTTCACGCCTAGGAGCCGGGATCTGGCGCCTAGGCGCCGGACTCCGTGACCAGGTCGTTCGCACCTCTTCACTTTAGGTCGCACCTCTTCGCGATCCAGACCGTTTCCTTGTGTCCAAATACATTGTATCACATGTTCTATATATTAGGATTAACTTCCAATTTTCTAGAAGCTCCAATAACCGCTTAACACCGTCAAAATAACTGCCCAAAGTCATCAAAAAAAAACTTAACAGCATCTGTATCGAAATGGCGCTTAGGCGCCGGACTCTGGCGCCTAGGTACCAGGCCATTAATTCAAAAAATTGCTCCATAAGCTCCATTTTTGCTCCTTTTTGCTCCTTTTTTTCCTTCTCGGGCTCTTTTTAATCATCTACATCCAAAAACATGAAAATACATTTTATTAAAGCATGATATACTTAAGAATTGAATCATAAATAAGGCATAAAAATGGGTATTTTTTAAGTGGATCACCCTCCCCTAAACTTAAATTTTTGAATATCAATAAGATTAACATAGGAAGAAAGAAAAGATCTAAACATATATGTAACTCATACCTCAATACGTTGGGTTTCTCATACCTTTGAGTTTAGGTAGGTCTTCTTCATAAATTAAAATAGTAGGCCTGCAATAATTAAGAGCATTTCTACACACAAATATAGGTTAGAAATTTGCAAGGGAAGAAGTTTGAAATCTTAAAGCTTAAAACATCAACTCAACACATAACACATTAACATCCAACTTTTACAATCACAGTTTAAACTAACAGACTAAATACAATTACATCACATCCATCACAATTCAACATAAAGTTCACAACAAACACATCCAAATACAAATTACATCACAAACACAAATCAGAGACTCAGGTACATCACAAATACATCAAAAAATACAAAATGCAATGAAAATAAAATTACTAAACTACCAATCATCATCTGTAGGAGCTCCACCATTATCAGATTAATCAGACTGGTATGGAGTGTGTCGGCATATTTTTAGGTTGTGTGTTTTATTTTGAAAAGGAGGTCGCCTAACAGAAGCTGTCGGCGAATTTTTAATTTAATTAAAATAAATAATTTGAAAAGTAGTATTTGATTTTGAAAATAATTTTAAATTTGAAGGTTTTAAGATATGAGATTAAACCGATCTCACATCCCAAGTAGTTTATATAAACGAGCACCGCACCACGAACCGTGTATCTATCCCTAAGGATAGACACACTGCTTGACGGTGGGGCTCGATTAAATAAACTGAAGATTTGTGACATCCGTTTGGTTTGCGAACCAATTTTATAAGCCGACAAAATTCCCCGCTTAATATGAAAACATTAAACGGGGTTTATATTACTCGGGTTCTTTAAAATTCCCTATAAGGGCAAGCCCCTATAGTTAATTACATCTTAAGTAATGGGAATCACCTAAGAAAACTCTCGATAATAATCAATAATTCTGCTCTCAAGGATTTCAAAGTTTAAGATTTTCGAGGATTGAATTTTGGAATTTCAATAGGGAATGGATCAAGTTTGGAACATTTTGTTTTGTGAATCCAAAGGAAGAAAGGTAGGAGAAATCACAGATTCGAAGTGAACTTCGGTAATTTCCCGACTATCCTATTGTTTGGCTTGAATTTAGGAAAGTCCTAATGTTTATTTAGTATTTCAATCCTGCCAATTTTAATTAATTAGGGCTTATATTTGTATGATAAAATCAAACAAATAGCCTGGAAGATGTGAGGGTTTATTGTCGTATCGGACGACTACCTCGGAATCCTAAGACCGGTTAGGGCTTAATTTGCAATGCAAATGCCTAACGAAGAGTTGAGGATTTATGTTGCACTAGGAAAGCTACCTCGAAGTCCTATGGCTTTGTTGTTTAATTCTAAGAAGGTTTTGCTGAAGTAGGTTCAAGTTTTGTTGATGACGATGGCCGTGTCGCCCACCATGCTCCAAGCTCCTTGTTGTTGCAGAGGTTTAGTTTTAGAAATCATAAATCGGGGGATGAGAAAAGTGTTTTGGTTTAGAGAAGTCTTAATTTTCCAAGTGTTCTTTATGTTTTGATTAAAACAAATCTTAAAGTTGATTATAACGACACCGGTTAAGATCCCACGGTTCCATCCTTCCGGCATCATTATTTTTATCGGATTCACTTAGTCCAGATGAATTTGCTAAACTCAACTGAATGAGTTCCACACTTTCATTTAGACCGTGGGAAATCCCGTTAGCAACACGTAGGTTACATCATCCGAGGTATTCCCGATCATCCAACGAGGCGTTTTAATTTAGTTGCAATTGTAGTTTTGTATTCTGTTTGTGATTAAATTTTGAGTTGTTTTATATTTTGAAATGTTGTGGCGGTGAATTTTATCTTGCAATGACTTTTAACTTAGTTTTGGTTTCAGTTTTAGGGACTATCCTAAAGGTGTGGGTTTTCATGCAACAGTTGTTTTATCATGCAAGAGAAGTAAAGTGCATTTGCAATAAAGTAAATTACAATAAAGTAAATTGCAATGAAATAAATTGCAATAAAATAAAAGCGTACCTGGAGGGTCTTCCCGTCATCCCAAGCTGCACTTAAAACACAATTAGAATATTTAAGCAAGTTCCTAGGTAAAGCTAGGGAAAGGTTATGGTTTTCTACCAAATTCCTAATCCTATAGCTAGTCATCCCCTATGACGTCTAGGTTCTTTGTGTTTTTGTTTGAGGACGATTTTCTTCATCAAAGAACAATTAAATCTAATTGTTCTTATAAATATCCTATCATATTGAGGAAGTGCTTAAGAAGAATCTTAAACATCTTTTCAATATTTTTAGGATTGTTTTAAGTCCAAATGAATTTAATCATATAAATGAATCAATCGTCCGAGAATTCAAGTTTTGTTGTTATCTTACTCAGTGAACTAGGACATTTGAATATCCTATAAGTGAAGTAACATTTCATTTAATGTTCTGTTTAGGAGTTATAATAACCAAAGCTTTCAAGGGTAAATTAGTATTCAAATGATTTGATTTAAGTTAAAGGGTTTAAATTTGGAATAGTGTTCAAGTTGCTTTATATTTAATTTCTTTTATGTCTTAGGTGATATTATATTTAATTCAATTTAATTTAATTGAGTTTTAATTTAAATTAATTTAATTTAATTTGATTTGATGTTTAATTAATTTGATTTGATTTAATTTTAATTTAATTTGATTTGATTTAATTTAATTATTTAATTTAATTTAATTTAATTTAATTTAATTTAATTTAATTGTTTAATTTAACTTAATTTAATTATTTAATTTAATTTAATTTAATTTAATTTAATTTAATTTAATTTAATTGTTTAATTTAATTTAATTTAATTATTTAATTTAATTTAATTTAATTTAATTTAATTTAATTTTAATTTAGTTTAATTTAATTTAATTTTATTTAATTTAATTTGATTTAATTTTAATTTAATTTTAATTTACTTTATTTTTAATTTTAATTGAAATTTTAAAAGAATTTAATAATTCAATTAAGTCTTTTAATGTTTTACATTTGAGTTATCATTTTAATTAAGAGTTGAGTATTAATGATATAATTAGTTTAGGGATTTTTAAATTAAAGAATAAATCTCTTCCTAATAAATATCCCTTATTTTAATAATTCCAATTTATTATTCCTCCAAATTTAATCTATTATTTAATTAAAGTTTAATCATTTTAAAATTATTTAATGGGTTTCTACCCTTTAATTATTTAAATTTCAATCATCCAAACCAGATTAAGATCAAATATTTTACTTGTTGATTTTTTATTAAACCTAAAGTTTTAATTAAGGATTAAAGATTTTAATTACCATTTTACCCTTTAAGCTTAATAATTTCATAACTCACTAAATTGAACCCAAATGAACTTGAAATTTTTATGTGACTTCACTCATATGTCAATAAAGACATGATAGGAGAAAATGTGATTTTTCTGTATTTAATTTATTTATATAATTATTTTTGGTGGAAAATAGAGATTTTCAAGGAAAATTTAATAACATGACCAAGGGAAAGTTTCTGTCCTTAAGAAAATTAGGGGACATTCCTAATGACTAGAGAAGCACTTGGACCAATTTTGGTGATTTTTTGAATTATATTATTTTTATTATAATTATTTTGAGTTTTGGAGTGTCAATTAATTTAAAAATAAAATAAATGTTGAAAAATGGGTTTTATATTTTTCAAAAATCTCTCTGATATCAAGGAAACCAGAGAAGCAAATTTTGCAATTTTCTGATTTTTCTATGATTTATTATAATTATTTTAGTGAAAATGCTAGAAAATACATTTTTTAATTTTAAAATTACCTTAAAACTTTAAAATTCAATATCTCACTAAATAGACTTAAGAAAAATGTGGGATTTGTTCCTAAGTGATTAAAATTCAAAATGTGACATTTTGGTGAATTTTATTATTTTTGTGATTTTTATTATTTTTTAATTATTAAAAATATTAAAATATTATTAAAAATTAACTTTTTTAGAAAATTGAAATTTTAATTTTCTTAGGTTCCCCTGATATCAGAGAGGCTCCAAAACCAATTTGGTGAATTTTTGAAAAGTATTTTAAAAGTTATGAATTTTTAAAGTTTAAAATGGCTAAGTGACTTAATCAACCCAATTAGTGGGGCTAACCAAGTCCAATTGACCTCAAATTTTTATGGTGGATTCCTCTGATCCTAAAGGTCAGTGGAGAATTGATTTCAAGTCAATTTGATGCCTGGTTAACTCTAATTAATTAAAGACCTATTTTGGGTGTTTAAGCCAATTAGTGTTGTTTTGAATGAACTAAGCCAAAATCTATTTTTCCTAGGGTTCTCTGGTCATAAGGAACATCACCAAATTTTCCTAGAATTTATTTCACAACATGCTATTTACTGGAATTAAAATACTCAAAACAGATGACTCTGAACTTGAAAAATCAAGAACTCTTCATAGGGATGGCCTCCGACTTTGGAAAATTCAGGGAATGTTCCCAAATTCAGAGGCTTCAAAAGCCCTATGGTCTCATGCCATGGTGAATTGTATGCATGCATGGAGAATTAAAACAATGCAGAGAGTAAATAAATCATAAAAAATAAAATATTTGATGAAATTAAGTGATTTCTTTTCCACATTATTCTCCTCTCTTCACTCGAGCAAGAGGGTATTTTTATTTTATTTTTCCGATTTTTCTACACAGAGATATGAATTTTTGAAGTTTAGGGAATTAAATAAATCAGAAAATCCCTAATTTTCTACTTATCCGAGTCAGCGCCAGCGCATCCTCAGCAGCTCCGAAAGGCCACGCGGCGCGCTCCCATTCGACGCCGCCACTTGAGTCAGCAGCCCGGGCCCCGCGGTTCTCGTACCGTCCCCTGATCCGACGCGATCTGAGCCGTCCGTCCGCGCGTGTATTGAATGGACGGCATCCGTTCATCGTCCCCGAGTGTTCTCACCCGAGAGCCGTCCACACTAAATCCCTAAGATCTCACTCGATTCTCAATGGATTTTCATGTTCTTATGCTCTATGGATTCGTCTTGAAGAGACGAACACATCTATACGGCTAACATGCATTGAAACTAAGGCATTTGAAATGGAGAGTCTTCAGAAGCTCGGGATGGAGAGTTAGCTCATACCTTGGCTCGGAGAAGTGTGGCTTCAATCCGAGAGTTGTTGCACCTTCGATTGGGTCCGGCAAGCTCCGGATGAAGTCTCCTGATGCGGTGAATTGTCCGGATATGATTTCGACCAAGCCCGATCACAAAGCTTGGAGGCTGGAGCAAGCTGGGTGGTCCGGAGATGGGGCTTTTGATGGTGGACACCTTCTCTTGGTCCGGTGAAGGTGTAGAGCCAATCAATTTGGGAATTGACTCACCGTGGAGAAGTGTCCTCGGTTTTGGGTGGAATTTCGACTCGAAATTGAGCTTACAGAGGAGAAATGGCGGGGGAATTTCACTGGGGATCAAGTGCTCTAAGGGTGGAGGAGGGTCTGGAACAATTTTGGCAGAGTTTTGGCAAGGTTTTTATGCTTCTCTCCTTGTCATGGCCGAGAGGGGTGGAGTTTAAATAGAGCTGGCTGGGGGGCCTCCCAGGGGGAGTTAGGGCTTGGGATCGACTGCTCTGGTGAGGAGAAGATCGACCATGGTAGCCACTTGGGGATGGGGCGACTCGGCAAGTGAGAATTTCAATGTTGGCTCACATGCGAGCTCTCGGCCATGGTGTTTTCCGGCGGCCTGGTGGCCGGCCGGCCGGGCATGGGTCACCCTCAAGGTCGGGTGGGTCGGGGCTGGAGGTTTGTGTAATCAATTGGCTATGGACATGTGTAAAGGCTTTGATCCAAAGTGGAATGGGGCATGGCTAGATTTGGACCTAAATGGGTCAACCCACCCATTTGGGCTAGGTGCACCACCCAAGGCCTGGTTTGAGGCTGAGGAGAAAGTGATTTGGATCAACTTGATTAGTGGGGTCAAGTCACAATCCAAGTACGATTAGGCTTAAGCATGGTTTAGTGGAGTCATGGAAGTGGTTAATCACCTTTAGGAATTAAGGAAAGAGCCTCCTCCTTTTGCCCAAAATGGCATGGTGACATGTAAAGAGGCTCTCATGGCTTGCATATGGCTTGTGCATGGCTCCATGGCTCCATTTGGCTTGGGAAAAGTGAAGTCAATTTCATGGAAATGGATTTAAGGAAAATTTTGGTATTTAGGGGTGATTTGGCATGAGGCTTGATTTGGAATTATTTGATGATGAATTTAGGACTTAGGGATGATTTTAATTGAAAGTATGATGAGGGGAAATGTCATATGGACTTTGGAAGAATTTTGGGCTTTTTTGAAAGGGTTTTAGATGGGCTTTTAAGATGGATTAGGAAAGTGGGCTTTTGAATTTTAAAATGGATTTTGGGATGAAATTTTGTAAAGAGGTTGGGCCAAATAATTGTTGGGTTTAGCTCATGGATGTGTCATGAGTGACTTGAAGCAAATTTGGGGTAGTTTGGGCTTGAATTGGGTTGGATTTGAATTCTTTTGGTGAATGGGCCAATATAGGTCCAAGTGGGCCAAGTTGGGCCAATGTTGAGCTAGGGTTGAAATTGATGTAAAATTAATGTTGAGAAATGTTTATGGGAGTGTTTCGAAGGAGTTTTGACTTTGGTTGGGTTTTGATTTTGGGGTTTGGGTTCATTTGGGTTAGGTTTGGGCTTAGGTCAAAAATGGGCCTTTTAGCTTTGGGTTGAGTTTGAGTGGGGTTTGGGTCTAAATTTTGGGCAAATAATGTTAGGGTTTTGTTTATGGGAATGTTAAGGAAGATTTAGAAAAGATTTGAGGTTAATTGGAGTTGAATTGGGTGAGTTTGGGTTAAGTTTGGGTCATGGGTCTAAATTGGGCTTTAAGGCCAAAAGTGGAATTGGATCCAAATGTCAACCAAATTGGACTTGGATTTGGTCTAGATTGGTATTGGGGATGTTGAATTGAAGTTTAGAATTGAATTGGACCAAAATTGGGGTCAATTGGGTAGGTTTGGTTTGACATTGGGTTCACTTTGGGTTAAAATGGGTGAAATTGGGGGTTTTGACAAAAGTAGGGTAAATTGACAAAATTGGCCCATGGTGTAGTTGGACAAAATGAAATTGGGAATATTTGGGAGTTTCTGGAATTTTCTGGGAATTTTCTGAATTTTTTGATTTTTAGGCCAAGAAGGGTATTTTGGGTATTTGGAGGGTATTGGGAGGTATTTTTGGAATTTTTGGTATTTTTGGGTATGGATGATCAATTTGAGTGATGTGGAGATGTTTGAGAGTGATTTTGAAAAATTTTGGCTAATTTGGAAATTTTGCAAAAATTTGGGTAATTTCAAGGGTTTTGGTAGGTTTAGTAGGTGTAGGGTCCCGAGGGTCAAAAATTGAAAATTTGGGAAATTAAAGATTGGGTGAATCTAGATGGAAAGAAATCATTTTGGTTGAGCCATGAAGCCATTTCAAGCCCATATGAGCCATGGAAGGACTCATTTGAGGCATTCATCTATGTTGTTCCTAACCCTCTTAGCCAAGGGCTTAGGGGTTAAGGACCATCCATGTGAATCACCTACATGAGTCAGGAGGTTAAGTTGGGTATGGGTGTGGTTTTAGGAAGTGTGTGGAAATGTAGTGTGTAAGTGTAGTGTGTATGTAAGTGTTTGTGTAAGTCAGCCCCTTCACCAGACCAGGCCACCCAGGACAGTCCTAAGGCCAAAGAGTCCTATAGGAACTCATCCTTTAAACTTCCACATTTGATTTCAACCCTCTAGGTGATTAGGGGTCTATAGTCAAGTTTGTGGAGTTTGCGAGGAGTTTAGAAGTGGTTTAAATTTCTAAAATGTGGGTCCCAATTCTAGTCCTCTAAGATAGTCAAAGGAAAAGCCTAAGGCTAGATCCTAAGCACTAAAAAGAAGAAGGGAAGACCTCATCAAAAATGAGGTCAACAGAGTGCACTCAAGATATGTAGTTAATACAACACTAGTGTCTCCTCTGAGGAATCTCATCTGTGCGTCATGATAAGTTATATCATATTCTCGCCACCACACTTGATAAGCATCATTTATCTTATTCCTTACTTCTAGTCCCTCTACTCTGGTATTCAACATTTCTAAATGATCCATAACATCATGCAGAGTAGGTTCCCTAAATGTAGATGGTATCTCCAGACTAGAAGAAGGTACAACTCCATTTCCATCCTACATGGGTTTCATATGTTTTGAGGTTTAGTTTACTTATGGGCTTCAGGGGATGGACTACCTCATCATTATCTTCAGTTGCTACACCCGACTGAATATACAAGGCATGAATTAGGTTGGGGTATCCTAGTCCACCTGTAGTCTCTCTTTTTGAATTTTTTAAAATACTTTTATGAATGATAGCCCTAATATTGATATTCTTCACGTTATGAATACAGTAATTTAGAACAGCTCTATCTATAGTAACTTCGTTGTGATGGCTAATAACCATAAGTCTTGCAGAAATGAAATAATGTCAGGCTTTCGATACAGAATTCAATGTAGAAAGGGGAAAGTTAACTTTTTTACTTCTATTTAATCTTCCATTCCCCTTTTCCATCAGTCAAATAATTCATAACCATATCCAATGCTTCATTAGTAACAGGAAAATTTTTGTATTCACGCAAGAAAGGTTCTCTCACCTGGTAAAATACATTGATGCGTGCAGGGGTAAACTCTACCATTTTTCCTATAACAAGGATATATTCACTCTCAGAATAGTAAAAAGTAGCATAAAAGTCTCTTACAATCCCCAACATTGCTTCAGCAGTAAAATAGCAGAAATTTTCCCATTGACGGTTTACAATTAATTCTTAGATCAAACCTCTAGGATTTTCAATAGCCTTTTCTTGAATACACTTCTTATTACTAAGAAATGTACTAAAGCGGGAATAAGCCTTGAAATTTAGAAATTTACTCTCATCATAATCAAATTTTCTTTTCTATTTTGCCATTTTTGGAGCTATTTTTCTAAAAATATCAAATTCATCCAAAACAATTTCAAAATTTCAATGTAATTTACTCCGAAGTAAATTTAAATAAATAAGAACTCTAACACCATGGAAAATCTCCAATTTTTCTCTAAAAACCTCAAAATTCAAATCTTTCTAGATTTTCACGGTCAAAATAAAAAAAAATAGTTTAAAGTGAAGCTCTTACCAAGAGAAGATGAAACCCAAACTTTTCTGGCCACGAAATCACTTTAAATCCAAATGCAAGTGAGCCCTAGGTGCGAAAATTGACCTTGGCTGGAGGTAGAAGATGATGGTTTGGGCAAAAATGGTGGGTCTTAGGGTTAAATCGCAAAATTTGAGGGTTTAAGGCCTTTTTTTGTCGAGCGCAGTCCAACACTGGAAGCAGCACCGTTTGGCACAATTTCATTTCAATAGGCCAAACTCTCTATCTTTTGGCGCAGTCCGGCGGTCGTAGCTGTGTCGTTCAGCGCTAGTTCAAAAACTAGGCTTCCAACTTTCTTTTGCAATTTTGATCTTTTGAAGCCCGCACCGATGTCTAATTAGTCCATTTAAGCATTGAATAACATACTAAAGCCATGAAAAATAATATTTTTTAACACAAACAACACAAAAACATCACTTTGATATATAAAATCCAAATTACAAATACACATAAATAAAAATAAACTCTACACATCATCAAGCCATAAAATACTAAAATTCAGCGTCGCTCACAACCACAACACAATAATATTGAAAACTGAACAAGAAAGCAAGTCTGACCAGAGAAAAATGTATTGAGAAATTCATACCAATATTATATTAATTTTTGATAAAATTGCACTTTAAAGAAAGGTATTTTCTATGTTTTATTGCAGATATAAAGATATATAGGAAATGGAGCAAAAAGATGGAAAAAGTAGCGAATCTGGAATGAAAAAGACTAAAAGAGATAAAAATTGAACTAGCCCACCGACGGCGAGATCGATCCCGTCGATAGCGAGCCTGAGCAGTTAGCCTACGTTCTAGAAGCCCACCGACGGCGAGATCGAGCCCGCCGACGGCGAGATCGAGCCCGCCGACGGCGAGAAGGTTGGTTCAAGCAAAATACATTGAATATGGATGCTTTTTGAAGAGGTGCTTAAGCAATCATTGGAAATCTTTCATCCTCTTTAAATAGTGACGATTTTAGGCCAAATGTGCATCTTTTTGGTATCTTCTAAGTGTCTTCTTTGTGTCCTTGGTGTGTCATTAATTAGTGTATTTAGTGTGTGAGTGTGTTCTAGAGAGTATATTAGTGAGTTTAATTGAGTGTGTTGTACAAGAAGGAAAAGTCAGAGGAGCTTCAAGGAGTCTGCTTGGCGAGAAAATTCGAGATAAGTTTTTTTTATTATTTTATAACTTTAATTTTATATGAAATCCAAGATTTGTGTTATTCTTCCTATGCATTCTGAGTAGTTTTCTCTGTCCTTCTCCTAGTTTTTGTGATTTTGTGAAATGGAAAATTGAATTAGTAGTGCCTAAAATATTAAATAAAAATTGTGATAATCTTTTACTTGAATCTTAATTTACTTTCAATTTGGCCAATTGAACTGTTAAAATATGTCGATTTTATAACTAAAGTAAAGATTACATCCAACTTTCAGGGAAAGCAAAGGCTTTGAAAAGAGGGTGCAAATAAATAGGGAAATATTATTATCGGGCGTAGAATTGGATATTTTAGAGTAACAGACTAAAATCTTCAATTCGGTCATATCGTTTGGGTGCTGAAGTGTAGATGTTAGCCCTCAAGAGAGGGGAACGTGGGAGCTCTGAAGTGAGAGCCGATATCCTCCCAGCCTAGCCGCAGATTCAGTAACCAAGCATAGGATTAGTCAATATTCTTTATGCCTGGACCAAAGGGTAAAGAATAGGAATGATCCTATTTGGCACAATACAATTCTATCTAATTTGACTATCCTTTCACTTAATTCTCTTAATCAAGAGGAAATATACTTTTCTAAATTGCAATCTTCCATTCAGAAATAGAGCTTAGTATAAGTGTTCTTTATTTTCTGTATACTAGATAGTAATTGCACCTGCTAAAAATTAGTTCATAATTTCTAACTTCTCTGTGGGATCAATATCCAGGACTCCATTAGAGCCCTGTATTACTTGAACGATACGTATAATTGCTTTGATAAAAGGGGTAACTTTGTTATTATTGAATATTATTTTTATGTTGATTAAACATTTATATAGTTGTTGTACGCTTTCTCCACCACCCCCTCAGATCAAGTTTTTGGAGCCGTTGCCGGGGAAGTAGAGTAATTATTAAGGAAACTAATAAATAATTATTAAAATAATTACTAGAGTAACGGACTATTTAAATTTTACTTAAGTTTTGTATGCGTAAATTTGACACTGAAAAATTAATACCTTACGATTCAAAATTAGAACGCACTATTAAAAAATTAGAAAATGAAAAAGAGAAATTATAAATTTAAATCAAATGGCAAATAATCTAGCAATTGAAAATCAACCAAGACCTTTAAGAGATTATGCAAACACTACATTAGATGAAATTCACTTATCAATTCAAAACCCTGATGTAGCGGCTAATTAATTTGAGCTTAAACCTGCAATTATCCAAATGGTACAGATAATCAATTTAGTGGTTCACCAAACGAAGATCCTAATTTACATCTCACTAGTTTTTTAAAACTTTGTGCTACTTTTAAATATGACGGATTATCTAATGATGTTGTTAGCCTTAGGCTTTTTTTTCTTTTTCTTTAAGGGATAAGGCTAAAAAATGGTTAAATTCATTAGCACCTGAATCTATTAGAACTTAGGGAGAATTATCACAAAAATTTCTATCTAAATACTTTCCTCCTTCAAAAACTGCAAAGCTTAGAAATGATATAACCTCTTTTAGTCAGTTTAACGGAGAATCGATATATGAAACTTGGGAGAGATTTAAAGATCTTCTTATGAAATGCCCACATCATGCGTTACCAGATTGGTTAATTATTCAAACTTTTTATAATGGATTAGTAGGATCTCTTAGATCTATCATTAATGTTGCCGCTGGTGGTTCATTAATGTCAAAACCATTTGATGAGGCTTATTCATTAATTGAAGAAATGACTACCAACAATTTTCAACTGTCTTCTGAAAGGTTAAATGAAAAAATAGCTAGTATCCATGATTCTGATGCAATATCTATGTTAGCTTCTCAGATTGCTGCTGTATCTAATAAACTAGATTATTTCAGAATGAATTATTCTCCTAATATAATAGAAGAAAATTCATCTGGACAATTTGTGGATGCTCAACCTTCTTATGAAACATTAAATGCTATTATTAATAGACCCAATAATCCTTATACAAATTATTACAACCCTGGTTGGAAAAATCATCCAAATTTTAATTGGAATGACAATTCTACTAATCAACAATGGATAAACAACTCAGTAAACCCATTAGGAAATTCATCTAACCAAGGAAATTCAAATTATAAACCTTCTTATCCACCTGGATTTAATAATAACTCTCAATTTAAGGAAAAGAAGTTATTTATGTAAGAATTGATATTAAATATGGGTCAACATTTGTAGAATCAAGGAAATCAGCTACAAATTCAAGGGAACCAATTACAAAATCAAAGAACTGCAATTAAAAATATTGAAACTCAACTTTGGGCATATCACTACTGTGCTTAATAATAGAATTCCTGGAACTTTTCCTAGTAATGTGAAAATAAATCCTAAAGACCAAGGAAACGAACAAATCAAAGTGATACAGTTACGAAGTGGAAAAGAGTTAGAAACAAGAGTACAAAAAGAAACATAAATTGAAAAAGAGAAAGTGGAAACTGAAAAATAAAAAGATCAGCAAGATCAAGATTTAGAATATCCACTAATACCTATGAAAATTTCTATAGAAAAACCTCCACCACCATTTCCTCAACGATTAAAGCAACATAATAAGGATAAGCAATTTTCTAAATTCCATAAAATCCTGAAGAAATTAACTGTGAACATTCCCTTTGTAGAAGTGTTAGAACAAATGCCTAATTATGTGAAATTTATGAAAGATATTCTAAACAAAAAGAGAAAATTCACAGATAATGAAACTGTTGCACTTAGCGAAGAGTGTATTGCAATTATTTAGAAAAAGCTTCTAGAGAAATTAAAAGATCCTGACAGTTTCACTATACCTTGTGCTATTGGAGAAAAGTTTTATAGAAAAGCTTTATGTGACTTGGGAGCCAACATTAATCTTATGGCTCTATCAATTTTTAAAAGATTAGGATTAGGTGAAGTCTCGCCTACTTCAGTAACTCTTTAGTTAGCTGATAGTTCAATGACTTATCCTAAAGGAGTTATTGAAGATGTGTTAGTAAAAGTGGATAAATTTATCTTTCTTGTGGATTTTATTTTCTTAGATATGGAGGAAGGTAAAGAAATACCCATAATTTTAGGAAGACCCTTCTTAGCTACTGGAAAAGCTATGATTGTTGTCCAAAAAGGAGAATTGAGAGTAAACGATCAAAAAGTAACTTTCAACATATCAAAATTAATGAAATATCCTGCTGCTTAAAAAGATGATGAATGTTTTCGAATGGAAATTCTTGAACATCTGTGAAATAAACATTTTAAAGAATACTTTGAAGATCAACAAGAAATAGAAAATACAGAATTATTTGAAGAAGAAGAAAATGAATAATTAGATTATATACAAGAAAGATTTGAGATGTTGGATATTACGGAAAATGCTGAAAAGAATATAGTTTCGTCAATTATGAAACCACAAGAACTTGAGTTAAAAGTTTTACCTACTCATTTGAAGTATGCATTTTTGTGAAATTCTTTAACTTTACCAGTCATTATATCGGCAGAGTTAAATGATTTACAAGAGCAAAAACTTTTGGATACACTAAAAAAGTATAAGAAAGCTTTTAGTTGGACCTTAGCAGATATTAAAGGAATTAGTCCTTCAATCTGTATGCACAGAATTATTTTGGATAATGAACATAATCCAAGAGTTGATCCCTAAAGGAGATTAAACCCAATGATGAAAGATGTAGTTAAGAAAGAAATATTAAAATAGTTAGACAATGGTATTATATATCCTATTTCGGATAGTGCTTGGGTAAGCCCAATATATTGTGTTCCTAAGAAATGAGGAGTAACTGTTGAAGCTAATGAAAATAATGATTTAATACCTATCAGACAAGTTACTGGGTGGCGTATATGTATTGATTATTGAAAATTAAATGCAGCCACCAGGAAAGATCACTTCCCTTTACCATTCTTAGACCAAATGTTAGATAGACTTGCTGGGCATAAATACTTTTGTTTTTTAGACGGATATAATGGCTATCATCAAATTCCTATTACTCCTGAGGATCAAGAGAAAACTACATATACTATTCCTTATGGAACATTTGCTTTTCGAAGGATGCCTTTTGGACTATGTAATGCACCTGCAATATTCCAGAGATATATGATGTCTATATTTAGTAAATTAATTGATGATGGATTAGAAGTATTTATGGATGATTTATCTTATTTGGAACATCATTTGACGCATGCTTGGATCATCTTGAAAAATTCTTGGAGCTATGCGAAAAAACTAATTTTGTTCTAAATTGGGAGAAATGTCAATTTATGGTTGCTTGAGGAATTGTATTAGGACATAAAATTTCAGAAAATGGCATGGAAGTAGACCCTGCAGAAATTCAAGTTATAGCTAAATTACCACCTCCTACTACAGCGAGAGGGGTAAAAAGTTTTCTTCGACATGCCAGATTTTATAGACGCTACATAAAAGATTTTTCAAAAATTACCAAACCTCTATGTCAACCTTTAGAAAAGGACAAAAAATTTGAATTCACTAAAGAATGCTTAAATGCTTTTGAATTATTAAAAGATAAATTAATCACAACACCTATAATAGTTTCTCCTGATTGGGAGAAACCATTTGAACTTATGTGTGATGCTAGTGATTATGCAATAAGAGTTGTTCTTGGACAAAGGTATGATAAAAACTTTAAAGTTATATACTATGCTAGTAAAACTCTTAATAATACTGAAATTAACTATACAGTTACAAAAAAAGAATTATTAGCAATTATATATGCTTTTGATAAATTTAGATCTTATTTAATTGGAACTAAATGTATTGTGCATACTGATCACTCTGCTATTAAATATTTGATGCAAAAAAGGACACCAAACCAAGATTAATCAGATGGATCTTACTGATGCAAGAATTTGATTTTGAAGTAATTAATAGAAAGGGAACTGATAATTAAATTGCAGATCATTTGTCAAGATTAGAATATTACAAATTAGCTGATGCTGACAATGAAGTTACAGATAGTTTCTCTGATGAACAACTTTATAATATAAATGAGTGGAAAATACTTTGGTATGCTCATATAGTTAATTATATTGTAAGTGATATTTTACCACCCATGTTAACTCTGCAACAACAAAAAAAATTCAATCATGATGCTAAAACATATTTTTGGGATGAACCATATTTATACAAGCAATGTAAGGATCTAATTATTAGAAGATATGTGCCTTATGAAGAAACTGAACAGATCATTCAAAAATGTCACGATTTTGAATTTGGAGGACATTTCGGGACTGATAAAACTGCATATAAAATATTACAATCTGGATTATTGGCCTACTCTATTTAGAGATGTTTATAGATATATCAAAACTTGTCATAAATGCTAAAGAGTAGGTAATATATCTAGAAGAAATAAAATGCCTCTGAATTTTATATTAGAAGTTGAAATTTTTTATGTTTGGGGATTAGATTTTATGGGACCATTTATTCCTTCATTTGGAAACTCATATATATTAGTTGTTGTTGATTATGTTTCTAAATGGATTGAAGCACAGGCCTTACCTCTTTGTGATGCTAAGAGTGTTCCAAAATTTTTAATGAAAAATATTTTCACAAGATACAAAATGCCGAGAGTGATTATCACTGACAGAGGATCCCATTTTAGGAATAAATATATTCATAATTTAGCAAAAAAATTTAATATTATTAATAAAATATCGACTGCTTATCATCCACAGACCAGTGGATTAGCTGAAGTTTCTAATCAAGAAATTAAACGAATTTTAGAAAAGACTGTAAACCCTAGTAAATTAGATTGGTCTACAAGACTAGACACTGCATTATGGGCATATAGGACTGCTTATAAAACCCTGATTGGAAAAAGTCCTTACAAACTTATTTATGGAAAGACTTGCCACTTACCAGTTGAATTAGAGCATAAAACATATTGGACGATTAAAGAATTTAATTATAATTTGAAAGATGCTGATGAGAAGAGATTGTTATAGATGAGTGAATTAGAAGAATTAAGGAATGAATCCTATCATAATGATAGAATCTATAAAGAGAAAATGAAGATATGGCATGATCGGAAGATTAACCAAAATAATTTTGAACCAGGACAAGATGTATTGTTAAACAATACAAGGCTGAAATTATTTCCTGAGAAATTAAAATCTCGATGGTTAGGACCTTTCACTATAACTCAAATATTTACATACGAAGTTGTTGAAATTGAAGATCTGAAGACTGGAAACAGATTTAAAGTAAATGGACACAGATTAAAACCATATTTTGAAGGTAAAAGATCAAAATTTAAGAGGTTTTAATGCTCAGTTAACCTGATTAACACCTTGAATAGGTCGGGCTGACGACGTTAAACCAAGCGCTTTATGGGAGGCAACCTATAGTTATCTTTATTTATTTACAATGATTATGTATTTGTTTGATTTTGTTGTAAGTTTCTGGTAAGATTGAATTTTACTACTTGTATTTACCCTCATGATCATCACGATAATTATATCCATAGAAAAATTTGGAACGCATTCGGACCAGAGCGAAACTGTGCAATTTTTACCTTGGCCATCGACGGCAAGATCAATCCCGCCGATGGCGAGTTCTGCCCGCTAAATTCATTTTATATTTTTTAAGAATCCCGCAGACGGCGAGATCGTTGCCGCCGACAGCGAGATCGGTGAATGAGTGGTTTAGGGAGTTATTTTGACGGTTTCTGGCGATTCTAAGTATTTTAACTCTTTAAAAAACTCCTAGAACTCGAATTCTTAAACTATCTACTTCCTAAAAATGATTTGAAACTCCACCAAAACTCATCATTATGGCATCCAATTACCTTGAAATCCCTAGATCTCGAGTGTTCAATCGACGAAAATTTATCAGTTGTGAGGCCCAGCGAATCTTCAATAGAGTGATGATGAAAAAGAGATTGATCAAGGAATGAGGATTTGTGAATAGATGAGTGAAGAATTTGACAACGTTTATCGAGGAGATGATTGTGTAATGACGTTGGGAAGTATTGTGTTATACTACTTCAGTAGTAGTCATCCCTGTGGTAAAAGAATTCTATTCTAATCTACACGGAATCAACAATGGAGTCGTGTATGTATGAGGCAGATGGGTAACTTTCACTCCTTCTAAGTTTAATCAGTTATATTCAATTGAGAATACACCTGTTTGCCACTACTCCAACTTTGTCCCTACAAGGAATAAAATGAATGAGAACTATCGTTATTTAACTGATGAAGCGAGAGATTGGGAAACAAGAGGAGACTGGTATGTTAGTTTTTCTGCATCACTTCTAAACCTCGTTTCTAAACGCTGGCACTTCTTCATTTCTTCAAAACTATTACCCACTATGAGGGTCAACAAAGTTTCAAAGGAGTGTGAAATTCTGAATTATTGTATTCTAGCGGGACAACCTATTGATGTTGGTTCGATTATTGTGAAGTCTACTTTAGGCCTGATTGTTCATGGATCAATTTATGGGCTTAGACATCCTTCTACAATCTTTGCACTATGCAGTCAGTACCAAGTTTCATATGAAGCATGGGAGAATGTACTTCCACCTTGGAAACCTTTAGATCCAACTAATATATTTCCTACATTGGATGATGATGACGATGGAGCCATTATTATGGATCAAACATCTCAGAGTTCTTTTTCAATCAGGCCCTTGACTGATAAAACTGATCTGATCTTGCGGAAACTCAAAGGACTGGAAAAATAGGTACAAAACTTGATGACTTCAATTAATAACATCTCTGATTTATTTGATCACATTGACTGGAGGATGAAGGAACACTTCGATCATTCTAGACATCTTGAAACTAGTTTCATACAGCTTATTAGAAAGAAAGGATGGATAGAAGAAGATTCTATTGAAGAATTTCCTTACAGACCCATCTACAATTTATTCGTTCATTTACATTCTATCGGTGATATCAGAGATGAGTTTAGCACTGATCCTGAAGAGTAGAAGAATTTTGTATTTGTTTAGGTGTTGTGTTAGTTGAATTTAATTTTATGTAATCTGCACTTTTGATATTTGATCTCAGTATGGATGAGATTATGCATTGTTTGTTTGTTTTCAGTGTTTTGAGTATTGTGGTTTGGATTGCGACGCTGAATTTGATGTATTAAGGTTGAAAAAAATACACTGTTAGTAATGTGGTGTACAAATATTGTAAACACTTGGATTTTATATAAAATTTGTGATGTTTTGTGTTGTGTGAATTTAATTGAGTTAAAATAGTATCTAATCACAGTAAAATATATTTAATTGATTGATCGGACATTAACGAGGTTTAAAATGAATTAAAAACATTATAAAATATTAAAAATATTAATTTCCAAAAAATCTCGCCGACAGCGAGATCGACGCCGCCGACGGTGATTTTTCCAGAGACTTTAAACCTATTTGAATTAATTAGCTCGCCAACAGTGAGATTTTTCCCGCTGACGGTGAGGTCTCGAAAAACACTTTTATTTAACCTTTCAACCGACACTATTCATCGTCCTCTTCCTCAAAACTTCAAAAAAAACAGACCTAGGGCTTCAGAGATCTTGGATTTGGAGCACTTTCAACACATTTTGACACCGAATTTCGTCTTCCCTTGGTAAGAGCTTCACTCCAACGCAAAAATTTTTTATTTTCACCATGTATTTCTTCCACATTTGGAAATTTTGGAAAAATCGAAATATGGAGAAAATAGTTGGAGGAAATTGATGAAATTCATTTTTAATTACTTTAAGTCACCTTTGGAAGCCATTCTAGTATTATTTTGGGATTTAGTTGAGATTTTTGTAAATTTGATAGATAGAGAAATGGCTCCACGACAAAAGAGGTGACTTGATTTTGACGAGACATGATTTGTGAATGCAAAGGCTCAGTCAAGATACAACTTTAGTATCAAAGCAAGAAAATGCACCCAAGATAAAGTTTTCAAGAATCTAGGAGGAGAAGTAGAACATACGATCAAAGAGCAAAGATGGGAAAATTTCTGTTATACAACGAACAGAGCAGCATTTGAAGTTGTAAAAGAGTTTTATGCCAATTTGACCCAGATAGAGGATGGACCTATAAAGGTTAGAGGATTTTTAGTAGATTTTAATGCTGCACGTATTAATTCTTTCTATGAAGTACAAGATCTTCACACCGGTGAATACGATACTTTTGGAACAATGGAAGGACCGCTGGAGGAGGTGATTAACTTTCTCACTGATGGGAAAGGGCCTTGGAAAATAAAGCTACATGAAAGAGTAAACTTTCCTCTTTCCATGTTAAATGCAACCTCTAAGGCTTGGCATTATTTTATTTGCTCCACTTTTCTGCCCACTTATCATCATTGTGATGTTTCAAGAGATAGAGCAGTTCTAAATTTTTGTATTCAGAACCATAGAAGTATAAATGTGGGAAGTATTATTTATAAAAATATATTAACCATTTCAAAAAGTGAAAATGGAGGAGGACTAGGACATCCTGGTCAGATTTATGCACTCTGCCAGCTATCTGGAGTAGAGGCAAGAGATGATGAGGAATGGGTTGAACCTATGAAACCCATTACCCAGGCTAATATAAAGACCTATGAATCCCATGAAGGATGGAGATCTGGGACTAGGAGCTCTGCACCTTCGACTAGTATGGATATTCCCTCCACTAGTTATGACCCTCCTACCTATAGTTCTCCTAACCTTTATGACTTGATGGAAGAACTGACTCTGCATTGGAAAAGTTTTGAGAAAATGGATGAAAGGTTGGAGCGAATAGATCAAAGGATAGGAGGATTAGAGTGGAGGCACGATTATGACAGTGAATATCTCCATAGGCATTCTGAGTTTGAGATAGCCTACTATGATGCTTAAAATCATTATAGGAGAGGAGAGCTTGATGTTATATTTCCTGAGTGCCCCTGTTATACTCATTACCAGCCTACTCCACCTGCTGAACAAGGAGATGAGGATATAGTTTGCGATTTTGATGTTGAAGATTAGATTCTGTTATGTGTTTGTTTATTATCTTCAATTTAGTATCGTTGTTTAGTTTATGTATTTCGATTAATATGTTGTGTAAGTTAAATTTGTGTAGCTTTAAATTTTTATATTTCAGACTATGATTGTAACTCTGTAACTGGATTAGTGAAATATATATGGATGTTGTGTTAATTGTGCTTAGTACTTTAATTGGTAAAATAATTAAATGTAGTAGGAAATTAGGTTAGTATTTTGTACTTATTTCAAAATTTCTTTACCCAGCAAATTCTTTAATGTTATATGTGTGTAGAAAATTATTAACAGTACAGGTTAATTAAGTGATGAAAAGAACCTGCAGAACTTTAAGAAGAAAAATACCTAAAGTACGAAGGTATGATTTAATTTTACAGTATATTTTCTTTTCACCCTTATAATTAGATAAAAAAATTTAAGTTTGGGGGAAGAAAAAATGAAAATTTAACTATTAAATTGTTCTCAATATTATATTTTTAAAAATTATTATAAAATAATTTTCTGTAGTAAATTTAATTCAATAAACTAGAATTGATTTATTTAACTATTATAAAAGGTTAAAAGAAATATTTTTTGTGATTAAACTAATTTTATAGATTAAGATATTTGGAATAAAAGGATAAGAATATAGTAAACTATTTAAAGTAAGGAAAGCTATATTTTAAGATATTAAATTCGTAAGTACTTTGTTGAGAAAGAAAAGATTGAAACTCAATGAAGTGAAAACTATGAAATACATATAAGGTAAGGAAATGTTTCAAGTTTCAAATTTAGGAAGAGGAAAATGAAGTTCAAAATTATTAACAGGCTAACCAGATATAGTAATCCTCACTTGAAAAAGTAAGAAAAAGAAGGATTGAAAAACAATCCCTGAAAATAATGTATATATATATATATATATATATATATATATATATATATATATATATATATATATATATTGATTGAAAAGCAATCCAAATACAAAGAAAAAGTAAGTGAGGAGAAGCTTGAGGAGATGCCTTATCAAAAATTGGCTTCATTTGAATCAATCTAAAGGATAGACTCAATAACATTTCTGAATTTGTATATATAGATTAGTATTTTGCTAAGTAGTGTTTTCATGAATTTCCTATCATATGAATAGTCTAAGTAATTTAATAATGTAATATATAGTCATTCTTGAAATAAGTAGAAGACAAGAAATCTTAAACTTGATGACTAAATAACCTTATATCTATAGAATTAATTTAATTATCCAAAAATTTTTCTAATAAACTTACTATAATATTTATTTAAATCAAATTCATAGTATTTTTGAATTAAAGTTTTACTACAAATAATCATTACTTTTTATGTAGTATCGAGATTACTTGAGGACAAGTAATAGTTAAGTTTGGGGGATTTTGACCAGAGAAAAATGTATTGAGAAATTCATACCAATATTATATTAATTTTTAATGAAATTGCACTTTAAAGAAATGTATTTTCTATGTTTTATTACAGGTATGAAGATTTATAGAAAATGAAGCAAAAAGATGGAAAAAAGAGCGAAACTGGAACGAAAAAGACTAAAAGAGATGAAAATTATACTAGCACACCGACGGCGAGATCTAGCTCACCGACAGCGAGCCTGAGCAGTTAGCATACGTTGACGGCGAGAAGGTCGGTTTAAGCAAAATACATTGAATCTGGCCGTTTTTTAAAGAGGTGCTTAAGTAACCATTGAAAATCTTTCTTCCTCTTTAAATAGTGACGATTTTAGGCCAAATGTGTGTCTTTTTTGTATCTTCTAAGTGTCTTCTTTGTGTCCTTGTTGTGTCATTAATTAGTGTATATAGTGTGTGAGTGTGTTGTAGAGAGTATATTAGTGAGTTTAATTGAGTGTGTTGTACAAGAAGGAAAAGTCAGAGGAACTTCAAGGAGTCTGCTTGGGGAGAAAATTTGAGATAAGTTTTGTTTATTGTTTTATAACTTTAATTTTTTGATGAAATCAAAGATTTGTGTTATTCTTCCTATGCATTCTGAGTAGTTTTCTCTGTCTTTCTCCTAGTTTTTGAGATTTTGTGAAATGGAAAATTGAATTAGTAGTGCCTAAAATATTAACTAAAAATTGTGATAATCTTTTACTTGAATCTTAATTTACTTTTAATTTGGCCAATTGAACTGTTAAAATATGTTGATTTTACAACTAAAGTAAAGATTACATCCAAAATTCAGGGAAAGCAAAGGCCTTGAAAAGAGGGTGCAAATAAATAGGGAAATATTATTATCGGGCGTAGAATTGAATATTTTAGAGTGACAGACTAAAATCTTCAATTCGGTCATATCGTTTGGGTGCTGAAGTGTAGATGTTAGCCCTCAGGCTAGGGGAACGTGGGAGCTCCGAAGTGAGAGCCAGTATCCTCCCAGCCTAGCCGCAGATTTAGTAACTAAGCATAGGATTAGTAAATATTCTTTATGGTCGAACCAATGGGTAATGAATAGGAATGCTCCTATTTGGCACAATACAATTCTAACTAATTTGACTATCTTTTCACTTAATTCTCTTAAACAAGGGGAATATACTTTTCTAAATTGCAATCTTCTATTCAAAAATAGAGCTTAGTATAAGTGTTCTTTATTTTCCGTATACTAGATAGTAATTACACCTATTAAAAATTAGTTCATAATCTCTAACTTCTCTGTGGGATCGATATCCAGGACTCCATTAGAGCCATGTATTACTTGAACGATACGTATACTTTCATTGATAAAAGGGGTAACTTTGTTATTATTGAATATTATTTTTATACTGATTAAACATTTATATAGTTGTTGTACGCTTTCGCCACCACCCCCTCGGATCAAAGTCCAAATATAACATTCAAGCAAAGCAAAGCAAATTAAGAAATCAGTTCAAATACATAAACACAGAAACACAATAGTTATGTCTTCATTCTTCCTTAGAACTTTCATTAACTCTTAAATCTCCAATTGATTGAACATGAAAGAACAAATTGTAGAATGGACGAAATGGGAATTCTTCAGCAGAATCCTCCTCAATCCAACTTTTCTTTTAATCAAACGTATCAAACTTCCTTCAAGGTACCTAGAATGATCAAAGTGTTCTTCATTATGCAATCCAGGTGATCAAAGAAGTTGGATAAATTGTTGATTGCATTCATCAGGTGTTGCATTTCTTTCTCCAATTTCTTAATTTTCTTCAAAATGATCTGTGAAATTTCTGGAAAGTGAGGAGGAATAGGTATTGAAATTTGAGATGGTTAATCTTCAATGATACTCATGTCATTCATATCACCAACTACCTGGTTACTATGTTCATCCGTTGGGTCTATAGGCTTCCAAGATAAAAGTACTCTTTCCTAATTTTCATATGCCACTTGTGATTGCTGCAGAGGAAAAATACGGTGGAAGGATGTCAAAGCCCATACTTTGATCCGTGAACGATCAATCCCAAAATAGATTTCACAATTATAGAACCAACATCAATAGACATCCCCATTTGAATATAATAGTTCAAAATAGCACATTCCTTAGTTACATTACTTATTTTCATAGTTGGGAGTAATTTTGCACATATAAAATAATGTAAGTAATTCGACGTAAGATTTAGCAGTGTGGTCAAAAAACTCACATACATGTTATCTCTTATCTCCCAATCATCACTTTCATCTATCAAATATTTGTATATATCATTCATGTTGTCCTTCGTTAAGACAAAGTTTGAATAGTAGCAGATCGACACATTCTCAATCATATATAAATCATTAATCTTTGCAAGAGTAAATAGTTCACTTTTTGCCAAACTTTATTTTATCCAAATTCATCTCAAACTTCGAATCAATTCATTTCTTTAACGTTGCCAAAAACTTGGTGCTACTTTTTTAAATTTCCAAAATTTATGAACTCAGATTTATATAGATATTGATTTAGTTTTCTATTGAGCCACAAAATTAAACAAAAGTATATGTATCGCTCAAGTAATACAGGGCTCTAATGGAGTCCTAGTTGTTGATCTCACGAGGAGGCTATTAATTTTATAATGTAGCACAGAAAGCACTTCACGAATCACAGCACAATTGCAAGTAATTACTAATAATAAAAGAGGAACAAAAGTTACAGTTACTAATTCTACCAAAGTACTTTCTAACTTTCTAGCAAGTTAACTAGCACAAGACTAAATTTATAACAAAAGTTCAATTGTAAGAAAGAATCCTCCCCCTCTCCAATAATAATGTGATGATTTAGTGACATAGATCAGTGATGCAAATGTATTGTGTCAAATATGAGCATTCATATTTTTTACCCTCTTCTCAGTGCATAAAGAACATTGGCTAATCCTAAGTTCAGTCCCCAAATCAGTGGTTAGGCGGGAGGATACTGGCTCTCACTCAAGAGCCCCCACTTCCCATCCCCTGAAGGCTAACTCTCGCTTTGGTTTCTAAACCCTAGGATTAAATTGGAGATTTCAGCCTGTCACTCTAAAATCTCCAATTCTACGCTCATCAAAATATATTTCCCTATTTATTTGCACTCAACCCCCATGAACTACGTCACTCATTCATGAACATCAAATGTGACCTTCACTTTTGTTGTGGAACTCATAATCCTTTCGGAATATATGTTTCACAACAAGTTTTAACAATTTAATTGGCCATATCAAAAAGTAAATGAAGTATAAAGTGGAAAGGTCATCACAAATTCTCCATAATAAATCAACACATCATTTCAATATCACAACATCAACACATCACATGAAAAGGAGGAAGACAAAGAAATCTACTCAAGACTCATGAGGAAAAGATGACAAAAGATGGATTTTATATATAAGCAACGTCATACAAACAGAGTAAAGAAAAGACAACTTATCTCAAACTCTTCCCCAAGAGAATCTCAAGGAATTACTTTGACCCCTCTTCTTTCTTCACAACAACAAAGAATTTTCTCTTTAGATAAGTACAGAAGAAGAAATCTCTCACTTTTCGTCTCCTCCTACACTCCTTAGAAGAGAACACTCACAAACCCTAGATGGACTCTCTACACTAAAACTATGAATAGACACACTCAGTCTTCACTCCTTCACACTAAAGACTCTCTCCCCCTCTCTAAACTTAGCTCCAAAATAGTTTGAATTCGGCCATAACTGATTTCCCAAGAGTTTCTTCAAGCATCCCTCTAAAATTCAGCCAAATACATTGAATCTAGTTTAAAATCGTGATAAGGCGCGGTCCGGCGCAGGATAGGGCGCCGTCCATCACTATTGTCCGCCTTCTAGTCAAAACTCTCTATAAATTGGCGCGGTCTGGTGCTGGTGACAGTGCTGTTCAGTGCTAGTTCAAAAAAATGCATTTTGCTCAATTTTGCTCTAAATTTGTTCCTTTTTGTTTCCTGCTGCTCTAAAGGCCTAAAATCATTGTACCTGCATGAAATCATGAAAAATACATTTCTTTAAAGTGCAATATCATCAAAATATGTATGAAATAGACATTAAAAAGCTATCAAATTTTCAGTGGATCAACAAGTCTCTTCTCGATGGGAACGGAAGGCTTAGCGGGAGCAAGGAAAATGAAATTAGTAAGAATCCCTCCAACTCTGAACTTTTTTAGCATAGGGAACTATTGGTTGAACATTAGATCAAATTCGGCTACAGGCTCCTCTGCCATCGGAGCGACTATCTTTAGGTTGAAATATCGTGCCTTTCTGAGTATCACTTCAACCTCACCGAAGCCAGTCTTGAACTTGATCATCAAGATATGGTAACGGCCAGCCTTGTCTCGGGGCAAATTAAGCCCTCCAGTTGCTTTGGCAACGACATCTTCTCTGGCATTTGAAGATCCTCCGAAAGTTAGTAACATCTTATGCTTTATAATTTCAGCACAAATACCAAAATTAATGAGATTGTCTTGTGAACCGGGCATTCACTTTTGAAATTTATGAGGTTTGGTATTGAAATTTGTGTTTTATTTTATTTCTTAACTTTAAGTGTAACTTTTGTTTTATTTTAACGATTTTGAATGACAAACATTGTTTTTTTTTTTGGATTTTAAAAGAAGAATTACGAGGGTGAGATTTTTTACCATAACTTGCTTACAACTAGTCAAACTCAGAAAGGGGACAAAATAAAAAGGAAGTGTATGACCCAATCCAAAATTGGAGAGGGGCCCGCTTTGCATCAAACTCTCTTTGATAAAATTTGCTTATCGCTCCTAACCTACCATACCTATTGGGGTCCAACCCACACTAGACTCTAGAGATTCTAGAACATTTCTATTTAAGGATGGTTAAAGAGATGACTTCATATTCTAAAAGACTTGACCATACCCGCACAAAGAAGAAATGAGCGAGTCATGCCAACAGAAGACTGGTAGTTCGGCCCATGAGAGACATGGGGACACTACCAATGTATGAAGACAAAACCTCCTGATAAAAATTGGAGACAAGAACTATTCCCCAGTGGAGTCGCCATAATCTGTCGATCACCATTTAGAATTTGTTGGCTGCTTTGAAAATAATTTAATTTAATTCACATATAATTATTTTATTTTAAAATGATGTTTAATTTTGAAAAATGAGACCGAATAGACCTCATATATTTAATAGTTTAAGTAATCGAGCATAACATCATAAGTAATACATCATCCTGAGAGATATGAATACTACTTGCAATAAGCTCGATCATATAAACTAAATAATTCATGACATCTATTTGATTTTGAACATTTGTTGTGATATATAAGTTATCATATATGGCATAAAGATTAGATTGAGTTTATATTACATGGGTTCCAATCTACTATAATTAATTACATCTTAAATGACCAAAGTCATTTAACAAAACTCTCAATAATGATTAGGGGTTTCATATTCAAGAATTCAAAGTTGAGTTTTCAAGGTTGTTTACGAGAAGATTCAAGTGGTAATGGATCAAGTTGGAACATGTATTTTGGAGGACAATTTAGCGAGAGGTAGGGGATGTCACAGATTTTGAGGTGAACCTCGAAGACTTCCCAAATTATTCTATTGTTTGGCTTTACATCTTGAAAGTGAAGTTATTTAATGTTTACTCTTATCATTTAGTGCTTACATTCGCATGAAATCCAATCGTGCAAATAGCCTAAGAATATAGGAGAATTTATGTCATACCAAACGAACAACCTTGGAATCCTAAAAGAGTTAGGACCTATACTGTACAACATAATTGTGCAAAAGTTTAAGAGCAAAAGTGAGGATTTATGTTATACTAGATGAACAACCTTGAAGTCCTAAGGTTTTATGTTATTTAAGAATAAGGAAAGTTTTACTAAAGTAGATCTGCTTCATGTTTGATTGTGGATCATCATTGGAAGTCATCCTGTGCCCCCATGCACCCTCATCCTACTTCTCGGATAGCTAGCTTCAAGCTCCTTAATCATGATAGTTTAGGGTTTATGTTTTATGTTTGTATTTGTGATTATTGTTGTCCAATTCTTGTTGTAGTGTTCCTCCTAAATAGTTGAGCTACTATTCTCTACCCTAGGGGTCTTTGTAAGTATAATAAAATAAAACATGAAAGTAAAAAACAAAATGCGGTAAAAGAAAAGTAACATTGCATACATGTCACCTCAGCCATTATTTCTAAAGGGTTAGTATTATAAACATAGTGTGTACAAAAATTGGAACAAAACATGAGGAAAACACAAGCATGCAGAACGAGTTAATTGGCACATATAGAAGATCAAAGTTAGGTGTAGGAATTCTTTTTAAAGGGGGAGCTCAAAGTCAGGAGCGAAACCCTGACAATTCTCGAAGGACATTCGTAGGCAACTATAAGCATCATGTCTGGGAGACCCAACATAGGGTAAAAGTGCACTAGCAAGGCAATCAGGGAGGAGTATGCTCAACCTATGCGACTGAGATATGAACAACACAAAAGTTACATTCAAAAATTCTTAACTTTATAGGCATAAAAAAATAGTTTAAACTTCTCATTTTAGCATGTGAAATATGATTTTCATCCAGAAAAGAGGTGGTATTATATTTAATGCATTTTTGGTAAATTAGAAAATTCATGAGCCCGTCACATTGACAGACTTGAGACCACAGGTAGCCTGTGAGAGTCAGGTCAACTCTTTACTAAATGTTAGCGAATAGTATTGTCAATCCTTGACCCTCCAATAGTCCTCGGGTAAGGATATGCAATACTTCCCACATACCTAGATGTTTTTCTCAACATTATTTTTACCACCAAAACCTCCAACTTACGTCAGCCTCGATGTTCCATATGTGGCTACTTTAAATATCCATAGTAGCTATGAGGGTTTGGACACTAAATTCAAGGCTCGTACCATAGCATTGAGTATTACTGTAGGTTAAGTTGTAATTGGATTATTGTTCATTAATATGCTTTACCTGGAAGGGTTTCTAATCATATATTGATGGGTCCTCACATTTTAAGGATGATTTTTCTCAACAAATTATAACAAACCCAAATGTCTTATGTAATGTCCAAAATCTTGCAAAGGTATTTGGAGAGTGACTCTGAACAACTTTAGAATCTCTTATACTACTTCAAGTTCATTTGGTCTTTGTATGTTGTTGAATTGATCAACCTATTTTGAATTAAGAGTTTATTATTAGACCATAAGTTGTGCTTAGTGTAGTATTGTTGACGTTGTAATTAGCCCATGAATGAGGCAAATGGTCAACCTTTAATGTTATATTAAGAGTTATGCAAGTAAGCACCCCTAAGGGTACACTTTTGGCCATTAGAGAATTTTAAACTCTTGTCATTCAATTGAGCTTGAGCTTGTAATGTTTTAAGGTGTTTCATTATCACTTATATTTTATTCTTTAACAATTCCTCAAAAGATATTTGATTAAACCTAACTCACTACTAAGCTCTTAAGACTTGTGGGCAATTTTGTAATTTTTGAAAAGTTGTATAAAGTGTGTTTAATCTTCATTGAAAAGATTGAACTATAATTAACCATTGATTGGGGGTTCCATATCAGTGAATTGTTGATCTTCTTGGATCATCAAAATTTTTATTTCTTCCTACACATAACAATTTAAATATTTACAATTTTATCATGTTTCAAAAAAAAATCGTACGAGTGAGTTGTTACCCCATTTATCCCTTTATGTTTCAATCACCTTAGTGAGTTACTCATCAGGATTTAATACCCTTTCTCTTTAGTTTAACTAAAAGTTAGTTAAATTAGTGTTAGAATGTAAAATGCTAAAATTACCATTATGCATCAAGGGTTTACACCCCATAACTCTAATATTTCAATTTAAATGGTCATGTAAGTTCACTAATCTTTTACCTATGGACTAACTAATGCATCAGAGGTGCAATTATATTTTTTCGAAATTTAATTATTTTTTATAATTATTTAACCCAATAATTATGAATTTCCAATGATTATTAATTTAATTAACCAAAACATGTTTTCGGTCCTTACAAAAATTTTATGATACCTCTAAAAGTCAGAGGATAATTTAAGGTAATTTTTTATATTTTTCTGAATTATATTTTAATTTTTATGGATTTTTTAACTGATTTTGATAACTAAATAAATAGAAAATACATTTTTTATTTTAAAAATCCAACTATTATTTTTCTCTAGCTTCTCTGACTTCAGTAAACTCAGAAAACATGATTTATATTTTTTATTATTTTATCTTGATATTTATAATTATTTTAGTCAATAATTAGTAAAATTACAGAAAATAATACATTTATGCACTTAAAATACATCTTTGTTTTTGAAAAAATTTATGAGGACACTTTAGAGTAACCATCTTTAATAAGAGAAAATTTTATGACATCTTGAAATATAGTTGTATTTTTGTAATTTTTAATTATTTTTAATTAGAAAAACTCTTAAAATTTTCATTTTTAATTTTAATTTTACTTTTTTTCCTTAAATACCTCTTACTTTGGTGAGCTCATTAAACTTAATTTCATTTTTTTCTATGATTATTTTAAATAAACATAGGCATTTAACATAGAAAATTAGGGCCTTTAGGGTTAGAGGTGTCCCCTGACCTTGGAAAATTCAGAGAGCATCTCTAATCCCATGAGGAATAAACCCTGAAACTTTCAAGCCATGATGACAAGCATTTAGTTATATTTGGTTAAATTAAATTATAATTTATTTAATTAATTTAAAATTAAATATAAAAAATTTATTTTTGATTTTAGGTTCATTAGATTCTTCTTTGTTCACTAAGCATGAGAATATTATTCTTTTATTTTTCTATTTTTTTACACCAAGATATGATTTTTTGAAGTTGTATTTCAGTTTTTAAATTTAATTAAATCAGAAAACTCTTAATTTCCTACTTAATCACGTGGTAGCCACCTCATCCTCGGCGTCTTCAAAATACCACATGAAACGCTCCCACTGTTTGCACTTTCCACGTAACTGCCTCGTCAGTCTGCATTCTCACGTGTTGAATCAAACTGGTCCACTGTCCACCATGATTCGATCCATTCATTTCAAATACAAAAGATGGTATACGGTCATCATCCCAAATGAACTCTAACCTGAGAACTATTCATACTCTAGAGTTAAGATCTCCCTCGATACCTAACCAAATTAAGTGTGGTTTATTCCTAGAGCTTTATCTAAATGAGATGAACACATCTATATAGCTAGGTGGACATGGATTTCATTCTCTTCATAAAAGACGGAAACCGAGTCATATTTAGAGAATTTGATCTTATAAATTTGCCCAAGAGGTGAGGCCTCGATTGGGATGGTTAGAAACTTTGCCTTGGCACCACGAACCTCCACCAAGCAATTTTTTCCTCTATGGTTTTTTCTAAAGATGACATAGACCAAATGGTGAGTTGGGTTTGATCTAGCACTAGGTTAGAGGCCTCAATAGAAAGGAGGTTTGATTGGGGAAGTGATTTTAGGATGTGGGTAAGCTTATGAAAGAATCAATTTGAAGTTTTGATGAATCTGGGGAAATGATCAAGAATGCCCTGGATTTCAGTGAAGAAACTAGGTTATCAATGGGGATGAGGGGCCAAAGACAATGGGAATGAACTATGTGCAAGTGTGAGAAGGTTTGGGAGAAACCAGGCATAGTATCCCCTAGGTTCAAGCAATTCTTTGGCCATGAGGTGGTGCCTTATTTATAAGTTTAGCCATTGTGGCCAATTAGCAATGGTCAGAGTTCCAAGGTGGTGCCTAGGTGGAGGGCTGATAAGGGCAAGTTTCCAATGAGAATGAGCCGCATTAACACATGATGGTGCCACTCAGGTTTAGGTTTTCTAGTAGTCATGGTGGCCGAGCAAGGCATAGGAGGTCATCATCTTACTGAGGTAGCTCAGTGGTGGGTTGGGTGAAGCCAATTGTGTTGAAGCATGAGTACATGTGATGAATTAAAATAGAATGGGGGAAAGGCTGTCGACTGTTAAAGTGAACCCTTTGTGTTTTTAGATGGTGCAAATTTAATTTAATAAATGTAATTTCAGAAAAATATTATTTTTTGATTTTAAAATATGAAATCAAACTGATCTCATATAATATATAGTTTAGAATAATCAAGCACTTTGCTGCAAGTTATGTGTCTATCCGGAAGAATGGACACATTGCTTGGTAGTGAGGCTTGATCAAATAAACTAAAGAATCTATGATATCCATTTGGTCTGTAAACCATTTATGTCAACCAACAATTTCCCCTATCTAATATGGAGGAATTAGATATGTTTATATTAATCTGGGGTCTTTATGTTTCCTATAAGGGTAAGCCCCTATAGTTAATTACATCTTAGGTAACCGAAGTAGCCTAAGAAAACTCTTAATATGGATCTGGAAACATTTGTATTCATGACTTCCAAAAGGACAAGGTTCCTCAATAAAAAATGTTAATAGGAGATCGAATAGGTGAGTGGCTCAAATTTCGAAGAAAATTTTGTAGGAATCCAAAAGAAGGAAAGACTAGGAGAATGCATAGATCCAAGAGAGATCTTGGTGTTTTCCCGAACTATCCTATGATTTGGCTTCAATTTGGAGTATTTAATTGATGTTTCATCCTGCCAATTTTATTATTTAGGGCTTACACTCACTTGATACTGATCACGTGAATAGCCTGGAAGATAGGAGGGTTTATGTCATACCCGATGACAACCTTGGAAATTATAAGATGAGTTAGAGTTTATATTGTATGAAGTACAAATGTCTAAAGAGATAAAGTGAGGGTTTATGCTGCATAGATGTGACACATTTGGGGTAAATTTGGGGATTTTTGGATTTGGTTGCACTTAGGTGAGGTTTGGGTGGAAATTTGGGTCAATTTGTGGTTCAATATAGTTTGGGGGAATGTTATGAAGGTTTTATGACTGAAAGTTGTGGGAAATTGATTGACATTGGGTCTAATTTGGAGAAAATGGGTCATAGGGTCAGAATTGTGTCCTTTTGTTTTGGGTTGAAATTGAGCTAAAATGCGGGTCTAGTTGGCTTAGATTTAGTTTGGGATGAGATTAGAAATTGTGAATTTGAGTTCATAATTGAAATTGTGGGGGAATTGAGGTCAATTTGGTGGACATTGGGGGTGATTTGGGCATTTTGGGCCTTATATGGAAATTTGGGGTTTTTAATTAAATTGGGAAAATTTGGTCAAATTGGGTCAAATAAAGTCGTTTAAATTGAAATTAGGAATATTTGGAGGGTTTTGGGAATTTTTTGGAATTTTTGGAAATATTAAATTCTGGCTAGGAGGGGCATTTCGATCAACTAGTCATAAACTCTTCATAACATTCCCCTAAAACATATATATAAATCAAAATTTGTCCAGTGAATCACACACAAGGAATAGAGTATAAGATGAGTGAGAGAGATAGAGAGAAATAGAGAGAACACATAGAAAAGGCAAGAGTTTAGATACGACAAATCAGTTGTCTTTTATTGTAAAAATCACCCCCTGTTTTATAAATTTTGGAGGTATCTGATTTACAATTACAAGTTTGTACCAATTTTAATATGAGTGTGACAAGATATTATGACACATTTCATATTCATAACTGATTTTGAGACCATTTCTACTTTCGGCACCTTTTCATATTCATAACTATATTTGACACCTTTTTATATTCATAACAACTTGAATAGGGGCATCTGATGACCCAACAAGTTTATCGCTTGGTTGAATGGAAGAATATGGTCGATCAAATGATATTTGATTGGATGGAAGGTCATCTATTGGCCTTTTCAAGATGTACTCCTATAATTAAGATAAATTAGTTCATTAGGCAGAGGATGCACCCTACAATCTGACTAGCAGACCTTCTTGGACAAGGAGCCTTCTCACAAGGTCAGAGTGACATTCTGTGAGGGGCCGTTTGAACTTTTTGTGAGTAAATCTAAAATTGGTGGAGAGAGCTAGTTGATACACCTAAAATATATAATATTTTTATACACATTTTTATACCTAATTTTTCATGATGTTGCACTTTAATGGAAGGTATTTTGTGCATTATTCTTGCTGGTATTGTTAAATGGATAATTGTGATGAAAGGAATGAAAAAGGACCAGATTTGGAGCAATATGAAGGTGAAAAATTGATCTGTGGCGCCTAAGCGCCTGGACCCGCGCTTATGTGCCAGAGCTTCGATGCTAAGCCCCGAGACCTCACGGTTATGCGTGGCAGTTACTTAAGAGGATTTAAATAATTTTTGGTGTCATTTTGAAGGGGTGTTTGAGGCATCTCTTGGTACAAACATGGGTAACTTCCTATTGGCTCCAAAGTTAAATTAAATTACTCTTGAATGGATGCATCTCTTGGAGGATTTGTTGAATCTAGAGACAATTTGAAGAAGCACAAAAGCACCTGTTGGAAAATTATAAAAATAAGGCTTGGAATTTAGAAAATGTATGTTGTTGGATGGGGTGTAGTTTATATTTATTGTGTAGAGAGTTCTTTTCAGTAACACATCACTCCACTTCACCATTTCTACTTACTTTACTATAGCATTTAGCCACTTCTCAGTGAGAGCCTTTCATCTTTTAGATTATTCAAAGTGGATCAAATTGGTCAGAGTAAATTTGGTCCTCTTTGTCTGAACAAATTTACCATTGATTTATCTGACGCTTAATTACTTATGTAGATGAGACTTTTTAGATCACTGACTCATTGATGATTGGAGTATGCCATTTTCATATTTTAGAGGGGTCTGACATACCGTTAGGTCATAGTAGAGGACATGTGG